>WEKX01024439.1:432225-460689 GCA_013390025.1 Pitta sordida
GCCGCGCCCTCAGCCTGGGTAAGTGCGGGCGGGGGAGGCGCCGCGGGCGCTGCCGGGCGCGGGCCCAGCTCTCGTCTCATCCCCGCAGGCTCCGCGCGGTTCGCGCCGGCCGTGACTCAACACGCCCCGTCCTTCAAGGGGACGGCCGTGGTTAACGGAGAGTTCAAGGAGCTGAGCCTGGATGATTTCAAGGGCAAATACCTGGTTCTCTTCTTCTACCCCCTGGACTTGTGAGTGCGGGTTTCTCCCCTTTCCCCGTGGGCCGCTGAAGGTCATCGCGGCCGCTGCAGGTCGTTGCTGGTTTTGCCCGATTTGGGCTGGTCTTGCGAGGCACGTGTGGCTGTTTGTGCAGGGTGGGTGATAAGAGAGGCGGCAAATGGCCGTGATATCTGAAAGCAGTGAGGTGCTGCCTGGAGAGCATCTTCTGCTTTTCGGGGATGCCTCAGGAGGTGGATGTGGTTCCTCCTGCGGTCACATCGCAGGGATGAGGGCATTCCCTTGTGGCTTGGGGCTGCCTTGGGGACTCTCTCCTTTAAGCAGCAGGGCCAGCAGAACTACAGCCACACAGCTCCGAGGCAAAACATGACCGCATGGGGTTGAGTCTCCCCAGAAGAGTTAAATCTCGAAGAGCATCCTGGTGTGTGTAGGCACATGGAGGAGGGTTCAACCTGCTACAGTTTACAAAATCCCTCTGTCTAGAGAGTGTCTAGCAGAGACGATTTATCCGTCTTTGCAAAGAATCAGCCTAGAACTGAGTTGGTGGCTGATTTGCCAGCTGCATGGTTACCATTGCTTTGTGACTGAAACTGTCTTGAACAGGAAACATGGTTAAACTTATCAGGCTAAAGACAACACTCTGCTGCGTTAGAGACAGACATGAGAATCTTTTCTAAAACATTCTCTGCAAAGATTGTGGAATCATTACAGTCTGATTTCTCTCGTCCCACCAGCACCTTTGTCTGCCCCACGGAAATCGTGGCTTTCAGCAATAAAGCAAATGAATTCCGTGATGTGAACTGTGAAGTGGTGGCAGTTTCGGTGGATTCTCATTTTTGTCATCTGGCCTGGATAAATACACCACGAAAGGTAGGAATCAAGCATCTGTTTGGGGCATTTTCTGTCGATTTGGTTTCTTTTCGCAAGAGCTCCAGAGAAGACGAGTTAAATAAATAATTGTGCCAACACTGGTTTTTAATAGACTGGCTAAAGTGGTAGGTGATGAGTTACCCAAACATAGATCACAGAATATTCTGAGTTGGAAGGGACCCACAAGGATCATCGAGTCCAACTCTTAACACTGTCTCCCTGGCAGGNTGTGCCAACACTGTTTTTTAATAGACTGGTTAAAGTGGTAGGTGATGAGTTAATACATTTGATGACATAATTCTAACATCAGTCTTCCTTTTCTTTTATTCTTAATTACTTGTTTTGCTCTGCTCTGTTGAAAGTCTTGTCAGTTACATTTCATCCTTGTACATTTATCTCAAAAGACAAATGTCACAGTCCTAAGATGTCTGTTACAGCTGATAGTGCACAGAAAAGGAACAGCAGCTGTCTAGTTGTTATTGCTGACCAGTAGCTAGCAGTGGTGGGTTCAGGACAGAAGCAGAAGTTTATTGGAACACTTTCATCACTAACTCCCTGCCCAGGGCTGAAGGAATTCCGTGGTGGCACACACAGGAAGCTGACACCTGGAGAATCTAAGGCCTTGGTTTCTCTGACATCCATGCTCAAAGCTGTGCCTATGAGAACTCTGTTGCAGGATCAGGGTCTGAGTGGCTGAGATTACACAATGATTCACTGGTGATGCCAGGAATAGCAAAGCTAACAAACTCTAGCCTTGTTTCAAGGTTGGAGAGCTTAGCTCTCTTTCAGCTCCAGTATGTGGCAAAGCTGAAAGAAATCTTGTTTGACTCTCCAAATAGTATTTAAATTGATTTGTGGAAGGGAAAAAAATTAATACATGCACTAAATAGAGCAGCAGAACTCTGACATACCAAGCATGTGTGTTTAGAATCATAAATTTGTTAAGGTTGGAGTAGACCCCTAGGATCATGAAGTCCAACTGTCAACCTTGCACCACCACCGTGTTCACTACTAACCATGTCCTCAAAATCCACATGGTTTTTGAACACTTCCAGGGATGGTGACTCCACCACTGCCCTGGGCTGTTCCAATGACAGCCTCACAATCCTTTCTGTGAAAAAATTTTTCCTAATGTCCAGTCTGAACTGTCGCTGGTGCAACTTGAGGCTATTTCATCTTGTCCTGTGACTTGTTACAGGGAGAAGAAACCGACCTCCACCTCAATGCAACCTCCTGTCAGGTGGTTGTAGGGAGTGATAAAGTCCTTCCTTACCCTCCTTTTCTCCCTGATAAACAACCCCATCTCCCTCAGCCCCTCCTTATAAGACCTGTGCCCTAAAGAACTTATGCTTCAAAGTGTGTTTGTTCACAATACGCAGGTTTGTTTTCCCTTCCTTCCCCACCATGTTCATCTTATTTATTTCTGAACACTTAAATATGCAGTAGAAATTATTGTGTTCAAAGCTCCTGAATAGGGTACAATGGAAATTTTTGCAGAAATTTATGACTGTTGCCATTGGTCACCTTTTACCAGCAAAACAAGCAATTCCAAAATGCTCAGTGCAAAAGAAGTTTGCGTGTTGTAAAGAAAGTAAATATTCCTGACTACTTTAAAACAAACAAACAAAACAAACCCAAACACCACCACACATGGTTCCTGTCCTGGAGCAAATGGCATGATTGTATTTTCTCGGGAAAGAGCATCAAATCCAGCTGCTCAAAGAGGATGATCCTACAAAGTGTTTTGTAACCCGATGGAATCTTACTCTGTTCTCCAGAGCGGAGGTTTGGGCAAAATGAATATTCCAGTTCTGTCAGACCTCACCAAACAAATCTCCCGGGATTATGGAGTGCTGCTGGAAGGACCTGGAATAGCCCTAAGGTAAGGCATGATTGCCAATAACTGTAATGACACAACCCAGTCTAAGCCAGTGTAAGCTGCCCCAGTCCCCTCCTGTGGGGAAAACAGCACAAAGATCAGATGAAGACTTTCAGATGTCACACTTGCTGCAGAGCTGCTGGGTCCGATGTTTTTTCAGTAGTAGTAATGAGAAACAATGGATTGGGTAGGAGTTCAGTTCCTGATCTCTTTGGAGTAGGAGTTTCTGGCATTTGTTTGCTGACAGATTAAGTTAATTAGTATGGTCAAATTGCGACTTGGCTTCTCACAAATGTTTGTATGCAGCAGGATTGAATTTAGTAGCATAGTGCTTAAAGAACTCTTCACTCAATACCTTCAGATTTGATGAAAAAGACATGGGAAGGATGCCAGCTTTCAGTTTTGAAATGCAGGTGGGATTACAAGGTCCACCCCTGCTACACATTGAACAGACTTTGTAATTTCGCTGCACTTCAGCCATTGGCTGGTTCTTGGCTTTTGATCATTCTCTAACAAACAACATGCCAGACACTGTATTGCTGCTCCTAACCGATACATCCATCTAGGAGTAACTACTTGCTGAAATAGGTCATCCAGTTTCTTGCCTTTGGTCTTGGAAAGTGATTCGCATTCCTCAAATTCCTGCTCACTTACAGAGGTCTCTTCATCATTGACCCGAACGGGGTCATCAAGCATCTGAGCATCAATGACCTCCCCGTGGGCCGGAGCGTGGAGGAGACGCTCCGGTTGGTGAAAGCATTCCAGTATGTGGAAACACACGGAGAGGTTTGCCCGGCAAACTGGACTCCAGACTCCCCAACAGTAAGTGTCTGCTAAATATAGACTGTCCTAAATATAGACCCTGACCTATTTGGGCTAGACTGACTCTGTGCCTGTTGTCTAAAGCTGCGACTTTCATCGGTTGGACCAATTCACTGTGTTTGTGTGATACTAAATGTGGGGCTTCTGTGAAGAAAATCACACATTTAGAAGATGCAACTTGTATTTAAAACTCAAACTATGACTTGCACTCTCCACTAACTGACTTAAGATTTTTAATTTATTTAATGCCTTGTAATTCAACAGGAAAAATGTTTTATGTACTCAAAATTCTCAAGCAGGAGCTTGTACATAATTTGGGCTTTCATCTTTCAGCCAAATGCAGAAGCAGTCTATTGTATTTATAAAGTATGCATGCATTTTCTTGGATAAAGTGTCAAATATTTAATTTTTATTATCTCTAGCAAATAATAATTAAACTTTCTTTTCTTGACAGATCAAACCAAGCCCAGAAGGTTCTAAGGAATATTTTGAGAAAGTGCATACATAAGCAGTCTAAGTATGTGGACAAAACTCTTATTAGTTACCATAAACTGAAGAGATTAGGAAAACAGCTGTGATTGTAAAAATTAAAAAGTTCTCATTTTCTC
The DNA here is from genome assembly GCA_013390025.1 of Pitta sordida. Lineage (NCBI taxonomy): Eukaryota > Metazoa > Chordata > Aves > Passeriformes > Pittidae > Pitta > Pitta sordida. The sequence continues at coordinate 436,621 of WEKX01024439.1, forward strand.
ATGTTTATGAAGAAATTAAATGCTGAAATATCTACTGCTTCCCTTGTCTTGCTTTAAAAAGAAGGGTAAAAACTAAGGCTCCCCCCCCCATGTCATTTGCAACTTGTTTTATGAACTTCTGTGACCACTAGTCATCTTCCTGAATATGAGCAATACACAAAATACAGTTGCCTTCAACTGGCTTTTTTCTTGACTAGTTCCAGATGAGTGTCCTGCATTTCCTTTTCTCACACGGCATTGAATTCTGTAACAAGAGTTTGAAACAATGCAGCCAAGATGGAAGTTAGAATTTTGATATATGGGTTGTTTTTAATGAATTTTGAGAAGGCACAGATGAATGTAACAAATAAATATAATTACAATGCATCATTGTTTTTGTGTGTAAGTGCACTAAACCATGAAGTGAATGTAAATATGTGCCGTTGTAATAATCCTGCATATAGTCAAAGGTGCAGTGAACTTTAATTCTGTTTGAGAGATGGGAAAAACTTGAACCTCCATAGTGTTCTAAGTGGAGCTCAATGACAAGTCTGTCATTTGAACTTGCTTGACTCTTGTACTGCTTGAAGCTGTTGTAGCCTAACTTCAGCTGTAATAAAGTATTCTTCACACTGACTTGCAGCAGGTGTGTTGCTCTGCCTTTTTTTTTTTTTTTTCCCTCCAAGTGTCATGTTTCTCTCTTTTGAGGAGGTTGGATATGTTGCATTGCCTTAGGAACTCTCTTTGTTCACAGCAATTCAGAGCTCTCCCTGCCTGTGGTGAGAGGGCCGGAGACAGCGAGTAGTGAGTGTGCTGCTGAAGGGCTGGATGAATCAGTATGATGCTCAGTGGGTTTCTGTTTTCCATCTTCTGTCCTTTTGAGCAGAGAAGCACCAGGAAACCACCTTGGCAAGGTGGTTGTGTCCTCAGTTGGCTTCATAATGGGTGTCAAAGCTGTGAGCTGACAAAGGATGCGAAAAGGGGATGCTGCAGTGCCTGGTGATGCTTCAGGTTCCAGTACTTGCAAATCTCCTTTCGGTCCCAGTGTTTGGTGGTTTTGTGGGATGTAACCATGCAATTTTTCCACTAAACCTGATACTCGTCGCAGCTTGAGTCCTGTGTCCTGTTCTGGGCCCCTAATTCAGGAAGGACATTGAGTTGCTGGAGCAAATCCAGGGAAGTGCCACAGAGCTGGGGAAGGATCTGGAGCACAAGTGTTAGGAGCAGCTGAGGGAGCTGGGGATGTTTTCCCTGCAGAGGAGAAGGCTCAGGGGGGATGTCATTACTCTACAACTCCCTGACAGGAGGTTGTAGTCAGGTGGGGGTCGGGCTCCTCCCAGGGAAAAGTGGCAGGACAAACTGGACAGTCTTAAGCTGTGCCAGGGGAAGTTTAGGATGGACATTAGGGGGAATTTGGATATTCACAGGAACCCTAATTAGACACTGGAATGGTCTGTCCAAGGAAGGAATGGGGTCACACCATCCCTGGACTTGGCACCCAGTGCCACGATCTGATTGACCAGGTGATCAGATTGAACTCGGTGATCTCAGAGGTCTTTTCCAACCGGTGAACCCTGTGATTCTGATGCCGGAACACCCGCAGTTAACCCAGTTAACAGCCCAGCGATCCAACACGCTGCAGCTGCTGGTGGCCGATCTGTGCCCGCTGGACCGCGACACACAGACTTGTCCTGACCGTGCCCTCCCCTCCCCTCGGAGGACGGCAGGGGGTCTCTCTGCAGCCCCGCATCTCGGCTCTGCCTCCCCGGGGGGAGCCGCTGGATCGGGAAAAGCCGCTCAGACATTTCCCGGCCGTCTCCCCCCCCGGATCCCGGTGCGGCGGCTCCGTGCCCGGGCGGAACGTGCGGCGACGGACCGGCCCCGCGGCGCCTTCCGGTGCAGCGGCTCCATGGACGCCAACCTGAGCTTCTGGAGGGCGGAGGGACAGGTCGGGATGGGGGTGGGGACAGGTCGGGAATTGAGGGAGGACGGGTCGGGAATTGGGGGGGACAGGTCGGGATGGGGGAGGACAGGGGCGAGATGCGGGGCACGAGGGAGCCTCCATCAAACACGTGTCCTTCAGTCTTTCTTCCAGAGGTTTCGCCTCTGGGTGAACGTCTTGGATCCGCTGCTGCTCCTGGAGTCCTCCGTGAGTACCGCGGGGAGCGGGGCTTTGCTGAGCCGTGCAAACGGTGTCACTGCAGGGCTGCTGGGGAGAAAGGAAATCCATTAGAACTGTGCGAAATGTCACATTCCGGTGCCTGGAGGGGCTGCAGGAGAGCTGGGCAGGGAGCTTGGCACAAGGACACACAGTCGTGGGGCAGGGGGGAATGGCTGCAGACTGCCTGAGGGCAGGGAGAGATGGGAGGGATACTGGGAAGGAATTCCGGGCTGGGAGGGAGGTCAGGCCCTGGCACTGGGTGCCCAGAGAAGCTGTGGCTGCCCCATCCCTGGAGGTGTCCAAGGCCAGGCTGGAGCACCCTGCGGTAGTGGAAGGTGCCCCTGCCCGTGGCAGGGGGTGGCACTGGATTGTCTTCAAGGTTTCTTCCAACTCAAACCATTCCACAATCCTATGGTAAATAGAAATATACATGAATGCATTTCTATCTCTAATTACATAAACCAAGGGGCATTTCTAGACACAACCGTGTCAGCCCTGTTCAGACCATGGCTGCTGTGCCAGCGGTTGAATTATCCCAGCTGAGCATCAGGAAACCCCCAAAGACAAGAGGGATGAAGTGAGAACCCGGGAATGCTGTGGCAGTGTGGGAGAGGATGGGTTTGCTGACCTGCACCCCGGGCACCCCAAATCTCAGCTGGCTCTGGAGTTAGTTCACGCCTCCTTGTTGCAAATAGAGATGTGCCTGTTAAAGAAAAGTCAAATGACCTCATAAATTCTCCTAAAACAGGCAGATTGTTGGTAGATTGTGGGTAAGTACAGGAGGTTACAGTTTTATTCTCTTTGTGTAAGTGTTTGCAATAATTAAAATCATCAGCCAAGTGGAAAGGAAGAGTGTGCAGTTCAAATCTTGATCACACATTTGTGGACATGCAGGAACATCTAGTGATGTTGTGACTCATTTCTGTTAATTTTAAAAGTCTTGTTTGGAATTTAATTTTCAAATACTCATCTGGGTGCCCGTGGGGATATCGGGTGCTTTGGCAGCAAATCTTTGTGTTTGTCAGCACTCCTGGGTAATTTTAGGCAGAAGATTAAAAGTCTTAATTTCTGTGAGGTTTTTCATATGCCTAAAGTTCCAGTACGTTTGTGTGAAGGGCTGAGGGAGTGGTACTTACAGGGAGCACAGGAGCCTGAATAATCTAAAAGTTTCTGTGCTTGTGAATTGGTTGTGTGTCTAAGCTTGCTCTTGTTCTCACTGCTCAGGTGAGGAACAGGTGCATTATTAACTTCTAGGTTTGTGTTTAGAGTGTTTTGTAACTGCTGCATTGCACTTTGGAATATTGAAATCTGAGTTATTTTTTGTTTGTTTTGTTCTTTTTCTCGAATACAGGATAAAATAAAAAGAAGGAGGTCGTTAATAGAAACCAATGAGAAGACACTAAATGAGCCCATACAGAATAACCAGGTATTTTGGAGTGCAGTTAAAATCTTAACATTTATAGCCATTCTTAAATTGTTTTCTGTCTTATAATACCTACTGCAGTAGTTTAACTTCTTAAAATTAACTTTCTGTTCTGCCATGGTGTGTGCTTTGGTGCTGTTACACAGCACGTGGACATGAGTACCTTGTATTCAACATGGAGTATATGCTGAGAAGTTTTAGAGAAAAAATAATTGAAGGGATGTATACATATGTAGCACTTCATGTAAAAGAAAATTATGAGAAAAAGAGAGATAATAAATTTAGAAAGAAGATTTTACCCAGTCTCTTCTGAAATTTCATTACTAACTTGATTTTTTTTAATTGTTTAGAGAAGACAAGCCACCTTGCTGAGCCTGGTAAGTTTACTAAATATTTAGGAACTTTTTTTTCCCTTTATTGAAGTATGGCAAAGGCATTCTAATTTTCTTTTTCTTCTTTTTTTTTTTAAGTCCAGTGTACATCCTGATACAGGCAAGATAATTCCTGTTCTGTTTAGGCCTCCAGGTAAGTTCACAGGTTATTCTGAGTTGGAAGGGACCCCCAGGATCATCTAGTTCCTTTAGATGAAATGTTGTGCATGTGACTGAAGCATCAAGGGGGAACAGCTCTTAGTAAGTAGCTGCTGTGATAATACAGTGATACTCTTCTCCATATAGAAAAGCAAGTCAGCTCTCACTTCTGTTAGTTGCATTGTCCCATCTGTTGGAGATTTATTTATCCCTACGTTCCTCTTGAGGAATTTTTCCCACAGTTTATCTGCTTATCGAGGTGGAAATAATCTGACCAATCTCTGCTTCTTGTCGCTGCAGAATGAGTTCCCAAATCCCTCCCCATGCAACACTCTACTATAAGCTGGGTTTTCCCTTGATGGATGTGGCTGCTGGGTGACTTTCTTTGCTGAGGTAGCAGATAAAGTGATTGGGGTGTTGTCTGGGGAGCCAAGGCAGCACAGGTTGTTAATCAGATGTAACCATACATAAGCTATTTAGTCATTATCTCCTGTAACCACTCACAGCTGTGGCAGCCTTTGTGGTCACCTCTCTCTGAGCAGAAAGTGGAACTTCAGTTATTTAGTTTCCAAGTAGCTGTGGAAGTGGAGTTCATGGGGGCTCCTTTTGGCTGTAAGCTCTGAGTGGGTTTTGTGGCTTCTTGAATGAGAGACAAAGGTTAGGGTTGAAGTTCATGGTGATGGTGGGGCTTGTGGGCAGTGTTTTACTTGGGGCTAAAACTAGAGGGGAAAGTTAGAGGAATTTTCTGCTCAAAAAACCCCACCTAGACTCACAGCAGTTATTTTTACTGAAATAAAGTTTTCTTTCTTTTTAGCTTTCATGCCCGTATCTCTCCCATTGGTGAGTAATCAGGACAGATGGTAGTGGGTATGTTTCCATAGCCAGGGGTTGGAGGGAGGGAGGGAGTAAAAGGTTTTGTTGTGCTTCATTGTACTTTCAGCACAAGCTGTTCAAAAGACATGTGTTTCATAGGAAGTGCTGAGTAACCTGGAAGTCAAGCCCTTAAAGTTTCCTTCTTGGAAGTCTGAACCTGTGAGCTACCTTCCTTCAGCAGTATTCCAAGAGATGGTTCATGTGTGAAGGTCAGCTTTCTGATGCAAGGTGAAATCACCCAGCATTGAGAGCAAGGCCCGGTTTTGGTCTATTTAACCTCAAAAATCTGGAACTGCAGTAGGAAGTAGTCAGAGCCTTGTGTTCTGTTCTGTGTTTCAGGGACAAAATGCAAGTTTTTTCTTATGTAGCTTGTGCATTTGCAAGTAGGAGATGGTGTTTTCAATGAATTACTGAAGATAGAAAAATAAACTCTTGTAATTGCACCATTTTGTTTAATAAACTTTGCAGCTGTAATTTTGTGTGTGTTTATTCATTTAGATATCCTTAGTTTGGGGTTTGGCCTGTGATACACACTCTGAGATATGTCATTCCGTGTAGAAATTACAACTTGAACTTACATGGTGCTGCTAGGAAGTAAAATGAAAGTCTTGGTGGCTGTTAAATTCATTAAGAGCAGTAATAAAATTAATAGAAATACACTTCTTTTTTATATTTACAGCTTAATGCTCCCTCATAGATGTGGTTAGATTCAGTGCTGACATTAATTATAAAGATAGTTGATCCACTAATATTAAGTTAATTTCTGGTGCTCCTGAGGCTCTGGAGATTTCCTGCCTCCCTCTTATTCAATATTTACCTTGTCTTGATTGACTCTGTTCGCTGAGAGTGCTCCACACCTTGAGCTTGGTAGGTCAGACCTCAAGAAAGGCTGTAGTTCATTAAAGATGAAGTTCTTATTCACTGTTTGAATTTGAGGAGTTGGGAAGTAACTGCTGAAACCTTTCATCTTAGATCAGTTAGGTTTAGTATTTATATCCCTACCAAAAACATTCTAACCCTTTCTCATTCATTTCTTTAACTGCACTTTTATTACCTGAGTCGTTTTATTTGCATCTCTTTAAGCTTCACAGGTACAAATGTGTTCTTTAATTTCGTGTAAGAGAACACCTTACTCAAATATTCTTGCCCATAATGTTTTAACCGCTGTGTCTGTGTTTTATTTAAGTCTCTGTGGTTTATATGGAGGGAAAAAAAGTGAGCATGTCTCTTCTGTACCGAGAAAATGTGTTAGCCTAGAGTCAAAGCAAATGGCTTTGTGCACTGACTGGAGCCTTCAACACTGCTGCCACTTGTGCCACAGCAGTTCTGTTTGTGCTGCACCGAAAACTTTTACACTCATCAAACCTACTTGTCTTGTGGATTTTCTTCTTAGGTCATTGTTTCGTCTCTTCATTACCAGGCAAAGCAAACTTTTGTTTTTCAGGTAATTGCCTCTTTCTTTCTACTTTTACAAGTCTTCTGGTCTCAATCCTGAATTCATATTTACTTACAATCTCTTGTTTCTGCAGTTCATATTTCACACTTACACCACAGGATTCACCCTATTAAATGGAAATGGAACCACAAAGGCTGAAGTATGTGTCAATTATTGTTTTTGAAATTGCTCAAGACCATTTTGAACTCGCTTTGCAAGAGTTTTACACATGTATTTATACAGTGTGTTTCTTCTGTCCTCCTTAGGACTTCTCAGTTCTACACAAGCAGATCGCCTACAGCGTGGGAGCCATCTCCTATGCAGCCTGTGTTGGGGTATGTATTTGCTCAATTATTGCTTTCCTAATAACCTCTCCTGAGAAGGAGTAAGCACTGAGGTAACCACACTGCCAGATATCCTTCAGGACCATGCTTTGATGCTCTACTCGGACGTCTTGCCACAGAACTGTTGAGAATAAGAATTTTCTTGTCATCTGTCAGCCATCTGTGTACTAAGTTGCAGATTTATTTTCCTAACCTGTTGCACGTACTGAAATCCTGCATGCTTTTAATGAAGGTTCTTCTTTCCTCTCAATGCATTAGGCTCTCCCTCTTATCTTCACAAATCGTTACAAGTTTAAGAGTGCATTAACGGAACTATTCATCAGGAAACTTCTACCTGCTTCTCTGCTTGGTGAGTACAAAGAAATTGTACCTCAAAGTTCCACAGAGGAGTGAGACTCAGTTCATTACTGGAAGAGCTCTACTGCCATGGTCAAGTTGCATCAGGACAAGTTTAACTATTTAATGTCATTAAAGTTTAACTATTTAATGTCATGAACTATGCTTCCACTGACATTAAAGAAATTCTTGGCCTTTCTTAAGGGGAAATTGGTAAAACTAAACCACATAATCTTCTTTGTTCCAAGTTCTGTGAGATTTTTCCAAGGATCTGCATTAGAGGTTTCTGACTTGTTTCCATTGGAGCAGATGTTAAATGTGCTTCCATTTCTTAAAGATGGAGAGAGGCCTGAGGGTAATTGATTACAGTTAGTCCAGCATTTGAAAAGTGTCCTCTCTTATGCTGATATCTCTATTGACCAGCCCTGTCAAAAACTAATAAAAAGAGAAATCTATTATTTCAAGCAAGGTCACTCTGCCAGTCTATGCCTTGTTGTGCCTAGACCTTGGTAGTAGATTTTTATTGGGCAGTACCTTCTTAAGGTGCCGGGTTATCCAGTTGTGAACAGTTGAACTGAAAATGTAAAATGCACATAATTTTGAGTGTTACTCTCAAGAAAGTCCTTTTGAGTATTTTAAAGCAAAGTCCTCTTTAAACCCTGCAGGTGTGACAGGTGCATTTACTACAGCAGTGGTGAGAAGCCCAGAATTTGAGAATGGAATAGAAGTGATGGATGGGAATGGCAAGGTTGTAGGAGTGTCACGGAATGCTGGTGAGAAGGTAGGTGAGGGGTGGGAAGGACTCTGTTGGCTTGCGTTTCATTCCCTGCCAAGAACAGAATGTGATGCTGAGAGTAGATAGAGTTGGATATATTCAAATGAGGACTCTGAGGTCAGGTGCTGAATATTTGGGCAGACTTGGACTGGGTCTCTGGAACCAGGTGCCACGACCTTTGTGTCTTCAAGGGTTGGCAGCCTCCCCAGACCAATACACTGCGTGCCAGAGTTGAGCCACAGAGATAAAGGCAGAGGAATTTCTGCTTTCCCTGGTCACCTCAGAAGGAGAAAAGACTCTTGGGACTTTATTCTGATGAGACACCTCAGAGAAAAGCCCTGTATTGTGTATGTCACATGCTCCTACAGTGGGAATAAAGGCTGTGCCTCCCAAAGGGTAATTAATGCCCTGATCTACATGTGATACTCCATTTTATCCTTGGCCTGCAGTTGCTGACTCTGTATTTGCTCCTTGCTTTGCTCACCAACATCCACAGCAGAGCCTGGCACTCCTTGCTCCTAGAGGCAAGGAGCAAGGATGAGCAATGACCCCTGGAGCAAGGAGTCATGTTTGCTGTGCTATCAGTGACCCACTTTTTCTTTGCTGCTTTCCAGAGGGGAGGAAACAACTAAGTGAGCATAAAGATTTGTAGACAGGTGGACAGAGAACTTCAGATTTGACACAGGGTAGTTAGGATCCCCAGGAGCTGTAGGCAAGTGTATGAATTTCAGCACAACTTTAAAAAAAACAAGTCTCGGCGAAATTATTGTCATGGCAGGGAAACTCGCTATGGCATCAGTAGTTTCACCTCCCTTTTAAGGTGTTTCTTAGTCACAATGAGAATATTGGTCACTTAGTTTCCATTTAAGAAAGAATCCCTCTAATAAATGGTTTTATCCCTCATTAATACATTGCTTGAAACTCCAGAGTGTCAGGCCAAAGAGCACTCAAAGAAGCAGGCAGAATTTGAAGCTGCACAGAGCAGTAACGTTTGGTTTTCTCTCCTGAAGGCTGTAAAAGAAACAGCATTGTCCAGAGGAGTCTTGTTTGGGACAACATTCTTCCTGACAGAGGTGCTTGTGCACTTTGTGCAGAGGTAAGAGGCACTGCAGCAGGGACAGGGGTGCCTGCTTGGTTTTTTCCTGGATTTGCATTATTTCTTGCCCTGGTTGAAGCTGCTGTTCAGCTGATGTGATTCTTTTGGATCAGTAAGTGAATCTGGTTATGTCTGCATCCATGCTTTGAGGCTTTGCAGGAGGTTGTGTCAAGCTGTGAGTGTTTCCTCTCTGCTCCCATGCAGGAAACATGTTCATGCTTTCCTGACAGGCTGTTTCCAGCATCTGTGTTCCCTAACTTGATTTGAGTCCCAGTGTCTGTTGCAAGGTTGTTCCCAGAACTTATCTTAGATCCGTATTTTTGAAGAGGGGATGTGGCACTTGAATTTGCAACTGAAGCTGGATTCCAACTTCCAAATAGTTTTCCACATATTGTAACAGATGTTCGTGTTTTTGCAACATTTTAAACCCGTGTATCATAGGAAGAATACATTGTATGCTTTATGAGAGAATTGTTACCCTGCCCTGGGATTTTGGTAGGGACCATTTCTGTTAGGAGAATAGCACAGATAGAGATCATCCATGTCATGTAATTCAGTATTGCCTAAATTGATTCCTTATCTCTATTCCCTTTTTTAGCTTAAGGTACTCATGTTACTAGAAGACATAAATGCAGGTGTAAGATAAAATTTTAAGTACATGCCAAGTAATAATATACTTTGCCTTGTGGCAAAAAAAAAGGAACTAAATGTGAGAGGAGAGAGAAGAAAAATCTTAATCAAAGAACTGAGACACTTTAAAGCACTAATATACCATCTCTCCTTTTGTCACTTTGATCTTGCTGCTTATTTTCTTCATCTTGACAATCTGGGCTTGCAAAACACTGCAGCTAAACACAAAACAAAGGGAAAACATAGCAAGTTAGGAGTAAGACCATAGGAAATGAAGTAAGGAAACTTCTTTAGGATCCGTAAGCCTCACTTATTACTAATTTCAGTGTAATTTTAACCAGTAGTAGCTAATACTCTTTGTCTCACTCTCAGCTTATTTTTCAAGCCCAAGCTGACATACTTTTTCAATGTCTTGGACAGAGCAAAATTTGTAAAAAATCCTCGTGCTTTGGCTGCAATGAGAATACTTGTGACTACATCAGTCCTCACAGGGATGATACCAATCTCATTTAGTATGTTCCCGCAGTGTGGGGAGGTAAGTCCTTTCAAAGGAATTTATTTAGGAATGTTGTGATATTCAGTAGTCCTTCCGGAGCTATGGCCAGCAGGCTGAAGGCCACATATAAGGGAAATGAACAGGATTAATGTGGTACTTCTAAAATGGGGCAGTGGAGAAGCTGCTTGTGAAGGTCCATGTACTAGGCAGAGGCTCACAGGGCTTTCTAGGTCTGAGTTGCAGTCTCTGTTATTTATATTTACACTTTTCAATGTAGATTTATCAGACTCTCACAACAGTCTGAAGCAAGCAAGGTCAGGAGAACTGTCTTTAAGCCAAGGCTCTTCCAGCACTGTGTTCAGTCCTACAGCAGAAAGGAAGGATGTAGATGAGGATTTTTTCTTTCATGCAAGGTCACCATGAGCTCACTGGGGAGGTGAACCACCTCTCATGTGACATCTCTTCACCCTGCCTTGCTGAACTGGGAAGTGTAATCTGTTCCCTGGGAAGGAATGTCTTCCCGGCACGTTTTAAATGGAGGATGAACCTTGAACCTCAGGCTTTGGAAAAACTAAATGAGAGAGGAGCCTGGGGTTCCTTTCTGCTTTTATTTCCTCTCCCTTATCAACACTGTGTGAATATTCTCAGAAAATCATGGACTAGACCCTTGCGATTTTCAGTGGCTTTCTTTATTTGCCTAAACTTTTTGGCATTTTAATTTATTTTTTAAAATCTCTTAATCTCTTATGGCAACAAAGGAAACTGAACATAAATGAGGGGATTTGTGAGAAATTATTTTAGTGAGTATGGCTGGTTGGTTTCCTTTGGGCTTCCCAATTGCCCAGAAGGTCTCCTGGGTGTCACCTGAACTTATTTACAACTGGATTTGGTGATCTTAAAGCTCTTTTCCAACCTAAGTGATTCCATGATTCTGTAGTGAATGAAGATAATGTCACTATTCAGAAATAAATGTGTTTCTTCCCTTTTGTTTGCACATGTCGAAAATGTTGGAAAAGGAAAAAAAAGCCCCCAAACAACAACAAAGGTCCCTTAAACCCACAAATGAAGAAAGAGCCCCAAATCCCAAACTGTGAATGCAGTATTTGAATTTGTGCAAAGTGCAGTGCAGTAACAAAGACTTAACATAGCAGACTGTGTTGATTCTCTCTTTCTGTACATTGCAGATAAAGAGAGCAGACCTTGAACCAGAGATTCTGTCATCTACAGAAGAAACAGAGTTATTCTACAACAGGGGGGTTTAGAGATCTGCTTTCATTTACAAACGTGCTCTGATTGAAGTCAATAATGAACGCACCAACAAATTCCATTGGTGTTTGTGCCTGAATGGTGAATCTGTGGTGCTCTATGTACCAGATTTGGTGTGCGATGGTGTGGCCTGTCAAGAGGCAGAATTTGGCAACAGGACTTTGCAGGCCCCAGCCTGGAGGCAGATACACACACATCCCTTGGTGCTGAAAATGGCTTTTGTAGCAGAAAACATTGCGACACAGCGTTTGTGTTCTGTGCTTCCTCGGCTGATTGATTCCTTAATTAAAGGACTTGAGTACACAAGTTTGTTCTGTTGCTGCTGCAGGATTTGGCAGGCTGCTGCTTTCCAGGAACACAGCTGGGGAAGGCTTTAACATCAGTACTCCTCTGGCTAAAGGCAAACTGGTTCTTCTCGGAACACTTTGTGTTTCAGTGTATTTAACAACACTCATTTCGAGGGTGAGACAGCCCTTAAAGTAATACTGAGGCCAAGCAACCTTGAGGGCTGTATGATCTTGGTTCAATTTAGTTGTTTTAAGAAGCGTTCAGGAAATGGGTTGACAACCAACTGATTCCTGGCTTTCTCAACATCCTTGGAGGAGCTGTGAGGCCTGATGCCTCCCCGAGCTTTAGAACCTATTTTTTTACACTGAAGTCATTGATCTTGTGGTGCACAATTAGGAATTTCCACTTTTTCGGGTTGATGATTTTATCCAAACAAAAGAAAGCTCTTTGGATCTGTGGCATAAGGGTTACCCTGCTGATCAGTGCAGTGATATGTTTTGCTGATCCTACAAAATTATTCAGGGGCCCACAGCTGTCTGGGAAGAGCTGCAGGAAGACCTTACAATACCAGATGTAAATACTCCATGGATAAGTGAAAAGTTATGAATTTGATAGAGGGGATAATCCAGCTTCACACCTGAGCTGTGATTGTTAACACCAGAAGTGGAATTAGGGGTAGTGGCAGACAGCTCAACACAGTTGAACTTGAAGGATGTTATATGGACACTAAAAGCCAACATGAATTTAAGAGGAAACTGGACATTTCCATCAAAGGCAATCCAGTGAAAGATACTGGATTTGTGGAAGTTACACCAACGAAAGTTCATAAGCTCCGTACTGTGGGTGAGTGGAAGGGTTTAATAGCTTATTTTCCTGCTCTCACCCTCTGCTTCTGCCTGCCTTGGGTGGCCACTGGGAGATGACATTTGGCTTTCTGTGAAAGTCACAAGTTCAGCCTCCAAAGCCTGCCATAATTTGACTACCTTAGAGTGCAATACACTGATTATTGCTGTCCTATTGCTGGAAGATTTCTTTCCACAGTGTGAGGGAACCAGTGGTTTCCCAATCCATCCTACAGGAAGACAGCAGCAAGGAAAAATAGCAGGCCTGGTCTCTTGCAGGAAAAGGATTCCTGCTGTGCTTTTGGCACTGAACAAAAGCAGGAAGTTGGGGGTTGAGTTTAGTTTCTTGTTGAAGTTCTGCCTTTCTTGAGCCTTTGTATAACAACTTACTGCAGGGAAAGGTCAGGCAAAGGAAGAGGACAGAGGAGCAGCAGCAGGAATTTGAGAGTAGCATGCTGTAAGGCTCTTCCAGGGAGACCGTGTGGGTTCTGAGTTACCAAACCTAAAACTGTCAAAGAGTTTGCACCACTCCAATGGAGAACTGTGGTGAATTTTTAAAGGGAAGGGATTATTTACACATACTCTACAGGGCTCACTTAACCTTGCTTAAGTGGGTCGTGTTCTTCAGTAGATAGCAAAATCCCATCAAGGTCAACAACATAATCTTAACGGTGTCAGACCAGAGGGTCTGCTGGGCCAAATGTCATCTGCCTGTGGCAAGGGGTTGGAACTAGATGATCTTTAAGGTCCCTTCCAACCCAAACCATTCTGTGATTCTGTTTTATGTTTATACCTCTGACTGCAGCCAAAAGGAGACACAATTTAGCAAGGCCACATCAGCCTCAGCCCTCCTGAGCTGAGAGGAGCCCGGGGAGAGAGGCCTGTCCTGCTCTTTAGATAGCACAGAGTCAGCTGGGACAGGCTTAAGCCTCAGTCTGCCTTTCCCAGTGAAGTGTTTTGTCTCCTTACAAACCTTTAATAGTGGAGGCACAGCCAACAACCTACAGTTAAATTCTCTAAACCCCTGTTTCTCTATTAATCCTGTTTCAGTCACATACCAAAGGCAAATGCACATGGGGTCTAATTCCACTCTCAGTAAACATTAATTAGCACTACAATGAAGATCTCCACCTCTCCCCACTTGATTTTTAAACATAATTTTAAGCATAATTTAAGAATGGCTAAAGTAAGTGCTAGTTACATGAACCACAGTGGGAACAAGGAAAAATCTAAGTGTACAGCAAAGCCAACAAATGGAAGATAATATATTGGTGAACTTTGAATCGTCATGGTAACTAGACAAGCTATAAATTCACTGGCACCACACTTGGATGTTTTAAGCAAATGGATGTCATTACAACTCCATGAGTAAGGCTTCTGGAATAGGTCTGCTAATAGTGTCTGTTATTACAGCTGCCCATTCTCCAACCCTACCAGCTTCTTACTGAAAACTTCAGTTGAAATTTGCCATATTAAACACAGCTCCCTCAGGATTATTAAATACCTCTTTCCCCCCTTCTCATAAATGTTTCTATTGCCATAACCAGAAGTTTCCAGAGGAGGAAGGCAGGTGCCTGCCATTTGAATTGTCAGTCGGGGTGATTCAGCTGTTCCCCACATCAAGGCAGGGAAAATATATTGGTGAAAAGGCCCTGGTATCCTCAGTCTTGAACTAAAGTCACAGATTAGAACTGCCAGGACCAAATTCCTGGTAGTCCAGAGGTGCAAGTAAGGGGAACAAGAGTGGGACAGGCTGCAAACATCACATTTGAGGGACCTGGGAGGAGAGTCAGCAACAACAGGAAACCTTCCCCTTTGTAACTTGGAAAAGATTAACAACATACCAGCCCGAGGGAGGTCTGTCTCCTGCCTTAGTGCCAGCCCTTATGTTTAGTGACAGTGCACTAGTGGTGGAACCAGTTTAAGATGTGGTGAATGATGACAGATGGAAGCTTCCAGGAAAGCTGCAAGTCTCAGGACAGCACAAAATCTGTGCCCCACCCACTCAGCTTGTCATCTTGAAATTTAGGAATATACAATGTGGCTTCCAGGTCCCTTTAATATAGTTTAAAAAAATATAAAAATCGGCCATTCCCATGTTAGGAAATACTGAGATCAAAGCCTTTCCTAGCTGGAGCTGTGTTACCCCCCAGGCCTGTAACACAGCCATACTAGTTTTCCAGGAAAGCCACTGGGTGGAGGAGGGAAGGATGCAGGTGGGGAATCCTGCACTGCAGCTCCTTCCCTATCAGACAGCAAACGCCATCCCACGTGCTGTGCAGTGTCCCTCAGGAAGGAACTGTTGCCCAGTATTTGGAGTCTCCTCCAAGTCTCACATCATTCGGCAGCTACAAGGAATGACCTCAGCTGCCCAGTGGCCCCTCTGGCTCAGACTCCAACCATCAGCTGCCTAGGGAAGGGTGTACAGCTCCCTTATACCCTAGGGAAGGGTGTGTGGTACCGTGAGGTAGCTGTGGCCTTCCTACACTGAGATTTATGGCCTGTTTTTTTCTGGAAATGCAGCTCTTCAATTGTCATCTCGCAACACACTGGCAACAAATCCTCAGTAGCCATTTCGGGAGAAGGCAGAGGTTAAAAGCAGAAGCAGCCAGAACTTTTAAGATGGATACTGTCAGATGTGCTATGTCAGGTTTTTCCAGGTTGCAAAGCATTACATTGCTCTCAGTCAGAACATTCTCCCCCACACACTTGCCTGCAGGGGACTAAAGCCCCGGGGATGAAAGCATGAAAGCAAGTAACCCAATTTACTCAGCAAAATCTGTTCTCCTTTGCAAGCCTCTGCTCTGTTCACTACCTTCCCATTTCTGCAAATGTAGTGGAGATGTTATGCTCCAGGAACCATTTACCATTTTGTATTTTCCAAGAAAGGCAGTAAGATGTGAAGGTAAGAAAAAAAATTTCATTTTACACGGTCTTTGCTCCGAGGAGGAAGAAAGGTTGTTATCCAACTGCTAAACTAGCAACTGCACACAGTCTGCTTGTACAAATCCGGGGGAAGGGGAAGTGAGAAATAAGCAGAAATCCTTCCTGGTCCTGACCTTGCAGATTTTTATTTCAAACCTTTTTGAGAAGAAACAGTGTCAAAAGTCATTAAGAAATTGAAGAACATTAAGAGAATCCTTTGAAAGCAGTGAAGCTGAGGGAGGCCAATCTATTTCGTGCAGTGCTGATGATAAAATCAGCAGATGACAAGATGTTTGAACATGTAGCAGTACATTTCCAACATAAACACTAAGCTGTAGCTCCATCCCAGTATTGCAAAACTAAGAGCTAAGGCCTGTGACTCCATGGGCACAACTATTTAAGAATAAATTTACATAAATTAAAGGGCAGACTGTTCAGGATAGATTTAATAGGCATAAGCATGCTGTGAGAGTAGTTCCTCAAGTGCAAAATTGTATTTCACCTGTGTCACACAAACATAGGAACAGAAGATCTAAGACAACACAAAGATTTTCAACTCGAATGTTTCCAAAACAGAAAGCAAAACAAGCATTCAATGTTTAGTTTGCAACTGACCTTCTCTGCTTTTTGTGGTTGCCTCCAGATAGATATGCCTTAAGGCTTTTTGTTAATAAGTTACACTGTGGTGTTGAACGCGGGTGAAGCAGATCCAGGTTTTTCTTGGTGAAAGTCTTCACTTTCAGTGGACTTTTTAAGTAGGTCCTGAATGGAATTTTCAGCTATTCCAGCTGTTTTAAAGGTCCCAAAACAGAAGCAGCAATATTAAATAGCCATTAAGAAAAAAACATTAATGGGCAAACGGGCAATAAAAGCTGTAGAGCACTTTCAGGTAAACAAAGGCAATTGCAATATTTTTCTCAGAAGTTACAAAGAGTACATGCTACTGTGTTCAGAATTTAAACTCCAGACTAAGTGTTTAAAGCAGAGTTTTACACCCCTGAAAATGGGGGATTGTTCTGCAGCACTTTCATTTCCTGACTGCAATAATTTTATGTAGAGATGCCACATTCCTTTATCACATTCTAAAATAGATTTCCGGATACACAGCAAAAGGACAACCGTTTTTCCAACCAATATTGCTTGCACATAGTTATTGATCAACTCTACAAGCTTCAGAATAGCAATGTCCAATTATTTAATAATATAAATATTGGCTATTTAAATTTTAATCATTAAGTATAAAACCTCTGTGTAAACCCACATGCTACAGCCTATCTGTACAAAGGCCAGGAAAAAGGTTATTTTTTTCTTATAACAAAGTGCTACTGCAGAATTATGGCTGTGCAACCAAACAAGTAGGCAAATTTTGATTTTCTCTAAACTCCTTCCCAAAGTTCCAAAGTTTCCATCTCTTAGATTACACAGAGCACCATCAGACAGTGCCCATGTTACAGCTCCAGTTTAAGAAGCTGATGCTCTACCTGTGGTACCTGGCCATTTGAACATTCCTGGTCCATAAGGCTTTAACTGTGCATCAGGAATGAATGACCAGGTTTATCCTCAGCCAAGAACTCCAGCAGCTTCTTGGATGACTCCAGCTGTAAAGCAGCACTGGTCTGTGACCTCCCTGGGAAGCCCCAGTAATCCTGGACTCTTACCCCTCCATCAGAGGCATGGGACGGAGTGAGAGGAGGGAAAAACCTCTAAGGCAAACTCCAAAAGAGGTGCTCAACTCGCACCTGAGCTTCAAAATACCCCTTCCTTTATATACTAAGGCTACCACACCAGATTTTCCCAGACATTCTTTTTTCACACCTAGACACTTTCAAGTAGAAAGAAGAGAACTTGTCCATTTATTTGGGATTTCCAGGTATCAGGCAGTCCGGAGCAAGAGCAGCATCTGACAGGCTGACACACCTGGAAGCCCAGAAGGAGCAGTCAGACCTGCTGCATGTTCAGTGTATCCCAGTGCAGAGATTAACACAACCAAACTGTGCTGGTTTGACAGCCCATGTGCTGCAGCTGTGCTCCAGACCCCGGGAAGGCAAGTCAGAACTGTCCAACATCTGGAATATGCAGGACAAACAGCCACTGTGGTATCTGGCACAGCCTGGACACACATACCTGTGCTACTTGTATACACACTCATGTCATGGTATGAAATACAAGAGCCATATATACAGAGAGTTGGGGAAGGATAACGACACAAGGAATGTTCCCAGAAGTGTCTCCATGTGTTCCCAGTCGAGCTCCAATATTCTGCATTTTATCACGGTAACTAGGACATTCATTCTTACACCTTTAATTTTTCCATATAAAATACCAGGTATACCTATCTGTTTGGCAGAGACAGTATTCCTGAATTGGTCCATAATACTGCAGGGCATCAAAATCAGATTTTGAGCATTTGTTCAGCAGCTGCCAAATGAAAAAGGAAGTTTTCCGTCGCTGGTGGAAATCGCTTTTGTTTCAGGGCCTCGGAGTTAAGGGTTGGTTTTTGATTGCCATCAGAAACTTCAGTAAGTGAGGCTAAAGTAGCCAAGATTTCTTTTGTCTTCAGAGAAATGTCCTTGAGGAACAGAAAGACAAGCAACTGTAAATATAGTACTAGGTATGTAACGTTTTCACACAATTACTAAAAATAAACAATCAATACATAACAAAAAAAGGAAATAGTGATACGTAAATAGCTCGTTTGAAATAAAGATTGGTTGTATTTTAAGGCAAACTTGGAACAGTTCTTCAGTCTGCTCTTGTGCAACGCTGGATGAAGGCAGCAACAGCCACTCCACAGGCTCCTCTCCTGGCCTGACTGAGCACTGTGACCAAGCCGGTTGTGAAATGTCTAATCACCTCTTAGACTGGGGAGGAATTGAAAAAAGCCATCAGGATAAAAATCAGGCTTTACAGCTGAGAAGCCATATCTCAGCAGGACTTTTTCAAAGTATTGACAAAGCTTTGAGCAAAATCCATGCCTTGTGGAATACAACTGGGAAACCAGTCTTAGAGTAATCGTTAGAATTTCTGATGTATCTTCAATGTAGTTACCCAAGTGATAACACAAACAAAGTGTGTCATCCTTAAAAATCCTCTATGACCAATAAAAATACTCATTTGTAAAAAGGCAGAGGGTAGAAGAGACTGACTGATTCTCAGGGACACTCTTCCTCCTGCTCCCTCCTTCCACCAGGATTAGCAATAGAAGTTAACTAGATTTAAAAATAAAATATTAACCTTAATGACTTGGCTGTCTGATTTATCTGGATCTTCTGCAGATTGAACAATTAGTTGTCCAATTTCTTTGTGAAGTTTTCCCATTGTCATTGCCTCTGTGTAATAAAGAAGAAAACACCACACATTGGCATAAAATCACTTTTTCTGTGGTATCTAGAAATGCATATGAATAACAAGCCAAACTGAGGAGTCTTTTCATGACTGCAATTTGAAATCTACTGGTCAAGGCAGTAACCTGGCACATCAACAGCCAGGCCAGTACCTCTGAAGTGGCCCTAGGAAGATTATAAATAGCACCAAGATGACAAGCCACACATAAGCATTTCTTTCAAATAGTCGTGTTCTAAAGACTGTGACATCTCTGCATTCAGCTGAAAGTCTCTTCCATGTAACTGTCTTAACATGGATGTGGTAAAATCTCAATTGTGCAGTTGTTGGAATGCAAAGCACACCTTTCCAAACTCCACCTTTCACCAGTCTTCCAGGGTTGCAATAAAACTGGAAGACAGAAGCTTATGTATTGACTTTGCAGAACCTGGATGGAAGAAGGATCAAGACTGTTGACCTACAGTGAGATTCAGCAATTACTAAACTGTGGAAATAACGGTCTCTAAATCCAAAACATGAACAGCGACCAACCTTTCACTAGAGGGGACACAGTAATCTCACTGTCTGCCAAATTCACGTACACATCATAGAGGTCTGGTCTACTGTTCACTTCAGAATCTGTAAATCCAGCAATGTAACCTAGAGAGCAGAATTTGGAAAGGTTAGGATCAAAACAAAATTAAACCAAAACCAAGATATCATGGAAAATCGCAGTCCTGAAGTCTGTTCTAAGAGGATTTGATACAAACTCATTGGACCCAGGAAGTTGCTCTCTTGATATTACCAGTCATTCGACAAGTGTGTTCAGCAGATGATTCATTTCCAAGGAACTCAAAAATCAGCTTCCAAAATTGCCTTGAACATGGACGAACCACTAACACTACATCAAATCATAAGGTTATCAATTTGAAATTTTAAACTCTCTTCCTACCTTACTACTAAAATTACTCTTTTGCAAATGAAAAAGCCACAGAACTTTCTCACTGAAAAAAATTCCACTTGGACTCTCTCATCACAAAATATTAGATTGGAGCAGAGGAATAAACCCAGCAGGTTTTCTTATTTATGCCATCTCGGGTGAGCAAACTTAGAGCAGTTTTTCTCCACAGAAGATGTTCAGTGAGCTGAAACAAGCAGGCAGGAGAAATGCTGAAGATGAGTCGTCCTCTGGCTCATTATTCTGTATAGAGAAGCCTCTTAATGGCCACATGATGTGTCATGCCAAACTTTGCATAAACCAAGGGCCTCTTCCTGGGTTAGGCATTAATAAGCACACAAAGCAATGTGGCACACAGGCCAAACTCCTGCGTAGCTGGGAAAGTCTGTCTGTGCTTATGGAGCCCGAGGCTTCAGTGGCATCAAAATAAAAATCTGGAACTTCAGAGTTATGGACTCAAAATAAAATTCAGTTACTAGGAATGTGTAGAAGATGGGAAAAAAATGTAGTTTATCTAAAGTGAGCTGCTTCTGTACAACAGAAGGACTTTCAGTCCCTCAGATCACAACATCAAAAAAGTCTCAAGGCTGCTTTGCATCTGTGATTGGGGATAAGCTGATGTGGATCCACTCAAAGCCACCAGATAACCAGTTATCTTCCCACCTATTTGTTTAGTTGATTTGCCTTTTCTAAAGAAAATGATGCTGTTTAACTTTGAACTGTAACAATAATAGCAAAATAATACTTTTTTTCCCTCCAAAGTGCACTGGTGCAAGACCTTGCAGCAACAGAAACCAAACTTAAATATTCTTTATATTTTAGATTAATAAATTATCACTACCTGTGCAAGCTTTTAAGGCTTCCACTTCCTCCTCATTGAGATGCACATATGAATGAAGAATTGACCAGTCTTGTCGATGCCACACTAAAGCAGGCAAGGTCCTAGGGAAATTAGACACGTGGTAACTTTGTACTTATGCTGACTAAAGCTTCACAGGATGAAATGCACACCATGAGAAGGGACTATTATGACTAGGTCTCATTTGGGGTGCACAGACATGAACTACAGAGATCTCTGCTATCGGTGCAAGCAGAGTTTATCTTTCATTCCACTATTAAATTTCTCCAAGTTGAGGAACATACAGCTAAAGTCTTAAGAGAGATTTAGCAAAACTTCAATAAACAGGTTCTCTTCCTTAAAATACAGGCTTTTATCTCAATGAAGGTTCAAAATTTGTAGGATGTTTGGGAAGGAAGGGACTGACAAAGTACCTGGTAAACTCCTGGATAGCTTCTATTCTAGGATGGTACACTACAATTCTCTTCTTTAACATCAGTGCTGTATATAGGATAACTGTTTCCATTCCAAACTGAGACACTATATCTAGAAAAGAGAAGAAAATCATTTTACAGAAGATATACATGCTGATTATTATAATGTTTTCTGAGGAAGCAAAATAGTAACAGCACAGGTAATACTGTTAGCAGTTTACTTGAAGCCTACATGAAAACTAGATTGCATTTCATATTGTAGAAAAAAAAATAATTCAGAATAGAGACTTGTGGCAGTAATTAACCTTTGATGGAACCAGCAAGGTAGGCCTTCCGAGCATCAAAATCCTTGCTGAGGAAAGATCCATTTTCTTCACTTTGGCAGATCCCTTTTGTAAGGACTGCAATGTAACTCTCCATCATTTTAACTGGACTTCCATGCTTCAAGTAGATTCTGGAGAAAAAAAAAGAGAGTCTGGTGCTTTAACTGCAAACAGTACCAGTACATATATGAAAAATAAAAAAATTAAAAATCAGTATTGCAAATAGCAACATTGTGGGCAAGAATGCACATGTTGGATGCCTGGTTGAGGTTTTAAATACTAAACTAGAAGTCTTTCAACATGCACTTACAAACACACCTGTCTTTCAGGATATAAAACTACTTTGTATTTTTGTATTTCAGTTTTCCATGTAATGAAAGAACCAACATTGACTAAGGTAGAAACATGCCACAGAGGTGCAGGCAGCTGTCCAGACTATGGATTCTTTGCAGGTTTGGAAGGTCCCTGCTTTACAAAAAACCATCTACCACAGTAACTCCTGTTACTACACGCAGACCTTGTGCCTACTTAGTTGGTAATTTTTTATCCAAGTATCATTTGACATTCTTCTGTGCTCTTCGTTATATGATGAAAGAAAAACATAAATGTCCTCAATACTTAGTTGATAAATCAGCGTTAATGCAACCCACAGCAAATCTAAATATTTCACGTATCACCAAGAAAGAACACGCTCAGGTTTTCAGTACCCTGCAGAACTGGTAAGCCTGAGAGCATTCCCAAGTCTGTGATACAATAACCTCACAATTGCATGAAATTAGCTGCAAAATCTCAGGGAGTATTCTTTGTATGGAGAACAGGGACCAAGTAATATGGCAACTGAAGGAAATGCAAAGAAAGCAGCAGAGAGAGATCCTGAGAATGGGGACGTGGAGGAAATTGAGGAAACAAGGAAAGGAGAAGACAGCAGTCTGGTTGGAAGAGGGGCAAGACAAAGGGCTATCTAGAGGAAAAGCAAAAACATCCCCAGGTGCTGGGCTTAGCTCAGAGGAGCTGCAAGAAGCAGAAATGTTGTAGAGAGATGCAAGTTGTCCGCCAAGTTGTCTGGAGAAGACACACACTGAAACCTAATGGACATCTGACATTCACCCAACACTTACTGCACGAGCTCAAGATAAGCTCAAATCAAGGATTTGTATCATCTGATTCTGTTTGCAGGACTGACTTTTCAGCAGGTTGTCAGAACAAATGCAAATGCAACACAATGAAATGTAACCTCAAGATCTAAAACCAGCTTTTTACAGACCTACAGAGGATCCTCGTGAAGGCAGCGTATTTCTCCGGGTTGAAGTCTTTGGCTGTCAGGACGATGGAGAAGTGGGTCACCTGTGTACAACACCGGCACAGAAACACACACAGCTCAGTCAGTGACACACCATGAATAGTCTTGGTCACGTTACTGATCTTACTGCAGTAAGTAAGGCATTTCTATTTAAAAAAAAAAATCAGTAGCAGGAGCAGCTCCAAGTTCCCAACTGCAGGAATGGCCTGGATAATGGATTTCTGATGTGACTCAGCTCTAGCAGACTATCTTTTGCTTAACCTTGCTTTCCTCTAACTTCATGAGATTATTTTAGAAAACAGAAAGGCATTTTTCTTCCCCAGAGCAAGTAGGAAAATTCCATAATTTGTTCCTGTGGAGGCAGAAAGACAGCATGAAGGTATTTGGAAAGAGACTGGAAAAAAATACACAGATAACAGGGCCACAAACAGAACTACTCTTTAACTTCCTTAGTCAAATGACTGTGCTGGGACACTATGAGACTGAAAGTCTGCAAACAATGGCCAATCCTTAAATAGCATCTCCCACTGCCACTGTCAGAAACAGCACTGGGACACTTTATTTTTTTTTTACCCCTTTGAAGTTCATAGGAGCTTGGAGTGAGGAAAGATAAGAAATAAAATGTGGCAAGTTTACATGCCAACAGCAGATTACTTCTTCATAACAACACAGCATAAGATAGCATTTCCATGTCAACGCAATCTACCTGGGGTAATGAGTATCTCAATCATTCTGCAATTCCACTCAAAGGAATTGGTAAAAAATGAAACACATGAACTGCTTGGACACCTAGTGTGTCTGAGCACACACCACCTTGAATTCCTCCTCTTCCTCACATTTCCCTCAATGGGAAAGCGCTGCTTAACCTGCAGAGGAAGCTCTGCAGAAGTCTCCCCTGCGTTCTACGGAAAACCCCCACCAAGTCCTACCTTTTTCAAGGCTGGAGAATCCTGAACTTCCACAGTTGTGATGTAGAACCAAGACCTTTTATACTGTCCAAACACGAAGGTGTGAAGCAATTTGTTCTCATCCGTAAGGCAGCACTTTCGCAGCAGCAGAGTCCTCAGTTCAGCTGTCACGGACGGGTAACACCAAACCCACAGAGCATCTCCGTTGGTGTCTTTTTCTATGGTGGAAAGATGTTCACTGTGAGAATGCCAAACAGCAGCAAGGAAGTAAATCGATGGGTTAATCAGGCTTGTTTCCTAGAACCAGATTAAAATTCCACCTCACCCTGACCCGAGACATCCAGTTCTGCCTCTGCGGTTTAAGCCCGAGGGCAGCACTTCTGCTACGGGTTTTATTATTTCAATATTAATAAATACCCACTGTTGACCTGCTGGACGAGGTCAGGGAAGCGCCACAACTTTGAAGACACGTTCAGCACGGGCAAGGCATCGAGGAACAGGCACCCGGACCGCCTTATTCATGGGTTTCCCCGTCTCTGATTTCGTAACACAAAGCTCGGAACCCGCGGGTCTGAAGCCGCTCCGGCC
>WEKX01024440.1:0-12418 GCA_013390025.1 Pitta sordida
GACTTATTAAATCTCATACCATTAGAACCACTACTAAAAATACAATTTTTGTAACAAACATGAAAAGCCACAATAAAGAAATTGTATTTATTTTGTTTGGTAAATTTTATGTATTACCATCTCTTTTTACTTGTGGAAATAGAATGGATATTTTCATTTAAAATGAAAGTTTTAGTGAAAAACTTAATTTTACATGTAAATTTCATACTTTGAAATTAAAAGAAATGGGAGGAATGCAAGTGTTAGAAGCTGAGAAAGCAAGAACATCTGTGCTATGATAATGCGTAAGGTGGAAAAATAGCAAGAAATTCTGATTTATTGACATTATTCAAAGTCAGATTTTTTTCTAACAGACTCTTTCTCCAAAATCACTGGAAACAAAATTTAAGTTATAAAAATTCTATAGTATCTAACAACTATGTAAACCTGTAAACATTTTTTTTCAACTTTACCATTGAATTAGTCACAAAATGCATAGGTAACCAACATGAAAGACTATTTCAAGTAAAGATACCCCAAACCTGTTTTTTTCCCCAATAACTGGAAAGTTCATAATGGACACTTATAGGTAAAGTCACAATAGAAGCAAAGTAAAATGGTGTTATACAGAGAAGTGTTTGAAGTCAGATAGATGACAACCTGACAGATTTTTGTGAGAAGGAGAGCTTCATTTTTTATTTTTTATTTTTTTTTGTATCAACTTGATGCTCTAACTGTTGACCGTCTTAATTTATTTGTAGTGGTGACCTTTCAGTTTGAGGAATGTTGCTCTAGAGGGATCTGAGAAATAGATCTAAAATATGAGAAATAGTCTTTTCAATTTTTTTTAATAGCGCTTCATTATTTGTTAAATATTCCAACAAATATTGCAAAACTTGTTTCTTCTCAAAATTAACTTCTGTAATTTTTAAATATCATATCTGTACTTAATTCTTTGTCAAAAGAAATCTTCATGACAGCTAATAAATAAGTCTATCAGATAATATTTTTCTAGCAAACATTTTGTCTAATAGTGATTGTGCAATTTTTTTCCCTTTGTTTTTAGATATCTTTTAAACCTAACAATAATATTTTAATTATTTGAATTGCAATCTGTTCCTTACCTATTTATGGATACTGTTGAACTGTACTTGCCATGATAGGCAGTTAAGATTAACAATTAAGTGCCTAATCTTAGCATATGATGCTCAAGATAACATATTTTTCTGTCATTTTTACTAAAATCACTTCTGTGTGTATTCTGTCTTCTTTGTGTTTATTTTAAGATTTCATTGAAATATCAAGTACTGTATGCCGCTCAGGATGTGATCTTATATATTATTATCTTTGCAACACATTTTAAAATCTGTGGTGAACAGAGCAACATTGCAGTCAACAATTATATAATTTATTTCTTCTTCGTAGGCTCTTTTGAAGTGCATTTTGTACTTCTGATGTACTTAGCCAAGTGACATAAGTTTTTCTCATGAACACAGAAAATGCAGTCTGGTTTTTTTATAAAATTCACAGGCAGTTATTTTTAAGAGAAGATAGGACAAAGGTAGAAAAAGTGTAAGTAGAGCATCTTGTCTACACTTTACATAGTGTAATCATTTGTTATCCGTGTGTGCATAGTACTTGCCAGCATTGGCTGGATGTACTCAGCAGCTCCTGCAAGGTTTCACAGATTTCACAGGTTATTCTGAGTTGGAAGGGACACTCAGGATCATCTAGTCCGACTCTCAGACCCACAAGCATGGAACCACGGGCACCACGCTCCATCCATCCAAGCCTCCCACCAGCTAGACCATGTCACTGAGCGACTTATCAAGTCTTCTCTTAAACACCTCCAGGGATGGCAACTCCACCACCTCCGTGGGCAGACCATTCCACTGAGATATCACTCTCTCTGTGAAGAACCTCTTCCTAAGATCCAGCCTAAACTTCCCCTGGCGTAGTGTCTCTCACCGGACTGCATCTGCTGCTGTTTGAAATGAACACTTTTGTGTTTTGATGCAACAATAGGAAAAAATATTATTGATTTACATCTGGTTTTATCTTCCCACTATGTTTACAATTTGGTATAAACTGGTGAAATGAAGGATATTGCTATTTCTCTAGCCCCACAATAACAAGAAACTGCCAACATGCTACATAAGCTCCACCACATTGAGCTGTGAGTGAATTTAGGTGACTAGCTGCTTTGATAACTTCTTAATGTGACGGTTCCATTAATGCTTCATACAGCATTATTTTCAATATTGAGATATTCATTTCGTCTTCCTTTGCTCTCTGACCCTATCTCTTTCCCCAGGGAAGACCTAGGTAACTCACAGAGATCAGCTAAGTTCTTTCTTCTGCAGTTTGTTACTCCTGGTCACCTGTTGTACCTGTCAAATTAGGATCTGATATCACACAGAATCACAGAATATTCTGAGTTGGAAGGGACCCACAAGGATCATCAAGTCCAACTCCTAAATGACACCACTGCCTCCCTGGCAGGAATTGAAGCCCCAGTCTCCCACATGAGAGGCAGGGACATTCACCACTATGCTAAAGGGGGTTTTTACTTAAAGAGTTCAATGATATTTAATCAGAACAAAGACTGAGGTGTTTGGTAAAAGGTGGTACAAGGACTGTTTTGTTGAAGAGAGATTAAAAAGTGATATTTAAAAATTTAAAATACTTCACAGTCTTCAGGGTAATACTGACACATTACCTAGGTGCCTCAATGAGTTGTGTGGCTGCTCTTGGGAAGGAGAAAAATGTACCTATGTGACATTAGTTGATAATATTTGTATAGGAAATGTGTTACTTTTTCATAATTTCTTTTCATCTGTTAGTAGATGCGTAAGTGATTCAGAAGAATATGTCTGCTTTGTGTAACGTAATGTCTTGGATGGCAAGACTGAGGCAGCTGCAGTTTCAGTGACTGGCAAAACATTTTCTTCCTGTTGAATGCAGACATTCAAGACACATTTTGCCTGCAGTTGAATTCAATTCGAAAATACTGTAAAGGTCTTTAAACATCTGATGGGGGGGAAGGTTGAGGCGGAAAAACAAATCTAAAATAAATTCTTCATTTTTATGACATTGAGGTTCTGCATTAGCTATTCTTTGGCATAACAGCAAGGTCAGTGTTATAAGAATGTGGTCACTTCCATATGAGTGCAATGTCCTTCAGTGTTTTTCTATATTTTTATTTATTCTTTCAGTACCTAAGGCACCTTTCTTTATCAAAACTTAAATTGTCATAATTTTTAAAATATCTTAGCTTTTGGCTTGCTTCTGCCTTTTATGATTTGCAAAAAAAAAAAAAAAAAAGGGGAAAATAGTCTGAAACAATTCTTGTGTAGTATCTATAGTAGAAGAGAAAGGTTATATTCAAAATATAGGTTGAAAATGGTGAGTTGGACTAGATGATCCTTGTGGGTCCCTTCCAACTCATAGTATTCTGTGATTCTGTGAAAGACATACTGTCAAAAGAGATGTATTTTCCTGTGCCATAACAGTGTCACTAAAACTTTGAACACAGCTCTTGGCAATCGTGTAAATTAACTGCTTTCATCTTATCAACAAAATTACTGAAGACAATAGGATGTGGTACACTCACTTCACAAGAGTAAGGAACTTTGCAGAACTATACATAATATCAGTTAGACTTCATAACATCTATCTACATTTTTAGATGCTTTGTTTATGATCCTAATAAATAATTACTTAATTTCTAAATACACTTCAATTTGATGCTGAGTAAGTAGGCATAGCAGAATGAAAAGATAACCTAGATTTAGTACTATTAAATTGAAGGAATAAAACACTCTTCCACAACCGAGGGATGGAATTCAGTTTTGTTTCCCCAGAAAAATTAATTCCTTTTTCTTTTTTGTTCTTTAAAAATTAATAAATAAATACCAAAAGAAAATTAACTTCCCTTACTTGTTTGGTTGTGGTCTGTTTTAATTTACCTGGTATAAAATGTCACTTTTGTAGAGTATGATTTGGTAAAATTAGGTTGTGTAATTTGGTTTGAGACAGATTAGAATGGATTAGATCTTATGAAATATTTTTGAGTTTGTCATCAAATTCATATTAAGACTGGATAAGATAATAAAAGATTGAATGTAGTTATACATTGAAAAACATCAACCCAAACAACAACAAAAAAGGCCCTTCAAATAGTATGCATACTGGGATAAAACAGACCAAGTAGATCAGAGCTGTTGCAAGCTATATCAAATAATTCTTTTTCTTGTCCCACAACTTGTGAGGCTTCTGCTAGCATACTTTATTGTGGACACTGCACTTCTAGTGCAAAAATAAACCAGCTGGAGAAGGCCTAGGAGAAAGTGAGACTAATCAAAGTTTTTGGGTTTTAGACTCTGAGAAAAGACTAGATTGAAAATTCTAGAAGTCTATATAAAATAATAATGAAGAGGAAGGCTCAAAATCTCAAAATAGATCAAAAATATATTAACACTTCTGAACTTGGTCTCTATCTCTGTACAGTTGTCTTATGTCAGTACGCTTTAAGACAAAAATGAAAAAGAAGCAAAGAAGTAGTTTCTCATGTTGTAGAAACTATGCTTAAACCTACGAAAAAGCAGATAAAATTTGGCCCATTCAAGTAGTGGGGAAATGAGGAAACAGGTTACTTTGTGACTTCTGTTTGCAGTGATATGGATTTATTACGAGCAATGTCTGTTCTCTATATATCTTTCTGATATGCCAGACATGTTGCACATATGTTTATTTGTATTGTTCACTTTGCACTGTGCACTTTTGAATTTTTTCTTTTCTGTCACTTCACAATATATACTATTAGAACTTGTGTCCACAAAATCTCTCATAACTGGATCTCTATAAGATACCATTATTTTTCTCCATCCTATTTATTTTCAACTCCCTTTAGCTATCTTGCATCCCGGTCTTGATCCTGTCAGATGTACTGTCCTACTAAAAAATAGCTTCATTCAAAATAAGACCATTAATAATTGCATTGTTGATCAATATCAAATTTGTGAATTACTAGATTAACTTAATCTAGTAGAATAACTTAGGGCTTTCTAGTACTTTTGACAGCTCAGTCTCTCTATTTGAGTAAATAAAATTTTGAAATGCTGATACTTAGATATGTAATATTAAAATTCTTGTCTGTCTGAATATTTAAATCAAAGACTAAAAAAATCCCATCTTCCAGAGGGCTTCAATGAATCCTGTGATGAAAAATGCAAAGAATTCTCAATTGTCTTCCTTATCTGCATAAAAGATACTTTCAAATTTAATTCATACTGTTGGAGCATGCCCATCTCTCCAGTCTGTCAAGGTCCCTCTGGAGGACCTTCCTACCCTCCGGCAGTTCAACATTTGCCCCCAGCTTCATTCACTGCAGAAATTCACAAATTAACAGATTGACAGCACTCATCTTAATTCCAGATTATTAGAATGTGTTTATTATGCAGTAATCCCTCATTTCGCAGGGGGTTCGGGTCTGGAAACATGCTGGGTAAGTGAAATCTACAAAGTAGTAATGTAACCATGACCAGCTCTCCCTATTCCCTCACCTCCAAGCAGCAGGAGCAGCAGCAGCAAGCAGGACAAAACAGCAACCAGCAGCTGGCAGGAAAAAACAGCTAGCTGCTGCTAGATACTGCCAGCTGTTGCATGCTCCTGCGTGCTGCTGCAGGGTCCTGCTTGCAGCAGCCTGCAGCAGCTAGCAACTGCTAGGAGGAGAAAATAGCTGCTGATGCTAGCTGATGCATGCTGCATGCTCCTGCATGATGCTGCTTGCTGCTGCATTCTCCTGCTTACAGCAGCTAGCAACAGTTAGAAGCAGCTAGCAGAAGAGTAAGGCTCCACATGGCAGCTTGGGTAATATACCTTTGAGACAGTGTTATAAAGCTTCCCCACCATTTTATTAATCCATGCAACCCTGTTATAAGCAAGTGAGCTCTGGGTGGGCCCCGAGCAAGCAGCACCTGCAGGTGAGGCCTCCCCACCCCATGTTGGGTGAAAGACGGGGAAAGCTGGAAAATATCTTCACAGGAAAAAAAATCACAATAGGTGAAGCATGAAGTAGTGAGGGATTACTGTATTTGTTGAAGTACATGCAGCCAGTAAAAATCCTTGTGCAGCGATTGGTGGGTGGATATAAGTGAGACGGTAACAAAAAAATTTAATGGGCCGGTGCAACAAAAATTATGTGTTTGCCAGTAAATGGGTGTATTTTAATTTAAATTACTTTATAACTAGAAAGTAATAAAAAAATACAGTATAACTTATAGAACTAAGGTTTCCCTTGCACAGAGATCTTCAGAGCTGGATAAAACAATGGTATTTCACATGAGAATTTGAGATATTTTGACTCATCCATGCATCAGTTTTTTAACTCTTGAATATGTGTGGTTTCCATGGTAAGGTAAGGTAAGGTAATGTTGGTAAGGTAGCTTGTTTTGCTACATGTTAAAACTGACCTTGGTTTTAGATAATTTAGATGATCAATAATGAGATGTAAATAATTACAGGATTAATGGATGCTGTAAATTTTAGGGAAGAAATGTTTTTAAAGGAAATGGGGGAGAAAAGAGTTTTTCGTATTCATTTTCTTCCTTTATTTCCCTTGCTTCTACTTGGTTTTTTGGGTGTTTTTTGTCACTTGACTGCATCCAAGGTCAGAGTGAATGAGAAACAATCTTAAAACAGATAAGAGATGACAGAGAATGCATTAAAAATCAAATAATGTAATAATCTGATAGTGGCAGTAAAGATGATGTTACCAAACCTGAAAATATACTGTGAGAAATATTTTTTTTCTCTGTAATTGCAACCTACACTTAACAATAAGTATTAATAAGAGAGAAAATATTTCAAAAATAAAAATAATTCTAGTTTGGTAAATTGTTTATATTGAAATGCTGTGCCATTCCATCAGTTAGCTCGATGATTTAATTCACTGACTGAACTGCTCCATTATAAGAGATATACTAAACTGGCTATTACTTGCATGGCCATATGTGCTTGCTTTTAATAAATAAATTCTTGTACAAGCAAATACAATGGAGTCATTGTCCCTGGAGTTATTTAAGAAAAGACTGCATGTGGTACTTGGTGTCATGGTCTAGTTGAAAAGGTGGTGTTTGGTGAAAGGTTGAACTCAATGATCTTAGAGATCTTTTACGAGCTAGGTAATTCTGTGATTTTGAGAATTATGTGCTAGATATTGCCAGAAAGCTTTTTAGCAGATGTCATGGTATTCCTTTTAAGAAATTTCTTGATGAAATCTAAACACCATTATCTACGTACAGTTGGGTGGTCCCCTCAGGAATGCATTTTTACGACTGAAGTGCAACAATATAGGTTGCAGCAGGTACTTCTAAACATCATGCCTGACAGCTTGACAATAAAACAAGCACAATGTTTAAGTTTTTTTTTATTCCAGAGGGACAGAATGAGCTGCTTACAAAACTCAGTGTTCATGTTCCATTGCAAAACATGTACATGCATTCATGGATAGGCAAGGGCGGACAATAGATATTCAGTCTCAACTGAGCACTACTATTCTTAGAACTTTTCTCTTTCAAATTTCTCTTTCTCTTACAGATTGGATGTAAAGCCCTTTGCAGAGGCTTTGATCACCTAGCAGCTTGCATTGTTTCTGCACAGTCTTTGAAAACTGAGCTGTGCTTGCTCCTCCTAGGCTTTACATTAAACAGATGAATGCCAGCCCTGATCAGAGGCAGTGTAGTTGACCAAAGCTCTATAATCTCTGCTAAGACCACAGTGGATTTGGCTTGGAGGTGGTGGGCATCTAGCTACATGGAAGGGAAGGTAGAGGAAAGGCAGATCAGTCTGTCAAAAACAGCAATGGAAAACCTGTGGGCTAAAAATTAGTCATTCCAGATTGACATCTCAGAATTCAAAAATATCTGAGAGCATTTGGAGCACATAATTAGGGCTGCAGCCCTTGTTTAAGCACTATTTAAGTGCAAGTTTTAGGCCTGCCATCAGCCAGAAGCACATAAATTTTGCAGTCTGATTTTAGGCAAAACTCAATAATTTAACCAGTATTATCTAGGAAAGATTACATTTTCAAATCTAACTCAATATTATTTTATATATATCACGAGAAGAGAAAACAGCTTTACTATGGCTTTTCCATTGTCCAAATTTATAGAATAGTTTGGGTTGAAATGGATAATAATCTGGTTCTAACCCTCTGGCCATTGGCAGGATTGACATCAGGTTTCCCAGGGCTCAATCCAACCTGGTTTTGAACACTTCCAGGCATGGGCCATCCATAGTTTTCTGGGTTTTTTTTAGGAAACCGGATTATTGTCTTGAGTTAGGAACAGGACGAGTGTGGGTAAGTTGAGAGACCTGATCTCTTTTTAAAGCAGATTTAAAAAATAGTCTAACACAGAAAAAAAGCAAACAAAATGTTATTCTGTTTGATTGTCTATGACAACTTGAACTGTTCTTTTCTAGCTTATTAAAAAAAATGTTTATTACATATATTATAAAAACTCTAACAGTCCCAATTAGACTGCTGCCATTTAAGAGTTGTCTCATAAAATCAACAGTACTATATTTTTAGTTTTTCTTTGCTGGAAACAAGTTACTGTATATCAATGAAACTGGAAATGTGAACAGATGCAATTTAACACTTCACATCATTTGAGTTTGCAACAATCAAACTATTTATTCAATATAGTAGCTGCAGTTCCAAGGAAAGTACTGAATGGTACTATTAGATGTACATGAACACTTTAAGATGTCATCTGAAAGATTTTTGTTAAAATTGCTCTGTCCTTAATGTAAGTCTTTGTTTATGGACAAAAAAGCCTTCTATGTGTTTGTGCGCATCTGCACACATACTGGCACATAATTGTATTTCTTGAAAAATTTTTCTCCCAGTTAAGTCAAAGACAGCAGGCGGAATACTGACAGATAATGACAGGGAATACAGTACATCAACTTTTCTGTCAGCAGTGAAGAATTTTGCTATAGACAGATTGCAGTAATGTGATTAGTTAGTTGTGATGTGTAGTTGTGTAGTTTTGCAATGGAAAGATGTATTCTGTAGAAGTGAATAACCTGCACACCAAAACCAAGTTGTATATATGGAAGAAAGCATAATAAGCATTTATGGAAGAAGCATAATAAAATTTGCCAACCAAGATGTTAAAATAATTTCAAAAAACAAGGTGATTGCAATAAGCTTTCAAAGAACACTGGGGACAGGGGTAATTCCTGAGTTCAGATAAAATAGTCTGAAATGTGTTAAAGTTTTTCTAGTGTGGGTGCATTTCTGATGCCTTTATAGCCAAGATCTTCGCTTTAAGGGGAAAGATATATTTTAAAGGGGGAATATGACATCAAAAATCCAAATTAGGAGGAGAAAACTGGTTTTTTACAATCAAAAATACATCAAGAACAGCTTTTTAGTGGAGGTCATGTTACCTCTTAGTATTCACACTACGGCATAAAAACACGATACTATTACATTATGATAATATAATGTCAATGGTATATCTCATGGATACATTTAACAGACATAGTACTGTCATGCTTTAGAGCGTGAATTTGAGTCATTTGCATACACATCAGAAAAACGTGTTTAAATTACTATAATTCCAGTTACAGAATACCAAATTAAACCAGATATTTTATACAAAAATATCTTCCTAATTCCTTTCCTAAATTCATCTCTATATAAAATGAAACTTTAGGTGTTTTTTCTGCTTTGTCCTAAAAGGAGATACAGAGCTAAAAGCAACATTCTGATTTCTATGTTAAAGGAGTAATTATATCAAGAAATAAAAAATCATAAGGATCTGATATTTTTAAATATAAAGCTTAATATTTTTCTGTAGTAAGGATGAATTTTGCACCTATTTTTTTTATGTATAGAATTTCAAATTTTTTGAGTACATTCACAGTACCACAGTATCACACTATTAACAAGGTCTCTATTAGGAAGAGTGTGGCCAGTCGGACTAGGGAAGTTAACCTTCCCCTGTACTCAGTGCTGGTCAGACCGCATCTTGATTACTGTGTCCAGTTCTGGTCTCCCCAGTTTAAGAAGGATGTTGAGCTGCTTGAGAGGGTCCAGAGAAAGGCGACAAGGATGGTGAATGGTCTGGAGGACAAGCCCTATGGGGAGCGGCTACGGGAACTGGGGTTGTTCAGCCTAGAGAAGAGGAGGCTCAGAAGCGACTTAATAGATGTTTACAACTGCCTGAGGGGAGATTGCCGCCAGATGGGTGTGGATCTCTTCTCTCAGGCTGATGACACCAGAACAAGAGCACATGGCCTTAAGCTACACATGGAGAAGTTTAGGCTGAATGTTAGGAGAAGGTTTTTCACAGAGAGAGTGATCTCTCATTAGAATGATCTGCCCAGGGAGGTGGTGGAGTGGCCATCCCTGGAGGTGTTTAAGAGAAGACTGGATGAGGAGTTCAGTGACATGGTCTAGTTGGTGGGGAGTTGGACTAGATGATCCTGTGTGTCCCTTCAAACTCGGAATAACCTATGACCCTGTGAGCCTGTGAGCCGAGGAGTCATTGCTTCAGATATTCTGTGTCATCTGTGAGGCTCTTGTTATTCAGTCCAAAACTCATAGATATATCCACAGATTTTATGGAAATTAAATCAATTCAAATTACAATTTCAGTAATGTAATGTTAAATCAAACCTTAAATTTTAGCCTAAAACTAAAAGGGAACTGGACAATGGTCTCATATATATGTAAAGACTGAGAGGGAACAAGAGTAATTATTGATTGCCACTGTCTTTTTGAAGAACTGTATTAGTCGTTGGTTTATTAGTGATAATAATTCATGTTACTGCCGGACTCAGGTGAAGTGCCATGTGACCACTGATAAGAAATAAGATGAGTAAGAGTCTTTCACTTGGAACCTGGAAAAACCTTAACTTGGCAACACTGCAACACCCCGTGCACTTATGGCCGGGAGGAGGTGTTGGTATGGGAGTTTCTTTCCCTTTAACATCCACCGGTCCCATGAGAGAGGTGCAGCGCTGTGTGTATGGTCCCAGACAGAAGCCTCCTCCTGGCGCAGCAACAGCTGCGCCTTCCCAGCATACAGCTTGCCTCACTTTCGTGAAGAAGTTTCTTTGGTCAGGGACGGGGCATGGTGCTGCCATTGTGAGCCCACTCCCCGCAGGGCAGGGTGAGTCCCGCCCCACAGGCACCGCGGCACCACCCCTAGCCAGAGCAGATTGACTGCGCATGTGTCAGGCTGCTGTCAGCTAGCAGAGTGCTGAATCATAATTGCGAAAAATTTGCTTCGCAAATGGTCAGGGTCATAATGGAGAAGTTGCGATGCAGTGGGGATTCACTGTATTTTGCCAGGTGAGAGAACTGCTAAAAAGAACACGAATGGAAACAAAATATTTTAATATGTCAAATTTTGTTCTTACTACTGTAGAAATAGCATGACAGCATCTCTGCTTGCTATTTTTTTCTAATTGTATTTTGACCAGAACTGCAAATGCAGAAAAGAACAGCTTTAAATATGGGAGGGGTTAAATATGTCCTTGCGTGTTTATACACTCAGAGATCTTCCCTCCTATTTCAGTTTCAGTTTATTTACCTTTTTTCCACCCTACTTCTTCCTAGTGATAAAACCTTCTCATTTAAAAAAGTTCGCTTATGTCTTCCCTAATATACTGTATTAGAGAAGAGATTATTTCACTGAAAAACTGACTGCAAGATTTGTGTCTGGGAATGTATCCAGGTAGTCTGGGGAGTATTTCCCAGCAAATTATTAAGGTGTCTATGTTTCTGTTCTACTCTTCTTCATTTTTGTCATGAAAAGGAATATAAGAGATGGGAAGAATTAGAGCAAAATGATTCAGATATGTTTAACAGAATTTTCTTGTGGCCATTCTAGCCATAGAAATATAAAACAAACACTATTAGGAAGGCACAGGAAAGTAACTTTCTCTGGGGATTTTTGAATGAGAAGACTTCGCTTCGATTTCATAGAATCACAGAATCACAGAATATTATGAGTTGAAAGGGACCCACAGGGATCATCTAGTCCCACTCACCATCTAACACCCGTGCAGAGACTGAAAGCACATCCCAGAGCAGTAACACAAACCTAGTTCCCTCACAGTCTAGCAGGCCACTCCGAGCCGGAAGGGACCCAGGATCATCCAGCCTTACACCCCCCAGCTAGACCATGTCACTAAGCTCCTCATTCAGGCTTCTCTTAAACAGCTCCAGGGACGGTGACTCCACCACCTCCCTGGGCAGTCCATTCCAATGTGCAATCACTCTCTCTGTGAAAAACCGCTTCCTAACATTAAGATTAAACCTCCCCTGGCGTAGCTTGAGGCCGTGCCCTCTCGTTCTGGTGTCATCAGCCTGGAAGAAGAGGTCCACACCCATCTGGCTGCAACCTCCCCGCAGGTA
>WEKX01024440.1:12850-47922 GCA_013390025.1 Pitta sordida
GCATGGGACTGAGGTCAGGCTGACTGGTCTGTAGTTGTTAGGATCATCTTTTCTACCCTTCTTGTGGATGGGTGTCACATTGGCCAATTTCCAGTCTAGTGGCACAACCCCAGTAAGCCAGGACTGTTGGTAAATTATGGAGAGTGGCTTGGCGAGTTCATCTGCTAGTTCTTTCATGATCCTCGGATGGATTCCATCTGGTCCCATAGACTTATGAGGATCCAAGCCACTCAGCAAGTCTCTGACTACCTCCTCTTGGATTACAAGGGCGTTGTACTGCACCCCAGCTCCTTCCATGCCACTGCTGGTCCAGTTGTCTTGTGGGCAGTTTGCTTTGCTATTAAAAACAGAGGCAAAATATGCATTAAATATTTCTGCTTTCTCCTCATTTTTGGTTGCTATATTACCCTCTGCATCCAATAGGGAGTGGAGGTTGTTACTGCCTCTCTTTTTACTGTTAATGTACTTATAGAAACTTTTCTTATTGTCCTTGACAGAATCTCAATTGTTTTGTAAAACCACGCAACTCCATCGAGCTGCTCCAAAAGACCAGATGAGAGGGTTAGCCAATGGTCCTGTGCTAATGCAGTCATTGTAATCTTGATGTCTAGGACAGTGTTTTATTCATTGCACAGACAGGACTTTGGACATATATGAGTTTTATCAGCACAAGTTCACTATATTCTGTACTGTACTGACTCGTACAGTGGAGGCTCAGGGGTGATCTTATCGCTGTCTATAACTATCTAAATGGGGGTTGTAGACAGGCAGGGGTTGGTCTTTTCTTTCTGGCCATTGGAGATAGAACAAGAGGTCATGGTCTTAAGCTCCAACAAGGGAGGTTTAGACTTGACATTAAGAAAAAGGTTTTCACTGAAAGAGTGATCCAGCATTGGGATGCGTTGCCCACGGAGGTGGTTGAATTGCCATCCCTGGAGGTGTTTAAGAGTAGACTGGATGAGGTGTTGAGGGCCATGATACAAATGCTATAGCTGTTAGGTTTTAGTTGGGTTATAGGTAGGACTTGTTGATCTTCCAGGCCTTTTCCAACCTTGTTAACACTGTGATACTGTGATACTGTGTGATACTGTGTGATTTAGATATCCCCTTAATAAAAGATAATGGGAAATTAGTGATTCTCACATAATACAGTTGGGAACTGGAGAAGTTGTTTTGGACTTTCAGAGTTGAAAGTTGCGTGATCTCAAGTGGGATGTGGTTTGTCTGTGATCAGCT
This sequence comes from Pitta sordida, assembly GCA_013390025.1. NCBI lineage: Eukaryota > Metazoa > Chordata > Aves > Passeriformes > Pittidae > Pitta > Pitta sordida. The sequence continues at coordinate 14,087 of WEKX01024440.1, forward strand.
ATAGTAGACATAACTGATTCAGGATGTTTTCTTTATTAAGAAATCATTAAAAAAATTTGGAAAAACTCTGAAGTGAATACAGTATTTTATGAAAAGTTTGCTAGCTTTTGTAAAGATGAAAAGTTGCACCAATCAAAGAGGTTTATCTCCAGAGATGGATATTGTAAAGTCTGTTCAACATTATTGAAATATCCACTTTAGTATAGTGGTGAGTGTCCCCGTCTCTCAGGGAGGAGACTGGGGCTCAAATCCATGACGGGGAGGCAGTGGTGCCGTTCAGGAGTTGGACTCGATGATCCTTATGGGTCCCCTCCAACTCAGAATATTCTTTGAATTCTGTGAATATTATAGAGTTTGCACAGGTATATTTATATACTGAATCATATAGGTATGTCACACTTCACAGAATCACACAGAATGACAGAATACTATGAGTTGGAAGGGACCCACAAGGATCATCTAGTCCAATTCACCATCTAACACCCGTACAGAGAGAACATATGCATGTGTAAGTTTGCGAAAACGAAACAGAAGTCAAATTATTGTTTCTTCAAATATTTAAAATTTTTCTCCCAATTTCTTTGCACTAGGACAAATTAGTTCCTAATTCATGATTATCCAGAGGAATCCTATTTGCATATAAAATAAATTAATAATTAAATAAATTAATTGCATTAAAATTAAAAAACTATTATCTTCTACACAAGTGTCTACTATATAAGCGTAGTGGCCTGTTAACTTTAACAAAAACTTCAATCACATGAATGATTCAATATTGAAATAATCAAAATGTATAGGGAAAGTATTTAATATTTCTCAGATGTCATTTGTCTCAGATAAGTGCAGCTTGTGAGAATTTTTAAGTGAAAAACCTTACTATGATGCTGTAATATTTTTTAAAATGCAAATAATTAAATATTTACTTTACAACTTTGTACTTGAAAAAATCACATGATCTTTCCTTACTAAATTCCTTGGAAGTTATGACATTTTAAATAGGTGCTGTTGCTGTTGCTCTCATACTAATAATTCTGTCATATCCATCTATCTCCCATGCACACTTTTCCCTCACACTCTTTATCATCTCTTGTGTGAGTAATATGTAAATATGACCATCCCTATGCCCATTGCTCTATTTCTTGCCAAACACAATAAGTTCAATTGGCTTCCTGAGGGTTGTGATCTCTCAGCAATTCAAAAAATTATTTCATGTATTTACTGTGATCATTGTTTGAAAACTCAACAGTTCTCAAAAAGTATCATCTGCAATAGTGAGGATTTCATTTTTCCTTATAGGGAGAAAAAAAAAACCCCAAACCACACAAAGATTATATTTGAAAAATCAACATCTGTGGGTAATGTGATGCTTTATGTCAAGGTATTTCCTAGATCTTGAAAATTTAAATTAATTGCTATCCCTTTTATATCATTTCATATGGTGTATCCAAAGAAGAAAACTGTCTTGGAAAGTTTTTGTGCCCTAAACCATAGAAAAATACTTAGTTTACTGTCCAAAGGGGAAAAAAACCTCCAAACCCTGATTCAACTCTATTACAGAAAAACTGCACACCATGAAACTTCACAGATAAAGAAAGGCAAGCTCATTAATAGAACTCAAGGGACTTTGAATTATTTAAATTATTTTAAGAGCACCAAAATATTTTTATATTTCTCAGTTTTAAAGGTGAGGCGTAATGCCAAGAAAAGGCAGGATCCCAAATTATTTGAAGATCAGGAGAAAACTTTTAAATTATGTTTGCTTTAAAGGTGCAGCTATCTTTTTCCATTTTTGCTACTACCCAGATACAGTAGTCTGCTTAGAAACTTCTGTCTTATACTCTAGAGTTGTCAACTATAACCAAATCAAAAGAGTAAAAATAAAAATATTAAAAAAGGAGTTATTAAATAGTTTTTAGCAAATAAGCAAAAAAGTAACACTACAAATATTGCATATTAAATCATCTTTAATTGTTAACATAAACCTCACACTTATTTTTTTCATACTTTATATTTTTAAGTCATTTGAGCCATCTTAAAGTATTACAGAATCACAGAATAGAGTTGGAAGGGACCCACAAGGATCACCGAGTATTTGTATAAGAAGGCCTACTGACTTATTAGGAGAGGACAGAGATCAAATTCCTTTGCTCTTACGTGTTGTTCTTATTGTGTTGTGATATTTTAAGTAGAAGTTTACAAGGAGATTGTAATTCCTGTGACACACATCTTCTCTCTGAGATTAGGTAAACTTGCTCCCTCTCCAAATACATCACCTGAAGAAGTCAAACATGTACCTAACTGGTAATGTAAGCACAAAGCTTCAGCAAAACTGCAGTGACCAAAAAATCTTTAAGTCCTGTTAAATAATTTCATTCTAAAAGACAAAATTCTAAAACAACATTTCTTTCAAAACTGAAATTCTGATTGTTCACATGCCGCACCTGAGTTGCCCTCCTTTACAAGATGCATAAGCTGTAATGCCCAGATCTGGTAATCATTCACACTAACCAAACTAGAGAGGCACAACCACAAGTGTCTTTCAGCACCTTCCTTTAGACCATTTTCAGATTTAATTATAGGTTAAATTCAATTATTTAGATTAAATGTAGCAACTAGACTTAAATCTGCTTGCAAACCTGGCACTAGCATCATCCACTCTTGAAACTCCCTGTTGTGAAGAATAAGTGATTAAATTTTGGTTTAAATAGTAACATTTTTGCATAATTAAAATGGAAACAAATATTTGGGTATAAATATTCACTGGGGGAACTTCATACTCTGGACTTAATCACAGCAGGGAGTGACAACAGGTACTAAATACAATGCACTTTGCTAAGCAGTGCCATTCACACCCTGATACACCAACATCAATCTATTTGGAGGGCAGTGAGTCTCCTAAAAAAATCAATTACAATTTTGTAATCAGAGCCTGCTCAAGCATATGGGTTTTTTCTACTTATCAAATACACTCTTGCATAACTGGCTGTTATAATATGCTATCTTTTGACCCAGTCCTTCCCTGAGTGCCCTGTCTTGCAGGATGAAGTTGTAGCAGGGACAAGGACAAAAAGTAGTGAAGATTGAAAACCACTTTTCAACCAGACCCAGAAGCATTCTTTCTAGAGTAGACTGGAAAATATGCTCTTACACAACTACAAGGAATATCATGTCTTGCCCATGACATCAGCTGATAGGTTTGACTGGGCAATCGCCATCATGTATGAGGGCAAATTTCAGCTCTTAGATGAGAGAGTTGCGATACCTTGGCCACCAAAGAAAAAGAATTTTTGGATAACTCTCAATAATGGATTCACAAAATACATATATTTTGACATGGATTATCTAACTATAGGACTGAAAAATCAGTTTATTTACTGAATAATTGAAAAACTTTTTTTATGGTAACTCAAATAAATTAGTGGCCAAACAGGCATTTGACATTGTACTAGGTTGTACTGCAAAACGCATCTTCCCTTCGACTAGAACTAATTCTCACTATGTATCTGTATAAGAATACTTGCTCATATCTTAGAACAATTTCTTCAGAAGACGTAAGATAATGTTCATTAATTATTTTAGTGTTGTTTTGGAAAAGTAAGCAGTATCTATGTTTGTATCTGATCTACATGATCAATTGCCAGTTAGCAAATATTATTTTGAACTTCCAAGCCTTTTTGAGGGGAGATAACAGTTATCAGAGATGATAGATCTTCTGATAATATAACAACATTGAACTGTCATGGGTTCAAAAAGTGCCATTTTGTCACCTAAACCACAGGAAGATGCAATTTCTTGTACAAAGAAATTATAAAGGTTGTAAGATTCAGAATCTAAAGGTAGGACAATAAATGTGTGAAATTTCCTCTTAACACACTGCTTGTTTATTTCTGCATCATCTGTGCTCTAGGTCTTTTAATCCATATGCTGGGGGGCTAATTTTGACATAATTTAGAGTTGGCTGCCATCTGCTGGGAGTCTGGCCTTGTTTCTTCTTTCAGGTGCATTAGAGGAGTTACAGGAAGCTGGATTTGTGTTGAGATTTTCTAAGATGGTAATATGAGTGCCTAAATGTATTACTTTAAGCATAACTGATTTGAAAACAGAAAGTACATACCCCTGCATGGTGAAAAAGTCTAAAGAGAAGCAAAAGGCATTCTTTCTGCTGCCTGTCATGTCTAACATGTCTGACATATCTGAATAATAGGTTATTGTTCCCTAAATTAGCAAAAAAAAAAGTTAAAAAAAGTTGAAATGCCTAGCGTCCCCCTAAGGCATTGCAGAACAGCCTAAATCTCCTTTTCTTTTATCAGCATGAATAAACTATATATATAGTCATCTATTATTCTATACAATGTAACATTTACAAAAGCTCTGTATTATTATGACGCTGCAAGGACTTTACCCAAGGGAATCTGCTAGCAGTTAATGAAGACAGGTTACACTATGTATTATAGAGATCTCTTGCTTTTTGGGCAGTGGAATCTGAAGCATCGAGGAAATTTTCACATGCAGAATCACTTTCTTTTTTTATTTGAAGCCAATTGCCGAATACCCCTGCAGAATCCAATGGCGAGACCCAAAATGTCCTGCCAGTATGGAACCCCTTTTCCACTCTGCTGTACAATAGGAGGAGCATAAACCTTAAACTATTTCCAAAAATATATGGTGATAAACCCAGTTATCCCAGTCAAAGAACCCTATCTTACCACTGGCTGCTTTCCTTCAGTATAGACACACTTACAGTGTCACTGCCAGAAAAGCTACATTTGGGTATTACAGTTAGTTGCAGTCAAATGTTTTACATCACAGACAAAACACACCCTAGATGAAGAAATTGATTTAATTTATTACAAATCAAATCAGAGTAAGTTAATGAGAAAATAAAAGCTAGATCTTAAAACACCTTTACCCCACCCTTCCTTTCTTCCCAGAATCAACTTCACTGTTCATCTTCTCTACCTTCCCCCCATCAACTCCACCCCCAGCAGCACAGGCAGACAGGGAATGGGGGTTATGATCAGTCCATCACACACATTGTCTCTACAGGTCCTCCATCCTCAGAGGTAAGACTTCTCACACTTTTCTCCTGATCCAGAGTGGGGTTCCTCAGTCCTCCCTGATCATCTCCAGTGTGAATCTATCCCATGGCCTGGCACCTGGAGCTCCTCCTACCTCCCCTTCTGCACAGACCTTGGTGTCTGCAGACTTGTTTCTCTTATATATGCTCATTCCTCTCTTCTCTGACTGTGTTGTACAGGAGTTTTTTTCCACTTTCTTAAAAGCATTATCCCAGAAGTGCTACCATTGCTGCTGATAGGTTCAGCCTTGCCCAGTGGCAGGTCCATCTTGGAGCTGGATGGCATGGGGGAACCTTCTGGCAGCTTCTCACAGTAATCAATCCTGTAGCCTCCCTCTTATAATCTGTAAATAATGTTAGTTAATTCCCGTAAGTGAAAATTAAGAGGCAACAGCCTCAGATGTTGTTTTCAAAACAAGAAGACATTTCTATTTGACTACATTTGGGTCTCCTATACGACAGTACCACGGATATTGCCCCCTATCCGTGAAGCAAATTTGCCCCACACCCTCACACAGCCCCCCAGTGCTGTTTCGGCACTGTGTTGCTGTGTACCAGTTGCCACAGTGGCTGTGCCGGGGGCGGGGTGGGAAGCAGTGGAGCCACTGCCACTGCCATGCCCGGGATGGGGGAAGCGGCAGAGCCACTGCCATGCAGGGGGTGGAGGGGGAAAGCAGAGGACCCGCTGCCGCTACCGCCGCTATGGTGGTTGATTTGCATATTCATGCCTGCCTAATTGAATATTCATGCATGGCAGGTCACGCATGCACAGTTGCGAAAAGGGGCCTCCTTAATGGCTGAAAAATCACTCCACTAAGATGTGAAGCCGCAATATGGGGGGTGCAAAGTGGAAGAGGGCCAACTGTATAAACACTAAATTCAAAGAGAAAGAGAACGAAAGACAGAAAAAGTTGGAAAAAAGCTAAGAATTATGTCAAAAAGTAGAAACACAGAAAGATTATCTCCACATTTCGTGTCTGTTTCCCCAGGGCTGATGGAATGCAACGAGGTGTTTCTCAGTGGTCTCAGTAATTGCCAGCACATGTGCATGCTCTCCTGGTGCAGGGGGCTTCAACTGGGCTGCTTGTCAGCTGGAGAAAGAGAAAAAGAGTTCTTTGTAGGTGTAGTATGCTGATTCAAAACTCTGTCGAGGTGAAGTCTTTGTAGCACACCAGCTGCCTGGCCACGGATGAAGAGGACAGTGAACAGTAGCGGGACCCAAAAATACCTGCTGTAATTCTTGTCTCCGGAGCAAGCTAGGTGGGTCTTAGATGTATCAAAGTCCTGTGCATACACAGAGAGTTTCTCCCTTTTCAGCAGCAGTCTCCCAACTCTGTCTTGGCCCTGCACACTGCTTCTTCTTCTGAGCACATGGCAACTGGAGGTTTTTTAACTGCGTCCTTCAGAACTTTTCACAATGCCTTGATTTTTCCTGCCTGACTAACTTGATCTCCTTTTATGATCCAGTGACTCGACTGGTTGATGACAAAAAGGCTGTGGATGTTGTGTACTTGGACCTTAGCAAAGCCTTTGACACGGTTTCCCACAATAAGCTTCAGGAGAAACTTGTAAAGCACGGGCTGGAAGGGAACATTTTATGCTGGGTTAAGAATTGGTTGGAAGGGCGAGCTCAGAGGGTGGTGGTGAATGGTGCAACATCGGACTGGCGGCCAGTCACCAGCGGAGTCCCACAGGGGTCAGTGTTAGGCCCAGTACTGTTCAACATCTTTATTGATGACATGAACGAGGGAATTCAATCCATCATCAGCAAGTTTGCAGATGATACCAAGCTGGGGGCAAATGTTGAACTGCCGGAGGGTAGGAAGGCCCTCCAGAGGGACCTTGACAGGCTGGAGAGATGGGCAGGCTCCAANCTACAGGGTTCACTGTGGCTGTATCAGAGAGATACCTCAAATATCACAGGGATTCATTACTAAGACATCCCCACAAAATGCAAAACCATGAAATAGGATTTCTATGTCTGCCGCCACCCAGCCTCCTCAGCCCCAGCCTGATGCCCACCTGTCCTGAGGCAGGGACATTCTGGGGTCTTCACCTGCCTCCCCAACAGTGCCAGGCCACATTCTGCACCCCACCCCACCGGGATGGTTGGGAGCACCACCACTGACTTGAATGTTTGCTGAGCCAATGTATCCTAGGAGAAAACCTGGGTCCCTTCTGGCTCGGAGTGGCCTGCTAGACTGTAAGGGAACTAGGTTTGTGTTACTGCTCTGGGATGTGCTTTCGGTCTCTGTACGGGTGTTAGATGGTGAGTTGGACTAGATGATCCTTGTGGGTCCCTTCCAACTCATAATATTCTGTGATTCTGTGATTCTATGATTTTGCAACACTGTAGCACTAGGCCGTTTTGCAACAGAAAAACAAGGGCGAGAGGGGCAGAAGAATGGGGTCTTGATCATCTTCTCATGAGTCCTTCAGGTGGTGAGGAGACAATGGAGAAGCAAATCTCAAGCATCAGTTCAATTAAAATGTTATACTCCCTGCTAACAAAAATGTACTACACAAACCCAAGGTTATTGTTCCCTAAATTAGTAAAAGACCTCGCTATTTCATGCTTCGAATTTTGCATCCTCACTCTTTTCACAGAATCACACAGAATCACAGAATATTATGAGTTGGAAGGGACCCACAGGGATCATCTAGTCCAACTCACCATCTAACACCCGTACAGAGACCGAAAGCACATCCCAGAGCAGTAACACAAACCTAGTTCCCTTACAGTCTAGCAGGCCACTCCGAGCCAGAAGGGACCCAGGTTTTCTCCTAGGATACATTGGCTCAGCAAACATTCAAGTCAGTGGTGGTGCTCCCAACCATCCCGGTGGGGTGGGGTGCAGAATGTGGCCTGGCACTGTTGGGGAGGCAGGTGAAGACCCCAGAATGTCCCTGCCTCAGGACAGGTGGGCATCAGGCTGGGGCTGAGGAGGCTGGGTGGCGGCAGACATAGAAATCCTATTTCATGGTTTTGCATTTTGTGGGGATGTCTTAGTAATGAATCCCTGTGATATTTGAGGTATCTCTCTAATACAGCCACAGTGAACCCTGTAGACTTTGTGGAACTCACGGGCCGTGGGGTGGAGAAGAAAAGACCCCTTTCACTTCCCTGACCCACCTGGTGAGGTGGGGAAGTGGTGTGAACATCTCCCAGAGCTCTGGTCTGAGGGGATGGGGCAATGAGCAGGGCTCATTTGCATATGTATGATCCACTTCTCTTCATGGATTTCAGCTATTGTGGGATTCTCCTGGTCTCAGACCCCCAAGAAATTTGAGGGATTTAAAAAAGATGTTGAACTGCTTCAGAGGGTCCAGAGAGGGGTGACAAGGATGGTGAAAGGACTGGAGAACAAGACCTATGAGGAGCAAATGCAGGAGCTGGGGTTGTTCAGTCTGTAGAAGAGAAGGCTCAGAGGTGTCTTCATTGCTGTTTACAACTACCTGAAGGGAGGTTGTAGTTGGGTGGGTGTAAATCTCTTCTCTCGGGCTGCCAGCACCAGAACAAGAGGACATGGTCTCAAGCTGCGCCAGGGGAGGTTTAGATTGGGTGTTAGGAAGAGCTTTTTCATGGAGAGAGTTATCTCTCACTGGAATGGTGTTGTGGTTTAGAGTGAGATTTTTCTCCCTTCCCACCAATTCCAATTAAATTGATCTCTCTCCTCAAAGGGAAGTGAAGAATTATTTATTAACTGAAGTACACAGATTTATATCCAAAACAAAAAAAATCATCCTCCATAGGGTTAAGGAACAGTGAGGAAAAAAAACCTGTTTTTGTCAGTCTGAAACTGTTCAGTCCTCTTCCTTCCCCAGCCAGGGGAGAAGGGGGGGGAATAAGGGAAGGAGGGGCCGAGAACACTCCGATGCTGGCAGTCGAGATTCCCTGCTTCAGTTCAAAGAGCTCGGGTGTGTCCACAGAAGATAGGCACAGTTCCTCAGAGTTCCAAGAGAAAAAAAAAATGGATTAAAAAACTAGAAGCAACTGCCAACCTGCTGATCTGCCGAGCCCGCCGCTGCCCCCTGGAAACTCTTCTCACTCCGGACCAAAATGCTTCAGATTACTTTCCAGGATTTACCATTTTTATTGGGGGGTGGGGGCGGGGGGAGCGTGCAGGGAGGGAGAGTGCTACAAACAGTGCTGTTTTAAAACAACAATATGAAATATTAAAAAAAACAAAAACAGAAAAAACTTAGATGCATTTACCACACATATCATAATGTTAACCTGAGACATATGGTCTGCCCAGGGAGGTGGTGGAGGTGTTTGAGAAAAGACTGGATGAGGAACTCAGTGACATGGTCTAGATAATGGGAGGCTTGGACGGATGGAGTTTGTATTTAGAAAATAAGGGAACTTGGCAGAAGTTTGAAGGGCAACATTCAACCAAAATAAAGCATTTCACAAACCATTGGCTTAGCACATGCACCACTTGAGTTGGTTGAAGCCAATAATTTATAAAATAATCCAATGTTTTACTTCAGATTACTGAAAGCCCATTCTTTCCCCATCTTGTTAAGAGAAGTAGGTCATGCATAAGTATACTTCTTCTGTTCTTATAGTAGTTTCAGTTCTTTCTGTCCTTCTTTTCACTTTTATCTTCTTCCTCAATCTATCTTTTTTCCCAAAGTTCACTTCAGAAACAGTAATCCCAGGGCCAGGGTGACTTCAGTCATCAATGTTTGCTACATGTAACTAAGACTGTCCCCTTCCAAGAGCGCTATAACACTGTATCAGCTCCCTTCAGCAGCCTTCCATTACAGTCTTAGTCAGGTATCATGAGATAAGTTTTTATCTGCTAGACAAATATGACATATATTAACTAACTACATCTCCCTAGTGCAATGTCACATAACAGTGCTATGTATATGTTGTTGCCAAGCATTTCTTATCCACAAAAAAGACAATAAGGAGAGAGAAAAAGAAAAGAGGTCACACTAAGAGTTGTCTGTTTAGCTAGTAGTTGTTCTAACTTCTCTGCACTCAGAAGGTATAGCTGCAGCTTCAACCCAGAAAGAGATAATGTACCATCACATTTCATCTTATCATTGAATTTACAATTGAAATGGTGTTTAAGCAAAACCATCCTGATTTTTCTGGGGTTTTTTGTTAACTATATATGTATTAAAATTGTAAGAGAAGCTTACTCCTCTATAAAACTTTCAGAGCTTCTAAAAACAGATCATTTACAGGGAAAATACTCATATGGAAAGCAGCATCAACAGTATCATTAGAAGTGCCATTAATTATCAATGTTCTCTGCTTTGTGGGTGATTTATATGTTAAACTTATATTAGAAAGATTTTATTTTTCTTCAACAATTCTTACAGGTCGTGTTTTCCATACTAAAAGCATACCCACCTTTCTGTTTAGAGCAGAAATTCACACATTAATTTCTGACAGCCTAGCAACAGTATCACAAGAGAAACTCTTAAAACAGTCTACCTTTCAGACTATTATTAAAATTCCTGCATAAACCAATTTTATTAAAAGCCTGCTACAGAGAGACTTATCTAGTGAGTTGTAATGGTAGTCATACTCAGGGAGATAGCAGTACATTATACAAATTAAAGCAGAGAGGAATCTAGGGGTGCAAACTAGCTTTAATTTGATGAATGTCTTACTTTATAAGCTCTTTGTTTATATTTTAGGAAACAGTATCTGAAACTATCATAGACCTCCTCTTCCAGTAGGAAGTGTGATTTTGTGGTTCCTCTCTGCTTACCTATTGTATACACAGCAAATTCTCTTGTAGTCAGTCAGCAAACGTGTCTGAGAAATGAAGATGTTTTTAGTAGAAGTAGGCAGAAGGTAATTGATTATTTTCACCTCTGCAGTCTTTGATTAAAGACAATGTGCTTAGGGGAAAAGTCAACAATCATTCCCAAACATATACCAGCATTTAATTGTAGTAATTCATTTATCTATACAACTCAGTGTACTTTTAAAAAGCTTCTTAACTGAGAATGGATGCTTCATCCATTTTAAATATCAGCCTGAAGGAGCAAGTGAAGTCAGTAGAATAAGAAACAGTACTGCAGAAACCTCAGGGTCTTACAGGAAATAAAAAGATATTTCCAACTCTGCACAGAGCAAAATTATGAAGAATTTGAGAAATAAAGACTGCGGAAAGAACACCAATTAATAGAGCCACAAAACTGAAGTACATCACTGCATACATAACCATGTAACAGATCGACACTGTGATTGGAGTGTGCTACAGACCACCCAATCAGGATGAAGATGTTGATCAAAATCTTCTACAAACAGTTGGTGGACATTTCAAGATCACCCTCCCTAATTCCACTAGGGGACTTTAATCTCCCAGATATTTGCTGGGAACTCAATACAGCAGAGAGGAGGCAGTCCAGAAGGTTTGTTGAGTGTATAGAGGACTGCTTCTTGTCACAATTGGTTGGTGAGCCTACAAGGGGTGAGGTTTTCTTGATTTGCTGTTTACTAATAAGGAGGACCTGGTGGGAGATGTGGTAGTTGGAGATTGTCTGGGAGGCAGTGATCATGAAATGATTAAGTTTTCAATACATAGTGGAATGAGGAGGGGGGCCAACAAAACATCCAAATTGGATTTCCTTAGGGCAGACTTTGGTCTATTCAAGGAACTTATTAGGAGAGTTCCTTGGGAGTCAGCCCTTTATAACAAGGGGGTCCAGGAGAGCTGGGTATACTTCAAGAATGAATTCTTGAGGGCACAAAACCAGGCTGTCCCTGTGTGCCGTAAAATGAGCCGTAGGGGTAAAAGACCGGCCTGGATGAGCAAGGAAATTCGTCAAGAGTTGAGTGAGAAAAAGAGGGTGTATCACCTTTGGAAAAAGGGTGAAGTTAATCAGACGGTGTACCGAGGTATTGTTAGGTCATGTAGGAAGAAAATTAGAGAGGCAAAAGCCCACCTTGAGCTCAGACTGGCCACTTCTGTTAAGGATAATAAGAAGTGTTTTTATAAATATATCAATGGAAAAAAGAAGGTCAGTAATAAACTCCACTCCTTACTTGATGTGGAGGGAAATTTAGTAACTAGGGACGAGGATAAGGCAGAGGTACTCAATGCCTCCTTTGCCTCTGTCTTCAACAATAGGGTCGTTTGTCCTCAGGACAACTGGATACCTAAGCTGGCAGATGGAGACAGGGTACAGTGTAGTCCTCCTGTTATTCAGGAGGAAGTAGTTAGAGACCTGCTGATCCATTTGGATCCCCATAGATCCATGGGACCGGATGGGATTCATCCCAGAGTGATGAGAGAGCTGGCAGATGAGCTTGCTATACCGCTTTCCATCATTTATCAGAAGTCTTGGAGCACAGGTGATATCCCGGATGACTGGAAGTTGGCGAATGTGACCCCCATACACAAAAAGGGTCGGAAGGATGATCCAGGAAACTACAGACCTGTTAGCCTCACCTCGGTCCCAGGCAAAGTTATGGAACAGATAGTGCTGAGCGCTATCATGCAACACCTGCAGGATGGACAAGAGATCAGGCCCAGCCAACATGGGTTTAGAAGGGGTAGGTCTTGCTTGACCAACATGATCTCTTTTTATGATCAAGTAACTCGCCTGGTGGATGAGAGGAAGGCTGTGGATGTGGTGTATCTGGATTTCAGTAAAGCATTTGACACAGTCTCCCATGATATACTCCTGGAGAAGATGGCAGCAAGGGGTTTCGATAGGAATATTCTCTGCTGGGTCAGGAACTGGTTGGATGGCCGGGCCCAGAGAGTGGTGGTTAATGGTGTCTCATCTAGTTGGTGACCAGTTACTAGTGGTGTCTCCCAGGGATCGGTGTTGGGTCCGGTCCTGTTCAACATTTTCATTGATGATATAGATGATGGGATTGAGGCCATCATGAGTAAATTTGCGGATGACACCAAGCTTGGAGCCCGTGTTGATCAGTTAGAGGGTAGGAAGGCCCTGCAGAGAGACCTGGACAGACTGGAGAGATGGGCAGATTCCAATAGAATGAAATTTAATAAGTCTAAATGTCGGGTTCTGCATTTTGGTCATAATAACCCCAAGCAGAACTATAGGCTGGGAACGGAATGCTTGGAGAGTGGCGAGGTGGAAAGAGATTTGGGGGTATTAGTGGACAGCAAACTCAACATGAGCCAGCAGTGTGCCCAGGCAGCCAAAAGGGCCAACGGCATCCTGGCCTGCATCAAGAATGGAGTGGCTAGTAGGTCAAGGGAGGTTATCCTTCCACTGTATTCGGCACTGGTTAGACCGCACCTCGAGTATTGCGTTCAGTTCTGGGCCCCTCAGTTCAAGAAAGATGTCGAGGTGCTGGAACAAGTTCAGAGAAGGGCAACTAGGATGGTAAAGGGGCTTGAAGATAAGCCTTATGAGGAGAGGTTGAAGGAGCTGGGTCTGTTTAGCCTAGAAAAGAGGAGGCTCAGGGGTGACCTTATTGCTGTGTATAACTATCTAAAAGGAGGTTGTAGCCAGGTAGGGGTTGGTCTTTTCTCCTTGGTCTCTGGGGACAGGACGAGAGGTCATAGTCTTAAGCTTCAGCAGGGAAAGTTTAGACTTGATATTAGGAAAAAGTTTTTTACTGAAAGAGTGATCCGGATGTGGAATGGGTTGCCTGCAGAGGTGGTTGAGTCACCAACCCTGGACGTGTTCAAGGGGAGGCTAGACGAGGTGCTGAGTGATATGATCTAGATGTAGAGGATAGGTTAGTTGGATTATAGGTTGGACTAGATGATCTTCAAGGTCTTTTCCAGCCTTATCTATACTGTGATACTGTGATGTAAAAGCAGTGAAAAAGCAGGAGAGCCTTGAGGGGTAATAACAGAAAAAAATTTCAAGAGAGTATGAAAACTCAGTAGTTATGGATCCCATTTTTATAAATGTCATGTTCCCCATCAGTTTATCTGTTCAGTACAAACAAGTATGGCTGTCAGAATGTGAGTCAAAAACAGCAACTAATGGAAAACAAGTATCCAGAGAAAGGCAGTAAAGACAGATGAACAGCAAAGACAGATAAACAGTTTCAGAAGAATCAATATAAAAATGCCTGTGCCATTAGCTGGGAAGGGTAGACAAGCCTTTGCTCTCTCCAGGTTTTCAGGTTCACTCTTCCCAAAGATGACAGTCTAAATACTGAAGGGAAGCAAACTTAAAATCACTAGTCTCAGGAAAGAGGAAGAATAATCAGGTTATAGATTATCACCAGGTGACCCCAAACTGGAAATGTCACATAGGGAAAGCACTTTACTCGGCAAAAATATTTGTGTATTTTACAAATCAATGTCAAAAGAAAAAGAGGTATTGAACTGGCAGAGCTCTTGGAAGGACTCATTGAGAGAGACTGAGGGAAGACAAAGGCCTGTTTTGAGTAGAAACAAATTTCTTCCCAGATAAAAGAGGCCTTTTCTGAATGAATTTTAATCAATAGCTTGATCACAGCCACCTTAACACAGATGGCAGGTGCACATATCATGTGAATGTGGATCAGCAGTAACAGGGCCTACATTTCTAATATCTCACATTTGAGTTGTTGAACTACAGTTTCACCTAGAAACTAATGTAAGCAGCTGTGAAGTACACACGAGAGAAATTCAAAAAGTCTACTACGAAATAATACTGTAAAGGTACTCTCTTACAAAAAATTCCATTTCATCAGGGTTTACTGCGTAGCTTATAGCTCTTCTTTTTCCTCACAGTAGGACAAGAGAGTTATGGGGGTGAGGGGAGGATGGGGAAAGGACAATGGAAACAAGCTAAAAATTACAAAATGAGTGGTTATTTCCTAGTTGTATGTTTCCTCTAGCTCCTCAATGATACCAAATTCCTTGATATCCACTTTTGGTAAAGTGTTACAGGTAATGCCTGTGACATTAGTCAGATAACTGCACTAGATTTCCTGCCATAATCAGAAATGCCAGGAATGATATATTATCAATACATTAGGGACCATAACTTAAATGTCAATCATGTATGTGGTGTGGACATTTTTATCTTTTACAGTTGTATGAAGTTGCATGCATTCCTGAGAGAGACAACAGCATTCAAGTTCATGTAGAAGAGAATTCCAGGATTCTTCAAGTTTTTTCAAAAATTAAATCTAAAATCATAGAATCGTTGAGTCATTAAGGTTGAAAGGGCCTCCAAGATCAATCAACTTTTGACCAAACACTACCATGTCAACTAAACAGTCACATCCAGTCATTTCTTGAATACTTCCAGGAATGGTGACTCTATCAGTTCTCTGGGCAACTAATTCCAATGCCTGACCACTTTTTCAGTGAAGAGTTTCTTCTTGACATCTAACTTTAACTTCCCCTGGTGCAGCTGGAGGGCCTTCTTCTTGTCTTGTCACTAGATGCTTGGGAGAAGAGGCCAGCCCCCCCTTAATACAACTTCTTTTTGCATAGTATTAGAGAGCAATAAGGTCTCTTCTTTTCTTCAGACTAAACAACAGATAAATAAGGCCTTCTAAACTATTTTTCCCCCTTCCATAAATGCGAATTTCAGCAAAGTGAATTACAAGAGGTTTCCTTAATTTTTTTCCTAAGAGAGAATGTCTGAAAGATTTCAGTAGATACTCATGTCTATTTGTAGTCTTCTTTCTGTTGATATAGGTGAAGTTAATATTGGTATTAACATCTGTTGTAAATATCCAAGAAAAATTCTTAGGATTCTCTGAGGAGAAAAAGAAAAAATTTTCCACAAGAGGCGGAACTGCTGCTGCAGAGAGCTGGTTGACATTATTCCTACAATCTTCTGAAGAACAGAGAGTCCTAAGATGAATCCTATCATCTGATCCAAATGATGTAGTTCCAAGTTGAGTGGATTATTTAAATTCCCTAAAACAATGCAGAAATTCAGGATTCCCAAGTGTACAGTCTAGACTTCATTGATAATTCTATGAATGACTCAGTTGGGGGCTTTTGGGTTGTCTTTTTGGGTTTTTTCTGTTCCTGTAGGTTTTCCCAATGAAGTGAAAAGATTAATATGTTGAAGTTTTCATTCTTTTATGTCATCAAAGCTTAAGTACAGACCAAATGGTCCCTGTCATTGAAGGTTACATTTGCTGAAACTGTACGCCAGAAGGTAATAAATGTGCTTGACAAGAACAAGGAAGGTCTCCCTAGAGAACAAATTCACTTTCACATGAAGCTAGGAAGGTAACGCAGTTGATCATTGAGCTCAGTGTAATAGTAATGATGTTAGAGCTCTGATTGTACATTTGAAAAGCATTAAGAACTAGTAGGCTCGTATAAGTCAGATCAGGTGCAGCAGGAGCTTTATCTGCTTTTCTTATACACAACAGGAGCAAAGATGCTGCAGTTAGGGAAAAAACCAACAAAAAACCCCCAACAAAACCAAAAATACTTAATGCAAGAAGTAGCAGCTTTATTTGTTATATTGTAGGCAGGCTGACAGATGATAATAAATGACGTAACAGAGGTTTTCAGTTATTTTACTGTGTCTGCGTTCAGTTGTTCAGGGCTTTCATTTCACTTGTTCTGCTGGAATACATAGGTTGTATGTAAACCAATATACTAAAGCTGATACTGAAGCAATTAACAACTGATGAAATCACTAGCCAAAGACAAAAAAATAAAGAAATAATACTGTAAGGTCAAAAAATTTAGCTCAGTTTGGCACCAAAACTTCATATGAGTAATTGTATTAATAATGGAGTACTGAAAATTCAGCAATTAATAGAGAAAATATAAAAAATTGAGAAAAAAGAATAACCATTCTCTTTCTTATATCAAGAATGTTACAGATACAGCACTTATTAATTTGCCAATGAGAAAACCCACCACTGTACAGATTTTTTTCATTTTTTATGAGTGAGAAAGGGTGTTTCATCTAATAGTTTGAGAACTAGAATATAGCAATACATGAGTAAAACTGAGCAAAATAGAGTATGATTCTGCTCACATTTACAATAGAGTGAAACAAAATAACTATCTACTTATAGCTATCTATATACAGTCGGGTCTTCTATATATTCACAGAATTCACAGAATATTCTGAGTTGGAAGGGACCCACAAGGATCATCGAGTCCAACTCTGAAACAGCACCACTGCATTCCTGGCAGGAACTGAACCCTCAGTCTCCATCATGAGAGGTGGGAACACTCATCACTATACTAAAGTGGATTTCTATCATGGACCCAAGGTCTTAATTGGGTTCTGCAAAACCCTACTTCTGCGTTGAATGGCAGCTCATTAATATGCCAGTTTGCCCCACACCCTCAGACAGCTCGCCGACGCTGTTTCAGCACTGTGTTGTTGTGTATTGTTTGTTGCAGTGGCTGTGCCGGGAGGATGGGGAAGTGGTAGAGCCACTGCGGGCTGTATGGGGTGGTGTAGCAGTGGGGCCGCTGCCACAGCTGAGACAGTGTGAGCGGAGCAGCCGAGCCGCCGTGGCGGCTGTGCGGGTTGTTTTGCATATTCATGACTGCCTAATTGACTATTCATGTGTGCTGGGTTGCACAAATGCGGTTGCAAAAAGGGGTCTCCCTCATCACTAAAAAATCATGCTGCTAAGATGTGAAGCCACAATATGGGGGGCGCAAAGGGCAAGAGGGCCAGCTCTATCTATTTTTATGTATATAAAATTCTGCAGTATAAAACATGTTGTAAAGAAGTTGTTACCTAATAGCCAGAGTAAAGCAAAAGAAATATCAACACAGCAACATGTTCTATGCAAATGACCTGCAATTAGTAACTCTTGGGCATCTTTAAATTATGACCTTATTCTATGGAAAATTTCCATAATTTGAAATTATTTTCACATATATTAGTTACATATTATTTCATAACACATTTTTATTATTTGCTTGTTTGGGACTTTAAATCCACTTTCTGGAACATAGTGCAATTCTTCGTTTTTCAACACAGTTAATATTACAATACTGGAGACTTTCCTTGCCCCCTTATATTCGGCATAATAATTGGTCCTTAAAACTTTCCAAACTAAGATCCTGTAATTATACTATGAACTTGCAAACATATTCCCTACACAAACATTTTCATCTGTCCAGGCTTAAAGCCGCACAAGAGAATTTGCATACTGCTTTGGGAAAGGAGGATACAAATAGCCCTGACCTTGGAAGAGTTAACCAGACCACAAAACAAAATACGTAACAGTGAGATCCTTGGACATGGAGAGCTGCCAGGTGCAACTAAAGATTGGTCCCAGCTGTGAGTAGTCACTAATGAAGGGATTTGGGAGTAAGTAGAATTCTGAGTTCCCTTAGAAGACAGGAATGTTGAGTAAAGATGAGAGTGATTATTATTTACTTATCTCTCTTGTTGTCATTAAAAGTAATGCTACAGTAGATTTTAGGAATGACAATAGAGTTCGTTCTAGCGATCAGGTTGTATGGCATTTCTCAGCAGAGGTACAGACAAATGAAGTTCAGAGAAACTCTAAGGTCCATGGAGGGATGCACTTTGCCTGAGAGAGAACCTCTGAGTTTGAACACAAACATAGATCGTCTTTGTATTAAATACTGGAAAAATTACATAAAATTATTCCCAAGGGATCTGTGGGAATAAAATTGAGGTTTTAAACTATAAATCAAAGGTTGAATACCTAGTGACAAATTCCAGAGTTCCTACATGCTAAAAGAGCAGTGTCATAGGTCAGCTGTGGCTCAATTGACTTAAAAGAGAGGAAAATCCTGTGGGTCCCTTCCAACTCAGAATAACCTGTGAACCTGTAAAACTAGCTTCTGCAGGAAATTCTTGGTTTGTGGTGTCCACCTATCGTGAGATGCACCTTACAATGAGTTTCTTTCTGTAAATCTAGAGGCACTCAGTGTTTAAATTACTGAAACTTATTTTGGTTTTTTAATATTACAAGAATTGAATTGAAGTCTGCTGAGACACTTATTCACTCTGTAAATGTGCAGAGATGGTGAAATAATGAACCGTAGATATGATCTTATCTTGACTTGAAATAAGCTCATGTTATGTAATTTTTATATTCCATAGTCTGTTTGTATTTTTAAGCTAGTAAAAGGATTAATGAGGCAAAAACTACTTATTGGAAACTTCTGGGTTTGTTTTTTGATTTCATATTTGCAAGATAAGTCTTCATAGGTTTTGAACACAGCATATTGCTATTTATGTAAATTAATGACATTAAAAATAATATTGTTTTTATATAACTGTCATGGCTTGACCCTGGCTGGATGCCAAAGATTCATCCACAACCTCTTCTGGAGAAAAAACGAAAAAAAATCTGGAAAAAGGTTTGTCACAGGCAAAACAAGACAAGCTCCAAGTGGAGAATATAAAGGATTTATTTATTTCTAACAAGATCAGAGAAGCATCATGTTAAAGGCGACCTTCTCCCCCCCACCCCTCCTTCTTCTTACAACAGGTATTAGTGCAGTCGCCATCCCTGGAGGTGTTTAAGAGTAGGCTGGATGAGGAATTTAGTACCATGGTTTAGACAGTGGGTTAGTGTTGGGTTACAGGTTGGACTTGATGATCTCCAAGGTCTCTTCCAACCTCGCTAATACTGTGATACTGTATTATATTCCATTTTTTCCTCCAGGAGACTAAAGGAGGAACGTCGGTAGGGGAAAAGCCAGGCAAGTTGGTATTTCTGACCAGTTTTAGGGTAGGAAACCATCTCTCTGCCTTTCATAAAGTCCTCCATCTCTCAGTCCGGACCCAGGAGTGACAGCTCTTCTGTTCTCTATTGCCCAAGAGTCACAGCACAGGATGCAGTCTTTTAAGCACTGGCTTCACTGCTTCATTCGTGAGCCTAGTATTCTGTGATTCTGTGATTTTAATCCCAAAGTACATAGATCAGATCCTATCACAGTATAATTCTGTGACAAAACATCTGTCCAAAGGATCTCTGCCATCTCTGCCGAGCTCTGCTCTGGCCAAGTGTTTCTGGGCTCTAAGACATCTGCAGGTTCGCAGCATGTATCTTCAGTGTGACCGCAGGTGGATTCTGCATCTCTATTCCATAGGTTTGCAGGCAGACAGTCTGCTTCACTATGGTCCATTCTACAAGCAGCAGCGAGATGCCTGGAACCCTTCCTACCCCTCCTCCGGCTGGCCTGGCCATGGTGCCTTCATGGCTGCTCAACCTCTCACAGGTTCTGCTCCGGCCATCTTCTTTGCTGTTTCTACATTTTTTCCTTTCTTAAATATGTTATCACAGAGGCGCCTATATCTGCTTCTGACCTTGGCCGGCAGCTGAGGCCCAAGCAACAGCTGGCTGGTGTTAGCTCCACTAGTTTGCTCCCCTCTCACTGCCAGGAAAAAAAACCCACTCAGACCGGGACAATAACACAGGTGAATTAAAGTATTCTGTGTGTGAAATGCTCTTCTTTTAATGCAACACTTTACTAAAGCATAGTTATGTTCATCAAAATTGATTCTTCTTAAGATTTAGATTTTGCCATACTAAAAACCTGCCACAGTCCTGAACTTTATCTAGTTCCCTTCCACCTCTCTATAATATTTCTGACTGTTGTAAGAAATAAGGGATGTTACATGATAAGTGCTCTCATAGAAACAGTTGTCAGTATCTTTTACGTATTTCAGCTTCTCTCTGACTGTAAGAGATTATCGCTTCCTGAAGGCAAGATACTGGATGTGTTTCTATCAGCTTTTTGTTAATAACTACCCACAATCCATCTTCTGGTGCTACTCTTTTGAGAGTTGTCCAAAAGTGATTCTGGTTTCTGTAAAGTGGAACAACCCTTGAGTAAAGCAGAAAAGTCATGGGAAATCTGTAATGGGATGGAAGGTCAAACAGTTCTACTTGCCTCCAGCTGGCTTCCCACTGTGTAGGCTGCTGTGAGAAAAGTTCCAAGTAGAATGGAGTTTGGGACAAAATAGAACACTGTATGCATAACACAGATAAGTCTTGCCATGCATATTCAATGCTTCAGATTGGAATACAGATAGAGAACAGCTGGCCCATATGGCACAACTAAGATTTGGCATCTGCTTTGCACAAAATAATGGAACAAAGAGACCAGTGTAAAATCATTGTTATATCCTGTGCACAACCATTGTGATGCTGATTTCTTAACTAAAAAAATCCTCAAAAATTTTAATGGTATGTAGAGTAGATCCCCATTACTCGCAGGCTTTTGGGTCTGCCCCTATTCACGCGAGATCCGGAATCCGCAAGGATAGCAAACTCAATAATTATTCATGTACACCATGCCCATAGCCACCCCCCCTCCACTAATAAGATCTAGAGGGCAGTGCTAAGAGCATGGCTCCCTCTGTAGTACCTCATTAAAGCAGAGGAAATGCCTTTTGCCACTTCGAAGCACAGAAACCAGCACAGCTGGGAGCCAGCTCCCAGCCATCCTGTAGATCCGAGCGGGCGCAGAGCCTCCTGCAACTGTCTTTTCCCTGCGTGTCTGTGCTGAGTTTTATTAGGGTTTTTATCAGGGTTTCTGGTTGCTGGTGTGTCTCATGTTCAAACACGGCAGAGGCAGCACACCACTCCAGAGCATAACTCTGGGGGAGGCTTGGGGAATGAGTTCAGTGTTGGCCGGGGCGGCACCACGAGTGCCCTGTCTGTGCAACAGGAGCAGCAGCTGAACAGGCTGGGGCAGTCCCTGCTGTTCAAAGGGGTTGCTCTGTTTTGGAATTGTTTTTCCAGGAATGTAACAGCCCTGAGCGAAACTTTCGACATTCTGGCAGAGATGGCAGTGTGAGCAGCCAGAGCTGAGCCGGGGTGCAGAGCCAGGGCAGTGGCACAAGTTCACCCCCAGTTCACCGCCTAGCAGCTCAGACGGGTTTGCAGATGTGAGGGCTACAGCCGCCTTCATGACAGTCATGTCCCTGGCAGTGCTGGTGGCTCTGACCTACCCTTTAACCCGTAACAGCAGAAGAGAGGGCAGAAGGCAAAATGGCTTGGCATGGGAGGGGTTTCCCCTTTGGAGCTACCCCCTGGAACACGAGCAGACCAGCAGCTTGGTGGTATCAAGGCTTTCAGGATGGAAGCCGTGTGTCTGCCCATCATGTCATAGGCTTTTTTAGCCCCCCACTCAACCCTAATGGATAAACAGGCAGCGAGGACGCCGCAGCCGCAGCAGAGGTGGAGCAGGCAGCCCATCCCAGGGACTGTGGCTATGACTGGGTGAGCTGGTGCAATAATTGGGACGTATTTGGGTACCCGTGCTCGCTCATCTGTCCATCCCCGCAGGGGACAGCTTGCCCCAGGCACGGTAACCACGGTAACACTTGCTGCTCAGCTCGCACCTAATTTACATATCCATTAGCACCGCCACCAGGCATCATCAAGCCACAAAGGGGTTTTGGCTCTGAGAAGCACTATGCTGCTTTTCCCACCAGGTGAGATGGTTTTTGGGGGGCTTTTCAGTTGATTTCCTTCTCCTGGCCAGCCCCTCAGCGTGGTCATTCTTGTAGCAGCAGGTCCTCCGTAGTCTGGCAGCTGCATGTAGCCAGACCAGCTGGCCATCACCACATCTCCCTAGCTTGCTGCCACCTGCACCATCCCTGGCGGGCGGCAGCCAGGATCCGCCTCCCTGCCTCCAGCCGGGGCTGTCCGCAGGAGCATGAACCAGCAGCAGCTGCGCAAGGTGAAAGAGCTGGTGGCTTTCTGTGATCTGCTTCTGCTGCGGCTCCTGAGATGCACAGGGCGGGGACGGAGGGAGCCAGTACAGGACCAGAGGACAGATGCGTCTTCACCAGAAGCACCTGCAGTTCTCCCCTTCCCTCTCCTACCCTTCTTTCACACCTCCTCTGCCCCACACATCCTCCAAGGGACGCCCCAGGCTTTTCCAGTATCAACTGTGTCTGTGTTTACAAAAAAACCACAGTACACGTACTTACTCTCCTACCACCCAGAATGATCTCTTTATTTTGGGCAATGAGGGGAGTTATGGTGCCAGCACAGGGATCGGACTCTGACATCAGTAGTCCATGTCGCTAGCAGCGGGACACACCAGGCTATGCTGCCCATGTCATGCTGGTGTGGACAGAGCTGAAATGAAGCACCGAGTCAGTGCCTCCGGGATTAAATCTCCCATCCGCCATCACCCCAGGGTCATCACTGGCTGTGGCAACTGTCCCCGGCCATCTCCTGGTTCGCAGCGGCGCCACTCTGCCATGCACAGAAGTTCCAGCATGGCTCCAGTGCCTCTGCCCTGGCCATGCAGTGCTCCCGGCTTCATGGAGATGGGGCCAGCTCCCCTCTCTCCTAAATGGTGAGAATGAAGCATGTACGGCAAGTCTGGTGGGCAGTGACAGCGGGGGGGACCAATTATATATTCATAAGCTCATTATATATTCACAAGCTGACGGGTTCATGGTATGTTCTGCACATGTGCCAAGGTCATACAACTCACTGAAAAACCATCCACAACTATTCAGATCCAGCAAATTATGGATTGCAAATATGCAGAGGATCATTGTATTTGGAATGTGAATAAATTGTACCTTTAAACACTGAAACCCTTGAGAAGAAATATAAAAAACTAACATGGTTTAGTTTTGTGAAGAATTGTTACCTTTGAAGCTTTAACCTAGTTATTTGAAAAGGCTTCTGTAAAAAGGTTAATAAAGCTCTTCAGTGTTATTTTCATCTTCTGTTTGAAGGTATAATTTGCTGAATGTACAAAACTCTACTCAAACTTCTTGCATATGGAG
Source organism: Pitta sordida (assembly GCA_013390025.1). Lineage (NCBI taxonomy): Eukaryota > Metazoa > Chordata > Aves > Passeriformes > Pittidae > Pitta > Pitta sordida. Next base: position 37,806 of record WEKX01024440.1, read on the forward strand.
TATGTCTGGCTCATTTTTGATTGTAACTTTTTTTAATTGCTAGCTTCTGTTAATATTTTATCAGAAATACTGTGCTAAACTATCTCTTTAACCACTGTTTTGAAAATACTATTGCTAACATAAGCATCTAATGTCCATTTTCAAGTAGATATTAATTTGAATTCCAAAGGGTTTATGTACAAACTGTATCATTTCTGTAAGAGATAAATATCTCTGAATTTGGGAAGCAGTAAATATTTCATTATCAAGTTCATTTTAGCATCAAGTTCTTAAAATACACTGTATTCTCAGAGACTTACTGATTCCTGACAACAGCGTTGTCCTTTCTACGCGTGCTTTCTGGTTTGGCAGCTTTCTAGTATGACAAGATGATATGACTTGACTTTCATGAGCAAATGGAGTACAGACAGTTTTTCATGAATTGGTTTAGTTTTTTCTGCAAGGTTCTTGGGCTACAGAAACCCTGGAGAAACAGGATGAAGTGGTATTATTTTCTTCCTCTGTCTTCTGATTATTGATTTGTCAAAATAATTAGGAAATTAAATGAAGCTTGTGCTTGTCTCAGGAGTCCTTGTTCAGCAGTGAGCTAGAGGAAAGAAGTACTAACTAGCACTTTCATTGAAATTTGTAAGGATGTGAGAAACAGGTGACTGTGGATACACAATGTAACTGGTTGCAACATATTCATATTTTATTTGTTCCGAGTCTCTAAATGTAGTTGTTTGTCTTGGATTACTCTGCTAAATGGCAAAGGCAGAACATCCCAAAATGCAATTAATTAAATAAACTTTCCACCGTGAAGACAAAGACATGTCACGTGTCTCTTACCATCACATTACCATTAACCTGTTTCAACTTTCACTTTTCTCCTCTGTCTCAGTTACTGTTTAGAAAGGTGGGAGGTTTTTTTAAGCCCATTTTTTTCTCTTTCCTTAAAATGGTTTGTGTACATGTTCTTCAAACTACATTTTAGAGTTTACAACTAATCAGTGTGGTAATACTGGGGAGGGAATATATTTATCTCTAGTAAATATGGTTTTCTCACCACTCAAAATCCAGCTATGCATATCCTGTGCACTACCCAGAAAGTTTTCCCAGGACCTGTGAACTTCATGAATAACCTGTTTTCATCTCTTGTGCTGTCAAGCAATAAAAGTTCCCTATACGTTATGATTCTTTGGACACAGTGTGATCCTACAGTTCTATAACTACCCACCTGGGTATTATCTGAATATTATGATGATCTAGGAGATTTCAAGCCAGATATATATATGCCACACTATTTACATACCTGACAGAAGATGCAGTGGTTGACTTTCCTAGAAAACAAACAAGGAAACAAACTAAAATCATAAACCTGTATCTCATTTTACAGACAAAGTGGTTGAAAGAACAATACAGTCTCTTTAAAATAAATCAGGGTGTGCATGTGTTTTAAGATCTGGCTTACAGCTGTGCTAAATATCATTCACATAATTACAGGTTGTATTAATACTGATATAGGTATCCCTCATAGGTGAATCTTTTCCAGGACTGAAAGGGAACAAGACACTTGAACAGAATAATAAAAATCTCCTTAACTTCAAATTATTGGTAGCTTTCTAAGAAAGACAAAGGATTTGGTGGAGTGGTTTACCTGTACCTTTTTTACCACTGTGCATGACTTTTCTGCAGCTTCAGAGATGTGTTCAAAATTGTTTCAAAAACTGGCTAGGTTCTAGTGTTGATCAACTTAAAGTTGCTGGTCAATCCTGTTCCTAATGTGAATTGTGGTTACACAGCTTAACCATATTTTTTTTCTTTTTTTCCTTTTTCATTTAAGAATACTTTCCAAGGAAACATTGAAATTTCAAGAAAAAACAAGACAAAAATTCATCTTTCCACTCTATTCACCCTGATTTAAATATTAAAAAGTGAAAGTTTATTATTAAGAGTCTCACAGACCTTAAAAAAACGGGCTGCTGAATAAGCCCCTAAGAGGGATTTTCTGGAGTGTGTTGCTGGAGTCTTGCCGCTCGATGGCACTATTTGTTCTTCTGTTTGATCGAGACTCAGTGCTATCGACAACTCGGCTCCAGAAATGCCTCCATACCAACAATACACAAGTCACTTTGAAGTGGTCTGCAAAATGTAAGAAAGGTGAGGAGAGGATATGTATTTGGGAGTGGACGAAAGGGGTTTCTTTTTCTGTCTTCCCCTTCTCACCCACGTTAAGAGTCAGGAATTTTTACTGATTCATCCTGTGATATGAAACTATTCTGCCCATGCTCCAAGGCAAAGCAAAAGTATAGATTTCACTGGAGAAAGTAAAAAATTTTCTTTTCTTCTTCTGATTGACTGCTACCAGCCAGAGACTGGCACACCTTCTCCTGTTCCTTGGTTTTAGACACTAATTTGAGTGACTTTCTATCAGAGTGCCATTAGAGTGAACACTTAAGCATTAAAACAAACATGAAGAAGGATCTCAAGCATTTCTACTTCTGAAGAAATTTGAGCACCTATTTCTCAAATGACAGTGCTTGTAAATAAATATGTACTTAGACTTAATTAATCTCATCTTAACTAATTAATCTTATTTAATCTCCTCTAGAAGGGTGAGAAGTGTGGCTGCAAACGATGGCACAAAATGGGACTAATAGCTCCCAGCTGTTTTGTAAATTTAGTTTAATTTAATTTAGTTTTATTTTATTTTATTTTATGCTTTCACACTTCAATGCTATATCTACTAATTAAATACAACCCTGAAGATTTTATTAAGGAATCATAACCAGAAGATTTATAACTATTTTCTTATAGTGACACTAATCCTTTTTCTAGTCACCTCTGCTTTTTATTAATTACTGTAGTCTTGTCAATTTAGAAATATTGACTCTTCTGATGTTTTTCATTTTTCAAGGTCTTAGTGGAATAAAATGTGTGTAATATCATTGGATCAGAATAATGTCTGACATAAGTTGGTGGGACTTGCCAAGCTTAATGAAGTTATTTTATTTTGCTTATGAAGATTTTTAAGCTAGTGACGCTGTTTTGAGGGGGGGGGTGGGAAGGATTTCATTGTCCTTGTGCAATGAGACTCAACAGTAAGCTTCAGAAGAAACTCTCAGAGCATGGGTTGGATAGGAGCACTCTGGGTTGGGTTAGGAATTGGTTGGATGGATGAACTCAGAGAGTGTTGGTAAATGGTGCCACATCCAGCTGGCAACCTGTCACTAGTGCAGTCCCACAGGGATCAGTCCTGGGCCCAACACAGTTTATTGATGATATGAATGGGGGAATTGAGTGCACCATTAGCAAGTTTGCAGATGATACCAAGTTGGGGACAAATGCTGAACTACCAGAGGGTAGAAGGGCCGTTCAGAGGGACCTTGATAGGTTAGAGAAATGGGCAGATTCTAATAGTAGGAGAATCAACAAGTCTAAGTGCCAAGTTCTTCACTTTGGACATAACAATCCCATGCATTGCTATTGGCTGGGGGACGAGTGGGAGAGGTTTAGACTGAATGTTAGGAAGAGGTTTTTCACAGAGAGAGTGATCTCTCATTGGAATGGTCTGCCCAAGGAGGTGGTAGAGTGGCCATCCCTGGAGGTGTTTAAGAGAAGACTCGATGAGGAGCTCAGTGACATGGTCTAGTTAGTGGGGAGTTGGACTAGATGATCCTGTGGGTCCCTTCCAACTCGGAGTAACCTGTGAACCTGTGAACTGAAAGATATTCAATGGTGCATTCATGTCTAAATCACATAAAATTCTGCATCTTTCCATTGTTAAATCCAAGAATTGTGACTTTCGATAACTTGGAAAACTGGTTTATTTCGGCCAAAGAAATACTGTGAAGTCCAAAGTTTAACTTCAGGACAAGAGAGCAAGAATAATGGTGACCCCATCTTGAGTACTGCGTGCAGNCATCTTGTCAACATGCTAAGATGACGGTGATGACAGATGATTTCCAGACATCTGATACAGCTTCACATGAATACATTTTCAATATTACTATCTCTTTTTTAACTAGAGCTGGCGGAATATGTGTACAAACATCACTTAAAATTCAGCTGAACATTGACTGGCAGCGCTGCTCTGGAAAAACTTCAGTGTGGCACCATCTGTGCTTTGCCACTTTAACTGAAAAATGTTGTGCTAGAATTCTTTGTGGAAGAAAGGATGCCTGCATTTAGTAGCATTCATCCTCAACTTTTTAGAGTCAATCTCAGAAGGATTTTAAGAATTTAAGGTTTTAATAGTCAAGTAGTAATGGGAGAAACAGTCACAAACACTCTTGCTAGTAGATTATTGAGTTGATTCTCAGTGTAATGAAAGATTCATATAGGTATGGGAGCACTAATTTTCCTTTGGATATTTAATTTCTGCTCAAACCACTTTCTTATTTTCTTTTTCTTGATCTGGAGTACCTGGTTTAAAATTTAAGGGTTAAACAAAAGTATTTATCATGTTTATTTTTCTGGTTTGGTTTGGTTTTGGGGAGTTTTGTTTGGTTATTTTTATTGTTGTTGATTTGTTGAGTGGGGAATGCCTGAGGCTGCCGCTGTGTAATGGGCAGTGTATAATAGGCATGTGCTCTGACACTTAAAGAAAGTGAGCCTAGAAAGATTTTGGCAGATGATAATTAACCGTTTAACTACAACAGATGAGAAAAAACCCTAGAGTTTAGTTATAAGCTTTATTTCCAGCATGACCTACTGAAAGAGTAGGAAGAAAATGTAATAGAAACTGGTTTTCCATCTATTTGCCCACCGAAATAGGTACAAAATGATTACAGTTCTAGAAGGGAAATCCAGTTTCAACTTAAGATTAATATATCTTGAATTATGAAGCTTTGTTGTCATAACAGCCAATTTGCTTTTACATGGAGGAACTAATCTTTACCTGCTGATCTAGCAGGAATATTCATCACCCCCTGTCCTGGTTTGGGTTTTTTTGCCTCTGGCAGCAAGGGGGTTAACAGCTTCTGCCTGGGCCTCCGTAGCTGCCATGGAGATCAAGGTCAAGCAGATAGAGACACCTCTGTGAATAACATATTGGAGAAAGGAAAAAAAAAACTAGTAACGCAAAGCAGATGGCCGGACCAGAGCCTGGGTGAGAAGCTGAGAAGCTATGAAGGTATGAGGGCTAGGCCAGCCGGAGAAGAGGTAGGAAGGATTCCAGGCATCTTGCTGCTGTTCGTAGAATGGACCATAGTGAAAGCAGACTGTCTGTCTGCAAACCTATGGAACAGAGAGAGAGAAACCAGCGATGCAGAATCCACCTGACGCCACAACTGAAGACGGNTGATCTTGTTAGTTAATAAATAAATCCTTTATATTCCTCATTTGTAGCTTGCCTTGTTTTGCTTGTGATAAATATTTTTCTCATTTTTTTTCTCCAGAAGAGGTTGTGGGTGAATCTCTGGCATCCAGCTAGGGTCAAACCACAACACCTCCATATTATGAGGTGGTTCATCAGTACATGAATAATTCCATATATCCTGAAAACATTGGGGCTAACCAAACTGTAACTTAGTACTGGTAAGTTATGAGCAACTTTGCATGTTTCATGATCTCTTACTTTAAAAAGAAAAAATGTGTTCAGATCAAAAGAAAAATTATGGCTTCAAGTGGAAAACAAACATGATTTTGTTACACCCTTTGGCAGCTGAGACAAAGTAATATAGTCAGTTCTGCCTTCCATGCCTCAAGTCACATGTTGTTTGGGACTCATTTCATTTCTACAACTGCCTCTATTGTTCTGCAGAGCACAACAGTATGAAGGGATGTCAACTGAAAGGCAGGAAACAAATATTGCATTGTTAGATGGAAAAAATCAATTTATAAGTAATTCATGCCTTTGCCTTTCATCATCTCTCTCTAAAGACTATGGAAATGTTCTTGGTAAGAGCTACTTCTCTTGTTTATGGTGAAGATGCATAATAAAATGTAAAGTTTTGACTTTAAGTATGACTACTTTTATTTTAACTTGTTCTTCAGTTAGAGGAAACTGCGGGTAAAACAGTTCTTTAGGGAAGGGAAGTGGGCCATGATTACATCCATAATCCTAGCAGCTTCTGCCTTCCTATGGAAGCACTACTAATGCAATGAAATAATCAAGTTACTATATTAAAGAGGAGTTTGTTGCCTAGCAGTTGTGTTGCTGGAAAGGAAGAAACACATTTCTGCTTTAATATCTCCTATGTGCTCTACAGAAGCAGAAACAAGAAGCATGCAGTGGTGAGTCAGAAGCTGAGGAGAATTTGGATTAGATATCCCTTCAGAATTTTTAAAATATATATTTTTCTAAACAATTTGCTAGAACAGTAGCAATGGCTTGCTAACCTGTTATTTATCACTTGCAGAACTGCTGATTTTGGTTAAATGCAAACAGTGGTAAAGAACTGAGAAATGATGGGAAAGTTTGCATTCAAATAACTAATGTGGTTAATCCATATCAAAGTAACAGTAGCAGAACAATTTGCACATTGTTAATATTAATATATAAGAGATGCTAAGCTTCCACAGTCTTTACAATAGTGGGGATTTTGTGATACCTATAGATAAATGATTTAGAAAGGAAAGTTGTAAAAATGAGAGATTAAAAGTGTCACCACTGAGAGATTAAAAGTGACACCACTCATAAGAGATTTGCAGCAATCAGGATCTATTTCTGGGAGCTGGAATTTCAGGTACAGTCTAATATTTACTCCAGTTATTGTTATCTGTCAGGTGTCAGTAGGTGTCTCGGAAATGCTGTCTATATTCTGACACAACAAACAGTGATTGCAGAGTGCTGGCTAAGCACTGGTTGCCACTTTTACTTTCCATTACACACAGGACAGAAGAATTTAAGCTGTTCTATGGAAATGCAGATAAGAAGCCACATGAGGGCTGGGCATAAAGCTAAAGTCACAGAATCACAGAATCACAGAATATTCTGAGTTGGAAGGGACCCACAAGGATCAAGTCCAACTCTTAAATGACACCACTGCATCCTGGTGGGAATTGAAACCCTAGTCTACTGCATGAGAGGCAGGGACACACACCACTGTACTAAAGTGGATTTTCACAGGTTCACACGTTATTTCAAGTTGGAAGGGACCCGCAAGGATCACCTAGTCCAATTCTCAACTGAGCGCCCACCCAGGGATTGAACCCACAACCCTGGAGAGATGGGCACCACGCTCCATCCATTAGAGCCTCCCATCGCCTAGACCATGCTACTGAGGTCCTCATCCAGTCTTTTCATAAACACCTCCAGGGATGGTGACTCCACCAGCTCTCTGGGCAGACCATTCCATTGTGGGATCACTCTCTCTGTGAAAAAGCTCTATCCTAACATCCAGTCTAAACCTCCCCTGCTGTAACTTAAGACCATGACCTCTTGTTCTGGTGCTGGCAGCCTGAGAGAAGAGATTCACACCCACCTGGCGGCAACCTCCCCACAGGTAGTTGTAAACAGCAACGAGGTCACCTCTGAGNTCCCTGTGGCACCCCACTAGTGACAGGTTGCCAGCTGGATGTGGCACCATTCACCAACACTCTCTGAGCTTGTCCAGCCAACCAATTACTAACAGTAATTTTTAAATTACTGTTAGTAATTTAAGTTCATTCTTAAACTTTATCTTAACGTTCTAAGCAGGCATTTTAATATCTCAGCATATTTTGAAGTGGGGGTTTTCTCATGGCATCCTAGAAGTTTTGATGCTTTTTGTTATTGTTTATATGAATGACTTTTTTTTTAAATCAAATTTTCTTGAGGGGTTTTCCAAGATGTTTAATAACTTTATATTATAGAGGTTAATGTTTTTAGTCTTCTCATAACTTACTGCAGATATATATTGAAAGTTCTGCTCAAAAACAGTGCTATACAACTGGAATTTAACAGTTATGAGCAAAACAACAGCCTAGTTCTTGAGTCTTGCATAACTGGCGTTCAAAAGGAAACTGATTGAATGAAGGAGTGTTAACATAAGGATGAAGTATAAAAACAATTTTTGTTGGAATATTTTTTTCTATCAATACATGAAGATTGGACCCTAATGATATGCACGCCAATATGCAAGTTTTCATAGGCAATATAACTATAGATTTATATCCTAGAACTTCTACATGAAAGTGATGTAAGACAGATATTTGCCAGGATGTGTATAATAAGGTTTAAGACCAAGAAAAAACAAACTAAAACTAACAGCTGAATCTTCTCAGAAATTATTGCTGAACTGAGATTTTGTATTTCTCTTCTGAAGAAGCTCTTTTCCTACTCCAGGGTTACATTTTTGCTGTAGCTGTAAGAACTCAGAATATCTATCTTAAAAACTATTAGTCTTAAATCTTGCTAGCAAGGAATCTGAAGTCTAAGAGTATTAAAAGCATTAATTAGCTTTCCTCTAATCTGTGTTGATTTTTTAAAATATTTAGAAAATAAAGACTCTTCCAGGCTATGTGGTAAGGTGTCCAGTCTCAAAAGAAACATCACAAGTTTGATGATCCCCTTAGTGTTGGGATCACAGAGGATATATCCTGACTGTAAGATCTTTTCTAGCAAGGACAGATACAATACTGTGTCCTGGGACAAAAAATAAGAAAATCATCTATACTCCAGCATATAATCATAATGTGTTTTTCATATTTGAAAACTGTGTAGTAGCTTCATATCTCCCCTTCTATTTCAGAATCCTGTCACATGTACATAACAGTGTGTGGTGACATGTTTCCACTTTGTGACACTTGAAAATAGTTGTGGAAAACTACTGAAAATGCAGGCATGAGGTGGACATGTAAATGCTATCTGGTAGGAACAACTATCTTGGGAACAGTGCTGTACAGAGTTATGTGAAAATAAATTTGGAATAAAAAGCAGAGCAAGTAAAAATACAGCTGAATGGACGAAGTCCAGATGCTCATTTGCAACACAAATCTCTGTAAATTATAATTAGAATACGAAGGCCAAATACACAAGGAATAAAACTTATTACAGTCCTTGTCACTAAATAAAAAATATTTCCTTTCTATGCATCCTCTTTTATTCTTTATCTTGCTTGCTTTGTCTATTTTCTTGGTCTTGTAAGCCCTGAAGTTTTAAGATGTCATGTTATCATGGTGTTCAACATAGGGCATCTGAAGTTGTACGTTTTTAAAGATAAATAGATAATGATTCTTCTGTGCACTGTTGTGAAATCATTGAACTCTGAGGTTGATAAAATATCAGTGAGGAGAGAAAGAGAGGAAGGGGTAGAGGGAAAAATGCCAGACTTCCTATTTCTAGCCCCTAGACTGGTTTCTTAACATATGAAAACAATCTAAACTTTCTTTCTGTTTTCTTTCTCTTGGTTTCTCTTTCAGTCACTGCAGATAGTTTGATAAAAACCAATTTTGCAACACAGTAAGGTAGCTTTTGAAAATGAAATAGAAGTTATGGGGACAGGCCTCCTTCATGTAAGCTATGTACCTAGAAGCAGTGTTCATTAGTATGGCCAAAATATTTATGTTCCACTTTGTAGCTAACAAACAGATAATGTCTGCTAGTAAATCAAGGGTGTGTGAATCTTCTACAGTTTTATTGGAAACCGTAAGTATCCTCTGTGGTATGGTGATGAAGCAGCTCTGAAATAAATTCTTGAAATCTTAGGAAAATCCACTCTAATGTAGTCGGCCCTCTTCCACTTCGCGTCTCCCTTGTTGCAGCTTCACATCTTAGCATCATGATTTTTCAGCGATTAAGGAGGCCCCTTTTCGCAACTGTGCATGCATGACCTGGCACGCATGGATATTCAATTAGGCAGTCACGAATATGCAAATCAACCCACACAGCCGTGGTGGTGGCTCCACTGCTTCCTCCCCACAACCCCTGGTGTGGCAGTGGCTCTGCCGCTTCCCCCCTCCCAGGCTTGGTGACAGCGGTGTCTCAGCCTCTTCCTCTCCCACATCCGGCACGGCAGCGGGTCCGCCACTTCCCCCCTCTCCATCATGGCCACTGCGGCAACCAATACACAGCAATGCAGTGCTGAAAAAGTGTTCAGGGTTTGTGTGAGGGTGCAGGGCAAATTTGCATACTAATTAGCTGCCATTCTACGCAGAAGGAGGGCTGCGTGGATGGGGGAAAGATCCTCGGTACTGTGGTATAGAAGACCTGACT
>WEKX01024441.1:0-232717 GCA_013390025.1 Pitta sordida
GGCGGCGGCATCGTCCTCCCTTTGTCCGCCCCGACTCGGGGTGCCCCTGGGCGCGCTCTCCCTTCCCCCCTTCCATTTATTTATTAATTCGTCCTCCTGCTTCCAGCCCTCTCCTCCTCAGCTCTCCCATTACCCCGGCGGGATTTGTCCTCTCCAGCGATTATTTTACTCCCCACCTCCCCCCACCTTGCGTTAACTTTTTTTGGCGATAACAGTTCTCAGTAATTCCCCGCTGCTGGCGGCCCTCCAGCTCATCTACGGCGCACGCTTCTCTCCCCGGATATTTTTGCCCATTTTCTCTGCCCTTCCCACCCCTCCCTGCTGTATTTTCTCCGGCTACCGTGCGCTAACCTCGAGTGAAGAGGCTGGTTCAGGCAATGCTACATGTGATGCTAATGGGCCTACCTGATGGGTACTACCGCCGCTGCTGCTTTCTTGCTATTTCGCTCGTTTTCCTTTTTATTCTCCTCGTTTTCCATTTACTTTGTTGGTTCTTTACGTGATGAAATCGAAGTTGTGATTGGGGCTTGGAAATAAAACGCAGGGGCCGCACAGGGCAGGTTACCGAGCTCAGCGTGGGGGGTGATAATTCTTCCAGGGGTAACTTGGGTCCAAAATTCACCCACTGGCTTTTTAAGATAATGAATGCCCATCGTTGCCTGATATTGTACCAGGCGGGACGTGGGAGGACTCACAAGGTTTCCATATAAGAACATGGGAGAATTTATTTCACCCAGGCGAAGAAATGTGCAGAGTCCGTGTTATTTATGAAACTGAAGGCTGGCTGTGTTACCCTTAGGGAGTTCTGAGAGCGCGGAACTTCATATTTAGAAATTGTAAAAGCTGATTTCTGCTGTTGAATAAGGGCTGCGTTTAAAGGGAGGCAGAGATGAGAGAGAGGGAGGGAAAAAGGAGAAAAGTGGTGGGAGACCATCCAGATAAACAACTCCACACGTATTCCAGTACAGTTTGTGCCAAGGTGTAATGATGGAATTTTTTTTTTTTTTTGGTTAGTTCCCATTTTTTTAACCGTATTGGGAAAGGCATTATGAAAATGTGCTGAGAGGAGTTGGTTACGTTGATAGTGCTATTTTGGTAACTGCATTTTTTTTTTTTATTGCTTGCATGTGAAAATGTTTTGAGTTTTGGACTAGCAAAACAGTGAGGCAGCCCTGACGGGGGCACATGTCATCAGCTGTGTAATTTGGGGCTCAGATGACAGTTGCTACTGGTTTAGATTTTATGGCTTTAGGTTTGAGGGTAAATCAGCCCGTTAAAAGCCGCTGCGGTGGAATTTGGAGGGGAGAGGCTTTGGGGAAGACTCTGATGGTTGTTGACAGCCGGGTGTTTACCTCTGGGTCTGTGCTCGGGCGAGCTGACTGCTTCGCCACGAGTGTTACGGAGAGCTTTCCCTGAAGGTTATTGGGGGGGGTTTTAAGCCAAATGTGTGAGCAGCTGAGGCAGCCAGCGGCATCACAGTGTCCCTCGCCTGCACTAAGTTGGGGCTGAAGCACGAGTGTGGAGGGAGAATGTCTGTGTTGCCCTGGTTAAACTGACCCTGGAAACTTTATTTTGGGCACATCCAGAGACAGTATCTTCGCATTTCCTCTTCAACGATCTCTTATCTGCTTTGCATATTCTTTTTTGGGGGTTTTTCTCGGGTTTTTTTCGCCTTTCACCTCTCTCCCTTCCCGTTCCCACCCCTGGCGGTTGGGGCTGTGCAGGGGGAGCTCCCACTGGAGGGCGGCAGACGCCTTTCCCCGCTGCCCGGGCGGGACCCCGACCCCGGGGCCGGGCGAGGAAAGGCCGCTTCTTGCTGTCATTTATTAACCCGCTTCTTTCACCGGGGTTGCTTTCTGTCACACTTGGCAAAAAGCAGGAGGTTGCAGGTGGCGCCGTGATACCTGGGGGCCCCGAGAAGGTGGTTGCGTGCTCCGGGGTGCTAGATCAAAATCCAGGGGCGTTTGGTTCGTTTGCTTGGGAATTCTGGTCTGAAATCCAGTGGAATTTTGGAGTCCGTGAAATGCTACTGACTTCTATTTTATTTTGCTGTAACCAGGAGCTCAATTTGGCATGTAGCTCTTTGTCAGTAGTCACTAATGTGCAGCTATGGGGTTGCCTGGAGCTTTCACGTCAGAGGTGAAATGTTGAGGCGGTGGCAGGCGGCTTTAGTTGGTGTGAAATGCTGTCAGAAGAGGTGTGACTTTGCTCAGGAAAAGGAGGAAGACGCTTTAGGTTGGCTTGCTCTTGCTGCAAAGTGCTTGGGAAACCTCCCATGCCTGAGCAGGCTTCTGTTTGTAAACCTTCAGTTTAGGATCTTGTCTTACAGCTAATCATTGCTAATATTTCAGTGCCTTTTTTTAAATCGGTACTCCTAGGGTATCTTAGTGGCTTCCAAGTCGTATGGGCTGGATGTTTCCAGAAAGACTCTTAGGCACTTTCAATAGGCTGCCATGTTTCCTAGGTGGTGATACCACCAGAATTTTTATGAGTGCACCTTAAGATTCAGTGGCAACCTTTTATTATCTTAATTTTGCCACTTCTAGGTGTTCCAATGCCCCACAGTCTTGCCGAAGTGGGCAATGAGGCAACGTTGCCCTAGTGGTCCAGTGACAGTGCTGCCAGTTCCACCAGTAAGAGGAATCTCTGCTGTGGTGTCCTGTCTGGGGTTTTAATCATGTGGGCAGCTCTGGAAAGATTATTTTGATTAGTTTCTTTTAAATTTAACCATATTACAACACATTAAAATGGATAGGAAAGCCATGGTAGTTAAAGCCTTTTGTAAGTAATGCTTATTTGATTGGTCATATGAATAAATTGTCGATCATTTAAGAAGTGAAGCTTTGAATAGATTACTCAGTAGGATTAGTGACTTCAACTTCTTTTCATCACTAACTTAATTTACATGACCAGAATGGATCAGGGTTTTGTTTTTTAAGTAATCCTGAGTCTACTCCAGTAAGAGCTCTATATACAGAACTCAAGTGTATTCTAATGCCGCTCTGCTGCTTGGAAGACTGGATCATTGGCATTTGGAAGAAAAGCATGAGAGTGAAAATGCTGTGATTTAATAATTGTTGAATTTCTTCCATACATGCATATTTACTTGAATGCTCAGCTGTTGTAGTGCCATGGATTTAATTGATTCGTGCAAGCTGAGTAGCATCCCAAGGCATGTAAACTCCAGGCAATACACTTTGAATTGTTTACATAGTAGCTAATACTGATATAAGATAATATAGCAGAAATTAAGTGAAACTGCCACTCTTCCTTGTCCTTTTTTCCCCAAAAACCTGCTGTTGGAAGGGCTGCTGCACTGCTGCTTGGTGACTCTGAAACCACGGCTTGTGTCCTCCAACATCTTTCGTATTTCTCTTGGTTCCTTTCTTTTTTTTCGGTGTGTCTAGATTTACACCAGCCCTAAACTCTGCTCCAGGAGCATTCACCAAACCCACCAGCTCTGTTGGTGGAAAGAGAATGTGAATCAAATACAACCAAGTTTGGAGTGGGAGGTGCATGGTCCCTGAAGAGTGGCTGTTAAGGCCCGTTGACTCTTGGGAAGGTTTGTGCATTTTAGCAGTTATTTGGTTTCCTGTTGTGGTTCTATATCACTCAGCACTGTTACAACCTCAAAGGATGCTGTGGCTGCTCAGCCTAAGTTTGAATATAGTCAATGATTGAGCACTGGCATGGAGAAATGATCCTGCTGTGCCAAAATGCAGCAGGAGTGCCATGCTTCAAGGAGTTGGTGTAGGTTGGCTGTCTGTAGGGAAGAGAGCAACCAGTACACCGAGGGAATGTAGTTAAAAGTTCATTTCTTGTTTCATTTTTTGCTTCAGATCATGTGGCATTTGCATTTTATTTCCCTGCTGCACTGTAATTTTCCTGCTCTTTAGACGGATATAGGCAAATCATCTGTGATGTTTTACGTAGGATGAAACATGCGGGAAATGGTCTCCTGTTTTGGCATTGGTACTGTGTTCAATGTCTTGATATTCTTCAAGTATAAGGTCATGCTGATGAGAAAACATGATGTATGATAACATTGAAACATGTCTGACTTATCTTGCTAGACCCATTTTTTTCCCTTTAAAATATTTTTCCCTTTTTCTTTTTCTCTTTTTCTTTTTCTCCCAAACAGGAAAAGAAAATACATTCAGGAGAGACTCTACTTCATGTAAGTGTTATTTATGTTTGTTTATGAAATTATAAAGGGCTTATAAAGCTCATTAAAACGTTCAAATACTGAGCACTTACCATCTGTTTATAGAAACCAAGTATAGAGCATGTAAAAATAGGCTGTAGTTATACAGCCATAATGCTCAGCAACTGTTACCTTAAATCTATCCCTGCAGTTCTTGTGTGCCTATCGGTGCAGAATTTAGAAACTGTTGCAAAGCACTCTGCAGACATTTAAACAGTATGTCCATAAAGCTGATGTGTAAATCCCACTGGGATAGTGTTAAATTGGTTTGCCCAAAGCAGAGGAGACCCGTAATCGAGAGCTTGATTTAGCATCCCAGAGTCCTTGTTTACCAAACCCTGTGACAAAAGTCGGCTTTTCTGCCTTGGATCCTACAGAATCCAAGTTCTGCCTTTAGAGCCATTTGTTTGTGTGCATGTATATGTGTGGGTAAGAGAGTGTGTATATGTGTATTTGGCCTCAAATAGCCTGTAGGTATTTTTGGCCTTTTCTACAACCTGTAGTGATACCCATTAAAGTAAGTAGATGCCACCACTATTGGTGAATAGTGTTGCAAATGTTTTGTGAAAGCCTTTGACTCCAGCCTGGCTGCTCAGTCTGGGGGAGCCCAGTAAAGTGTTCATCATGGCACCAAGAGAGCGGCACATCACAAAAAATACAGCAGGCTTTTTTTTTTCTGCACCATCTAGTGGTCTGTTTTTTTGCAGATCTCAGATTTGAAAATGTTGAGTAGTATAGGATGTAGTAGTAGTATAGGAAGTAGTATAGGATGCTCTGCTCTGGTATTTCTTCGTAGTAAATAAATCTGATTGAATGTTTTAAGGGCCTGCATAGATAAAGATTCTCATTGCCTTTATGCAAAATTAGCTTAGCAAGGAAAATGACTGCATTGTTCCCAATGCAGGACCCGCTTTGCATAACTTCCAAGCATGTACTGTGTCCAGTGGCATGGCAAGTCCACGAGCACTCACCTCAGGCTGATTTCCCATAAGTCAACATTTTTTTATTTATTTATTTTTTTAATAACATGTATCTCGGGATTGCAGCACTCCATTATGCTTGCGTAGCAACTGCTGGTTAATATTTAGCAAAACGCCGTGTGGTAACAAATGTTTTTTTGCTATTGTTGAGCTGGAATGTTAGTTCAGCTTCTAGATAAAAGTGGCTTGCGCAAGGCGTCCTGGTAGACCATGATTTCTGTGGCTTGTACAGTAGTTCTGTAGGCAACTGTGTTCTGCTCTTCCTCTCCCCTGTGCTTTCCTTCATCTTCCACAGGAGTGAGGGGTGGGCTTAGGTAAAGGCAGGGAACTTGCAGCCCTTTGCATCCCACAAAGCACCAGCGTGGGGTATTGCACCCGTTGGTAGTCAAGCATCTGTTGAAAACACTCTTTATTCTGATTGTGTTGCTAGCAGGAACGTTGTAAGAT
The DNA here is from genome assembly GCA_013390025.1 of Pitta sordida. Taxonomy (NCBI): domain Eukaryota; kingdom Metazoa; phylum Chordata; class Aves; order Passeriformes; family Pittidae; genus Pitta; species Pitta sordida. The sequence continues at coordinate 5,632 of WEKX01024441.1, forward strand.
GCTTTATTTAATCGTTTTGAACCATGGGTGTTCTTTGGCTGGTTTTATGGATGTCATAAGACAATATTTCAAACACTCCCCCCCCACCCCCCCCAAAAAGAATTCCAATAGTAAGTGAAGGATACTCCACAAAGGATTAAAGAATCCTCCTTCCCTGCAGCTGGGAATCCTATCTGAAACTATGTTAAGCATTTGTGTCTTTGAGAGGGTAAATCATCATTTTTAAAGGTAACGGAGAATGAAAAAATCCAGAAGCTTTTTGAGTATAACCATTTTCAATATTTGTAGCTCATTATTATTTCATTCTAGTGTAGGAAGTTCAAGTCTCATGAAATTCCTGTGAAGCATATGCTTCCCAGAGATTATAAATGGGAAATAGTACAACAAAAACACATTTAAGAGGAGAAGCCCCCAAGTAGAGAAGAACCTAAGCAGACAAACCCTACAGCAGGGACTATATGGCATCTGGAAATTGCAGAGTAAGACTGCAGTGCAGATCTGAAGAGTTTTGCCTGGAGGTTGCAGTATCATGAAAAAGTAATTGGGAATTCCTGTGTCCAGTACATACACTCCGAAATGAGTGATGAACAGTCAGTGGTCCAGAGGCCATTTGCGGTGCAGCCTTCCATCACCTGCTGTGGCTTTTCAACAGCTAACGGCGAGCTTTGAGCATCAGAGCCTCTCCTTTCTGGTTCTGTGCATGAAATATTTTGACTTTGATTCGATAACACTATTTGTGCCTGTCTGTGCATTGGCTCCCCTTGGCTTCTTTGACTGTGTGAGTTTCCAAGAAAGTTGGATTCCAGGGATGGGAGTAGTGATGCTCTATTGAAATGGCAGGATGGTAAAGCATCCAGGACAGGGATCTCTCCCAGATCAGAGGGGTTGGCTCCTGTGGCAGTGATTGCTCAGTGGGGATTAACCCCTCAGACTGTGTCTTGGACTGATCACAGTGACAGGAGGTGACCACTTTGAGAAAGGGCTTTTTGTGCTAGTAACCAGCCATATGTGTTGTAATGATAAGAAAGGGACCATCTTATTGTAGTCACTTTGCGACAAATACTACCACAATTCATTACTTTCCATCAGTGCCTCATCCTATGGAGGAATCACCACTGCCCATCTACATTGAGGAGGGGACAGAAGTCCCGATTGGTGAGTGCAGTTGGGATGGGATTTTTTTAAGGGAGGGTGTAACGGTACTTGGGTTTTATATTCCTCACATTTGTGTGTACCCGTTTGTCATTGAAAATTGTAAGGCCTGTTGCAAATATTTTGGGGCTTTATTTTATTTTCTTCTTTATTTTCTATTTAGAGCTCCTGAGGGTTGTGAAATACTGCTAGCATTGGTTTTCAACTAATTATAAGTCAAAATTATTAATTTATGCAGTGACATTGAAAGCTTCTATGCAGGATGTCTTAATACAATACTGAGGAAGACCATGAGTAGCACAAGAGGTAGTTCCCACTTTGGCCTTTGGCCTCGATGTTCAGATACTCATGATAATCTGTGATCTGGGTCAGCATTGTTTTTTCTTGCTGACGCTCTCATGCCTGGCACCCAACAGACTCACATTGCACACACCACTGAATAGCCAGAAGAGAGTCAGAGGGGTTTGCCGTTACCTGAGATGCATGTTGGAGTGCTGCACATCCCCATTTCTGAGCTCTGCAATGGATGTATTGTCACTACATGGATATATGTAAAAGTTGAGTGTTCTTCTGGGGGTTTTGAAATAGAAAAGCAGTCTAAGATAACCCATAAAGAATGAGAAAGATCAGTAACTTGGACTGCAGTGATCTCCTTGGACTGTAGAAAGCTGTGATGGCAAAATTTCCCAGAGCTCCTTCCTTATACAACTTTTTCAGGATTGCCTACATTAAGAGTTATCACCTTGGGAGTCTACCTTGTTGAGCAGATGTCTCTCTTCAAACAACTTTTTCTTATTATATATAATATCCTGAACTTTTTCGTTCCTAAATTCAAGCAATTGCTTCTTGTCCTACTATCTTTTGAGCTAGATTAATTACCTTCCCCTGCACACAGTACCTTGAAGGTATTTATAGCTGGATCTCAGCCCAGGAGTCTTCTCATTTATAGAACATATTAATTTTAGCTCTCTTACTCTCTCCTTAGATCACTTTTATTGTCCTTATTTGTATTTCCATTAATTTCTCTATCTCCTCTCTAATCTGTGGAGACTTGAATAGCTCATAATTTGTTCCCTGTGGTTGTTTTGGCATAGCATTATGCTTTGGATTTCCATGTCATACCTTCCCATGTACACATCCAGAGCCTTTGACTCTTGAGCATCACTCAGTAGCATCACACAGAGAAACTCTATTGCTTGGCTATAGAGTTTGGCTTACCTGCAATCACCTTCAGGTCTTTTTTGGATTCAAAGCTTTGCTAGCTACTCCTCAGGCAATGTCACGCTCTCCTGAGATGTAGGGCTTTATGCTTCCTAGCACTAAATCCCCATCCCATTGCATGCCACTTATTTTATCTAGGAATTAGTCAAGAGAGTATGCCTTTATCTATTTTAATGCCCTGAGATTTTATCATTTATGTAGAGGTTGTTACTGTTCTATCATACAGAGAGCAAAGAAGTAATTAAAATTTTGTATTTTAATACCTACTATAGCTGCCCTCTGCATATTAGTCTGGACTCCTTTGTCAGCTTTGTCATTGTTCCTTCCTCTAGTTAAAAAAGTTCATTATGTAAAAACTAACATGTTTAGCCTTCTCCTTATCTGAATTTTATACCTTTTCTTATTATACAATTAGTATATTGCTTCTGTATCTCTTCTGTGCATGGCATTATGTGGTCTTTCCCACAGCAGATCATCTTTTCCTCGTCTCCTCTGGGGTTGTAGTGAGCTGAACATCTGCTTACATCAGTGCCCTCTTGTAGAATAGGTAAGGCCAAGTTCTGTCATGGCCCCTGGTATTTTGTCCTGTCTTTCCCACTGAGGAAACCTTGACTGCCAACATGGTGGCCCCTGCACCAAGAAAAATACTGTAAGGCTGATGAGTCACAGAACTGATCAAACAACCAAAAAAAAAACCCAACCGTGAGTGCAAACCTTTTTAGAGGATGTTTGTTCGGTGCTGTCATCAAGCAGGTTTGTTGGATCAGCCTCTGAAAAGCAGCACTGGCTGTGAAGCAGCCAAATTGGGTTGGAGAGGGCATCGTGTTTACTTATTCTAAATTAGTATCTGGACTGTCAAGCAAGCAAGCAAGCAAGCTGTGGTTGAGGGGCTCACTTTGGAAAAAGTAAATGATGCAGAGATGATGGCAAACCACAAGCTCTGAGCTGGGTATTTGAATGTCTGACGTGGGTCAGGGCTTTAAGTGCTGCATAAATCATCAGTGTAAATCATCAAGGTAGGAAGTCAGCTGCAAAATTCTGATCTGAGTCTCGGTATTGACTCTGCTTTCCATCCAGGTTACCAGTGTGGTCCAGGTCCAAGGTGCCCATTTGCACCTGTACAGACTAGAATAGGAGTAAAGCAAAGTTCTGTCTCCATTTAGGCTGGAGAGGAATAACACAGAGTGCATTTAAAACATTTCATTCAGCCCAACCATCATTTACTTTTAGAAGGTTGTTTGGAGGACTTAGATTATTTCCTTGTGTAAAACACCCTTTGGCAGGTATGTGGCAAGCACACTGTTCTGGCCCAGGCTTGACTGGTGGTGGTAGATTGCTTTATATCTTCTGTATTATTAATAAAAGAGAGAAATCAGTAGGTTTTTTTCAGACTTTAAATTTAACAATGCTAATGATTTCAAGCGATTTAAAAAGGAACATAAATCTCACTTGTTTATTACAGCTGCTTCATGAAAACAGCAGCTACAAATAATACTCAGTAATGAAAATCTAGCTAACACTGTCATGAATTAGCCAACAAGAGAATGAGTGTTTGGGATCTGGACAAGGACAGCATTTCCTCCTCTGGCAGGAAGGTCTTTGCATTGAGGAGAAGGTGGTTATTACCTAAATGCTGGCTTTATCTCCTTGAGTGAAATTGACTTTGACATTTTTGCATAGATGAATATGACATTTGATTGGAAAAGGGGCTGAGCTCTACTTAGTTTTTATGTACTTTTGCCCTTTCTCGAGTGCATTCCTAGAGGAAGGTAGGTGAGTGAGATGCAACAAATGTTTTAATAAATCAAAGCTATTTCTGAAGAGATCAGAATATTTTGTGACCACTAGCAAAGAACCCACAGAGCAGCAATGAAAGTGTAGGTCATATTCTGGCAGTCTTTCAAATGTTATAATTTCAAATGTTTCCCATGAAAGTAAACAGTTCAGGAGATTCAAGGTGAGGAAATAGAGCAGGTCCTTATTCACCATCACCATTCATGTTAAGGTCATGGCCTCATTTTCTCCAATCACTGTTTGGGACCTGTTGTGTTAAATACTGGAGAAAACACCTGAGACCACACAGTCCAAATTTATGTTGTGCAAAGGAAAAACAGGAACAAAATATTTGTATTGGCAATCATTGCATTCGGGCTATACAGAATACCACCAAGGGAGTAATTGCCTCCTTGGGGATCAGGGAGCAGTAGAGCTGTAGACTGAGATGTTTGTTTATGTTCTTCTTCCAAATCACATTTTGAGATGTTAGTGTTGTTTGATACCTGTGAAATTAGCACAAAGGCTTATAAATTCAGGATCTAATTCCAACCTGATTTTTTCCAGTGTAGCTTTGTTGATTCCAGTAGCACTGATGTTGCTTTATCGTTGTGTATATGTCAGAATCCTTTCTCAGGAATTGGTTCTGCTGACTTTGAAACTCATGGCACGTCTGCTGTACCTCTGAGTCCCTTTGTGGGCGAAATCCCAGTGGTCCCCTTCTATCTTACAGGTCCACTTTTGCTAATGAATACCACTGGCTTCAGTGGACTTTTCTGAAATGTACGCAAGTGTTACGTGGACCTTGCCTGTACAGGATTTTTACTTCCATTAAATCATCGTGGTATGGTGGAAAGCTCCATTATCCCTCTGAAGTCATGTTTTCTTGGTTGTACTCACAAGTTATGGTGCAGCCTGGGCTTATTTGAGTAATCAATTACAGGCAAAGAACTTTCTTGTAATCGCACGCAGTTTCTTCTGCCACTACTCAGTCCCTGATTTTAAACATCTTTGGTGTCTTCTCCTTGAAAAAGACGGATTTCCAATTTACTTCTGCTCTGAGGCAGACTCAGTGAAAGACAGGATTTGTTACTTTCTTTTGAGAAGAGAATTTAAGCTCTGTTTTAAGCAGGGCAGCCATAGAAAGTGCTCTTTTTCCAGATGGGAAGAGTATTCATCACCCTACAGAGAGCTGGCTCTGTGTTCCCTCCGGGAGGTTGCCTTCCCTTGCGAGAGAGGAGAACCATTTCTGTTTCACGTGCTGAGGTTTACTCTTTCATGGGATGCTGGCACACAGAAAGCTTGATTTCTGCCAGGTACTGAGTGCCTTCTGTAAGGTATTGAGTGCCCTCCTATCCTTTGCAGCCAAAAAGGAGTTGATTGCTCTTGGCATCAGGCAGATCTGGACCCAGAAGACCACAGGTAGTATTTACCAATTATTTATGTGCTTTCGCATGCCAAAGTTTGTGTGAATTGATTTTCACAGCATACAAGAGATTTCGGGCATTAATGACACTTGCCTGCCACTAAAACCATTTTTAAAAAATAATAATAATACAATATTGAGCATGACATTTATTGCATTGCCGTGGGGAAATTAAACCCCCCCCGAAATTAACTACAGTCCAAGTAACTATTAGCTTTTCAGAGCTAATGTGTGAGTTACATGCCCTGAATGAGCACCATATGCCAATTCTTTGTGGCACAGTGAGTCACAGGACACATTGTGGAAAGCAATAATTGCTTGGCATGCATTGGAGCACTCAGTAGGGCTTTTTGTTTGGTTTTCTTAAAGGAATATGTTTCACTCTGACAATAAAATGTGTATTGTCTGATATACTGTTACCAGGGACCATTGCTTATTTTGTACTTAACCTGGACCTTACCCATTTGTCACTCACCTCACACCCCCTCAAGTATCTTTTGCTTTCCAAGTGTTTGGATTGTACGTGTGTGCAGCACTAGAATATGAACGTTGAACCTTCCATTTGGTACCGTCTTGTCACTTCGTGTTAATTCTCCTCTCTCTTTTCCTCCTCGTCTTCGTTCTATATCAGATTGAGAAATTCAGATTGTTTATATGGAAAAAATGTTCATCCTGAGAGGAGTGAGGCAGTGGGACGAGTTACGCAGAGATTGTACAGTTTCCACTCTTTGAGGTTTTCAAAGCTTCACCAGATAAGGCCATCAGCAAGCCACTCTGATTTTGATGTGCCCTTCTTTGAGCAAGAGGCTGGGCTACATGACTGCCATGCCCCTTCTAACCTGAATTACTTTATGATCCTGTTTAATGCCCATTTCCTGTTCTGATTCAGCAATGGTGCTGTGCACGTAATTAACTCCTCACTCCCTGTCATTGTCCCTCTGATTCATACCAGCATAGAACAGGAGTGACCTCCTGAAGGTCAGTGAGGCAACAGTGGTTTTACTCACATGGGAACAAAATCAAGATATAAGTGGTGACCTCAGGTGAGATTAGTAGGTGAAATTTATGTATCTCTGAAATAATTTGGAATTTTTACCAGGATTTTAATTGAGTTCTCTTCAAGTCTTCAGTGCCAATTGAAGTTATCAGTTGAATAGTTTGATGCATAATTATGTCAGGACAATAAGTATATTTAAAAAGTAAAGATCACCTTTTTTCCCTTTCACTTACAAATCCCATTCTTGAGTAGCCTTGGAGAGAGCTTTGGGGTGTTTAGGATTTAGTGAGTCACCAACTGCCCTCGCTGTGCCGTTACGTGCTGGTTTCCTCATGTGGCCGTAACCACGTGAGGGAGTTAATGCTGCACAGAGCATCTGCTCCTCAGCTAAACACCTTCCCAGCCTTGCAGCTGTCTGCCAGAGAGATTTGGACGTGCAGAGGGGCATCTGTGAGCTCCATCGGGTAGCAAATTTTCTTGGGTTTGCCCATATGTTGGCCAAAACCCGTGCTTTGGCAGAATAGCGTTATTTCAGTTCTGCTGAAAGACGGCAAAATCACATTTGGATTCACCATACCAGCCTAGGGAATTTTCAAAAACAATTTAGCTATTCTAGAAGGAAAAACGCTTTAAAACTCCCTTGCTTGAAAAAGAAATACGAGAAGAGTTTCATGGGGTTACTCTTTCAAGTCTGACAAGATAAGTTGATTTTTGTACGTATCTCTCCTTTATCAGCAAGAAATATATTGCTTATGCAAACACCTTATTTCCTACCAGGCTCCATCAGAAGTAAAGTTTACAAATGTGGTTACCATAGTGGATTGAGGAAAGACTAAATATGAGCAATCAGAAGCCTTTGTTTTTCCCTTTTATGCAAGGCAGGATTCTAAAATCAAGATTTAACAGGACAGACTTGCTTTCATTGCTGCCCTCTCTTTTCTGTAACCACATAATTCTCTCTCCTCACACCTCCTTGGGTGCTGCAAAGTACCATGTGTAAAAAAGGTGTTGTGCCATGTAGAGGGAACACAGAAATGGAAGATACTTGTTTCCTGGTAGGGCTGTAGGTCCCTTCCCCACTCTGTGCAGTATACAAGTGACAGATTACAAATCAAATTTAATAAGCAGGTAGTATTCACACGTGGAATTTAAAGCAGTACATCTGACTTTGAGTCACCCAGGTTTCTCCTTCTGCAAAACTGCAAGTTCATGTAGCTCTTGCAATCACTTGGAAAAATTCAGCCAAGTAAACCGAAGGAACTCTCACTAAGTTTATATATGGAGTGCGTTTGTTGCTATTTCAGCTGCTTGTCAGCTGTTTATCCTTTATGGTGGAACTGCAAACAGTTTCCCACCTGTCCATAATTAGCAAATGATGAAAAACAATTGTAGTCATGATGAAAACAGCTTTAGATACTGAAGGCTAATATGCCGCATTAGTATCTAATGTAAGTGTGTTTGCTGAGATAAAATTGCACTAAGGAAAATCCTCAACTGTTCAGCTCTGAGCTGGTAACAGGACTAAGTTAAATTTACAGTAGTCAAGCTAGGAGTATAAAAGCAACTTGCAATGAAACCATCAGTTGGCATTTGTTTGAAAAGAAAAGGGATGTTCAGGCTGTTCCTGTATTGTTATGCTGTATTTGAGGAAGCTTATCTGCGAAAGCCACCAGAAAAAAACTAGTGCCTGTGGGATTGACCCTGTTACAAAGGTGGACTGCAGATACTTGTGGTTTGTATTGGAGTCAGCCTTTGCTCTTGCAAAATTCCCTTCAAAGTTCCAGGGTGAATTCTGTAAAGCTTTTGTCAAAGTAGCGTGTGGGGTCAGGGTTTTTTCGTGCTTAGTGTGTGCGGTGCACTTTGCAGACCATGGTATGCAGAAGTGGTTTATATGTTAGTTTCCTTGGAAAAGTGAAGTATTTGTTCTGGCACTGTTTGGTTTTCGTATCTCTTGACATTAAAATGAGCACAGCTTTCAGTCTGTGAAAGCTGATGACAAAGGCCTGTGTAAAAAGTGAACTGAAAACACCAACCTCTGGTTGGAAATCAGTGTGAATCATGTGATATTTAAAAGCATGTTGGTTTGGTGGTCAATACCAAAGGTTTTGCTTCCGACTCACGACTTCAAAGTAGATTGATAGTGATCAAAAATTTGTGATTTTTTTATCAAATTATGCCCATTGAGAGGCCTGCAGAACATAGGAGTATTCCTTCTCAAATGCTCTCCAGGGGCATGGTGAGTGGCTCTGGATGGCCATGGAAGCTGAGAGGATGGAGCTGCAGCTGGAGGCTGAGCCAAGGCTGTTCTGGGATTAAACAAAACATGCCATTGTCCAGCCATGCAAGCCAGCACCTGGCACCAGCTGCATGAAAGCAAATAAATATCATAGTGTCTACAGAGCTTTGCTCTTTGTGTGCGTGAAAGTCTGCAGTTCACCAACCTGTTTTGCAAAGTTGTGCCCTCTGTGAGTGTTCACCAGCTTTGCCACTTCTTCTTTTAGCTGTCCTCTGCAGAGCTCCCCCCTTGCTGTTCTCTGCTGCCATATCAGTGGTTTCGATTTCATTTCCTGTGTGAAACTTCATATGCCTAAAGTTTCTGTTCCCCTTTTTTTTTTCACTTGAAGGAAAGAAAACAACAACAGTAAATTAAACCTCAGGGTACTTAGGAAATCTCTGATGGCTGAAGGCCTGTCAGCAGTGGTGCTGATCACCCGAGTACCCTGGTTTAGCAGCCTACGTTGTTGCTCCACATCTTACAGCTCATTTCTGTCACTGAATGGCATTTTTGCTGATATTTACTGCCAGCGTGGAGGAGAAGTCAAGGCTAAACTCAAAAGCAGCTCGCTCTACCATTAAGTTTTAGTGTCATGATTCAGCCCTCGGGGCTTTGTAACCTGCTCAGATTTTATAGCCCTGTAATGGGACTAACACTGCGGATCGCGTGCGTGTAATAGCTGTTTTCCTGGTACAGGTTGGCTGGTGTTTTCCACCCGCAGTACCGTGTTGCACAACTTCCAGTACTGTATTCGAGAAAAAAATAATAAGTGAGTTGTTATGCAGATGGGGCACAGGAACAAAGAAGAAAGGATTGTTCTCTTCCACTGATGGTGTAGGGATCTAGATTTGTGGGAATAAGGTACTGTGTGACATGTTTAAACAGCTGCCACAGGTGGGATAGAAATCTGTCCTCAGTTATTGTTTAAGTTAAGATGGATGGATAAAGGGAATAAAACCACAACTCCAGCTTTGTGTGGAGGTGGCCTAGGCAGATATAGCAACAGCTGATCAAAGACCTGCTGGATATAGAAAACTCTACTTTTTTTAAAAAAAAAACATGTTATACATATATCTGTTTTTTACTTAGAAAACATATTGAAAAAGTACAATAATCTTCAGTTATGAGAAAACCCTGAGCATTAGCTTCGGTAATCTCAGTAAATTTAAGGCTAAATTTACAATTACAGCAGTTGGAAAAGACCAAACAAGTCATCTCCAAGAATGAATTACTTTGAAATAATGAATTCATACATTTTATTGCACATTTGTTTTGCTAATTGGCTGCTTTATCATTTCTCTTTCCTGTACTGGAGCACTGCTCAGTTATCGTAGCACACAGAGGTTGCTGTCCGACATTATCATGTGTTGTAAGTGCTTTGCAGAAGTGTCACGTAGGATCAATATGTCATTAGTCACATGCAAAAAATTCAATAGGCATAGTGCATACCACTAACTGTTGAAGTTCATAAGCTTTGTGAGCTTTTAAGGGTTTTGCCTTTTTTATAGCAGGATGAAGGACATCCCTTATTGATTTTGTTGTGGTTTATTTATGGCAATATAACTAATTTAATTGACACCAAGAATTGCTAGAGAATTGCAACCCACTCAACAGCAGAGCTTCAGAACTGAAAGCAAAATAAGACAATATTTCTTCTTTTGGGCAAAAGGTGTTTAACTGCCGGCAACAAGGTGGTTGAAGAGTCGAGGGTGTGCACTGCTTGTTGAATCTCTTCAACAATGCCCATCTTGCATGGAAAGCTATCAACTTGCCTCATCATGTGGAAATACTCCTGCATTTTGTTACGGGCCCTCTCATTAGGACAAAAGCTTCAAAAGGTGGTGTTGCCTCGTCAATTTATGGGTTTCTGCTTTCAGAATGTGAGAGCTGGTAGAGGGAGCAGGCAGGGAAGGCAGCAGGGAGCTGATGCTTCTTTCCAGCCTATTGACAGTCAGGAGACTGTGAGCTGGCGCACCCAGAGGCATTAAATTGGGTCAGCAATTGGCTTCATGTGAACAAAACCAAGTTTTAACTGGTTGTTCTCCTGCACATAATTGCCAGTACACTGTACAAAGGATGAGCAGTTTCCCTTCCTTCTACCTCTGCCAATCCTTGCTTTCACACTTTCCTTCCCTGTGGTTGTCTTTGCAAGGGTCACCCCTGGACTTTCTTCTTTGAGGAGAGGGCAGGGCAGGAAGACCATGGCTTTCCAGGGCAGATGACTTGATTTCTCACTGGGATACAGGAGACACTGTGCCCACAGGGGATTTCAGTAGGACAGAGTTGGAACCAGTGTGACTCGGTGTGCCAGTCCCCTACTTCACTGCCTCCCACGCCCTGCCTCACTGACCACTGTGGGGGCCAGGACTGCCCTGGGCCATCTCCCTGGGGAATCATGCTCAATCCGTGAGGCTGGAAGGCATTATCTTTGCCTGAGCCTCTGTTTAGGGTCAGGGTCATGTTCCCTCTGAAACCCATTGGAGTTTATGGGTATTCATTTTCCTCCTTTCCACCCCACACAACGGGAAAGGAGTTTTTAATTTCCTCTTGTTCTGGGTTTAGTTGTAACTGCTTTGTTCTTTGACATAAATAAGTAGAACAAAATGAGCATCTAGAGTATTACGTGACTGCAGATTTTCTGCTGCTGAAATCTGAGCAAAGATGCAGGATTTTGTAACAGCTCAGTGCTGTGCCATGGTGCCTATTTGAAGAGCATGAATGGAAACACCAGCAAGGAAAAAAGCATGTAGGGGAAAAAGATATCTTTTGTCCAGACCACAACTGATGAAAAAGAAATTGCATTAAGCCCTAGGCTTTCTTTTCAGAATAGACTTCATCTTTATAAAGAAGTGCATTTTGCTCCTAGAAAATTTTCAGTAGCAGATTTTCCAGTCAACCTTAGAAGACTAAAAAAAGCATCATAATGAAAGAAAAGGAAATGATGAAGGGGTGTGAAGAGAGATGAAGAAAGTTGAGGGGAAAACTGAAAAATAAGAAAGGAAAAATGGATAGATGTTTAAATAACCACCCATACTGAGGGAAAAGTAGTCAGAAAAAGAGAAGTCCATTAAAGTCAGAACAGTGAGCTGTGGGGAATTTTTAGAAGCAGTTTTAAGAAGAAGAGAGGCAATGTGTGCTGTAAAGGGAGTGGTATTATTTTTCAGAAAATGTAGGTATCTTGTTCAATGAAGCAGAACAAACTTGGATATGAGTTAAGTACAATAAGTGAAGTCAGGTGCTCTTTGGTTACTGGTGTGGCCTTGAGGACTGCCAAACATAAAAGCTTTTTCTCCTGCAGATCAGAAAGGCTTTCACTAAAGCCATAAGTTTGATCAAGAGGCTGTTTATTTTAATCGTTTATCGATTGGCTTAACCACACTGCACCAGGAGGGAGAGAGAGCTGTCAACATCAAGAATTAGAGCTTTCAAATTTCCAAGTAATCCTAGGAAATGAGCCAAACATAATAAATGCAGTTTTATTTGGGAACTGATTCTACTACTGTTGAAATCAATAGCAGCTTTTCCACTGCTCTCAGTGAGAGTGGAAGCTGCTTATTTGAAGAGCAGCTCTGATCCAGCAATCAGGGCAGCTAATTTTGAAATATTCATGAATATGAATGTAAAATAATAATAATTTTTAAAAGAACCGACCCACAAATAGATTGGCAGATCTGGAAAAGTTCTGTTTTTAAAGAGAGGTTGACTTCAATTTGCCAGAAACAAAAAAATTACAGAAAAATAGGAGAGATGGCAATGTCTAAAGAGGCAGTGAACTTAAAAAGGGTTAGAAAAATTAACTCTAATATGACAAACTGATGTCTTTTTAAAGTAATTGAGACAGAAAAGGAAGAGAGAACACTGAGAAGCTCAAGACATACAGTCTGCACAGGCTGAACTTCATAGAAAAGGGCCCTTGAAAGCAAAAGTAGAGATCATCATGCTGCAAAAACAGTCCATAGAATCATCAGGACAGCCATGCAGACATTCCTCTGGCAGCATTCCCATCAATGTCAGAGACACTCTAAATATGTACTTTTCTTTTAGTTTTCTAACAGGAGAAGATGGTAGAAAAAAAAATGTTCAATTACCTTTCTAGTCAGCAGTTCAGTATGTTAAATCTTTAATCAAAGTTTATATGTGTTTACCAAAAGAGAAGTACATATCTACCTTGCTGTGGTTACTGATGTTTAAATGCAAGACAGGGTTTGTTTGTTTGACCTATTTCGGTCAACATTTGGAAAACCACTGTTTGGAATACGCAGTTTTTAGAGATGATTACATGAGGTAGCATCCACAATGGATTGGTCCTCAAGGCTTCCAGAAGGTATTACCATGCATTGGTCTCTTGTCTTCAGCTGTGAGAAGCTTGGAGCAGACCATTACTGTAATCCCAAAGCAGAAACTGAACACAGTATATTTTCAGATGTGTAATCTGTGGGTTGTCTGTCAAAAAAATCAGTGGTTCAGCACTAATGTGAGGAGGAGGATCAGGGAAGACGTTGCCACTCTGTACAACTACCTGAAAGGAGGTTGTAGCCAGGTGGAGGTTCGCCTCTTCTCCCAGGCAACCAGCAGTAAGCCAAGAGGACATAATCTTAAACTTCACCAGGAGAGTTGGACATTAGGAAAATGTTCTTCACAGAAAAGGTGATTAGACTTTGGAATGGGCTGCCCAGGAGGGTGGTGGATTCACCGTCCCTGGCAGTTTTTAAGAAAAGACTGGATGTTACACTTGAGTGCCATGATCTTGTTGACAAGGTGATGTTCAGTCAAAGGTTCCACTCAATGATCTCAGAAGTCTTTTCCAGCAAATTCTGTGATTCTAGGAGTTGTGTCTGTTCTGATAACCAGCAGGTCCTGGGCATGCTGGTGCTTTCCTCCATCTGTATCACTCACCACCTGACCCCTCTGTCCAGTGCCTCCCCCTTCCCCTACATCTAATTTTTTTGCATGTTATGAAGGATTACATTTCAATGACAGTATTTTTTAAAGGGTATGGGTTATCTGAGGTGCAGGCTGTATGTGTGAAGATACAATATCTGTAGCCCAGGGGATGGCACAAGCCAAGTTGGCTGCTAAAGTATTCCATTTAGGGTTGGTCTCTTGGTATTTTCGGCTACGCACCAAAGACTGATCTGTCATAGGATGTAGCAAGAGGGCTCAGGTTATTGCAGGGTATTTCACCCAAGGAAATTTGAGCAAGGGACAGACACATATTCTCCTGCGGAAGGAGAGGAGCCCTTGAGGTGCTTCTGTCTTCACCAGCAAGCAGATGTTTGAGAAGCACAAAATGTCTGTGCTCAGTCCTTTGTTCTATTTTTACATATTTTACCAGCATGAATTTGATAATCAATAACTCCATCCTCAGTTAATGAGGGTTTGTACCAGTGTACATGAGAGCAGATTCTGGGTCTGACCCAGTCTGGATCCTTTCTCCCCTTGCTTTTGGATCAGGCTCTTGCAGTGTGATTGGGCTCAGCCTACTGGTACACTATAAATAGCAAGCTCGACTGCTACTTTTCATTTTTTCATATTAAGTTCATCAGATGAAGCCATAGCTTCCTGGGGCCATCTGAAGCTTCCTGGAGGGGGTACTCTCACCGGCAAATGTGGCTCCTGGAAGGCAGACATATCTCTGAGAGTCAGACATATGCCTCAGTCTTGTATCGCTCCTTTTGGACTATGTGGTTGTAAGAGCATTTTTTTAACAATGTATTTCCTTGGGGGAATCTGATGGACTTAAATCTCGGATACCAACCCCACTAAGTGATACAGTAAAAATAACCTATTATTCTCTGGTTCTGACCTGGGCGGTGACAACGTATTGTTTCAGCATCTCTGTCAGACTATTTCCCTTAAGAGCCATTTTAACCTCACCCAGTGGGACATAACTAAAGGAAATGAAACTCCAATGCCATTAAGGAAAAAGACAATGCCTTTCACTAAACAAACTTTATTTTCTTGGCTTTTCTTCACCAAGGAGAATCGCCTGTACCCCCCACCCTTGCAGCCTTTGTAGACAGTTCCTGTAATTGGGAATGTCTGGGTGGACACCAATGGTTGGGAGCAAAGGGGGATAAATCTGACATCCCTTGAACGTGACATGGGCTGGGACCGCAGTCCCAGGTGGCCGCTTAGCAACAATCCCTCTGGTACTCGTGGACGGTACGTGCCTGCCAGCCACAGCTGCCGGCCCTCGGAACACAATCAGGATTTTAGCAAGTCTAAACACGGTAAACTGGGCTGTTACTAATTTTGTGCAGGTGTTGGATAGTTACTGTGCGCTGCTATAGAGAGCTGGTGACTTCCACCAAAGTTATGGTGGTCCATCCCTTGGCACCTATAAGGTGAAACAGCCACCCCAAAAACAACTGTGGCCTTGAGGGTCTGTCATTCGTGGGCTAAGAGAAAGATCACAATCCCATCTTCATACTCCAACTAAGACTGAAACAAAATTTGCGCTCAACTAATTAGGCTCTCAATTACAGCCATTAATTTGGAGTGTCTTGAGACAAATTAGAAGTCCCTTTTTAAAATGCAGTTCCACTCAGTCATGAAGAAGGAGTCTGGAAAGGCACCATTTTACTCTGTGCAAGTAATTGGGACAAACCACAGGGCGATCACCTTGTCCCAGGGAGAGTCAGGGTTTACAGAATGCAATCAACTGGTCAGCTTTGCAAACTCTGGGTAGAACTGACTAACACCTGGGTCAAAGTAAATCCGCAGGCAAGAGGATTAGAGCTGGCAGAAAAATAAAGAACTCTGTGTCGCAAGATAAAAGTAGATTGCAAAAAATTGAAATCCTGGAGAATTTTTAATCTTGGAGGTGGCTAATGCTGTGGGTCCCCTTGGGATTTTTGGACATAAGGGGAACCTGTGTTCCCCATGTTCTCTTTTGGGGCATTTCCAATATCAGTCTGCATGGGGAGCAGTTAAGCTCTCATTTCAAACCTAATCTCACAGAGATCTATGAATCTATATGTCTCTGTGTCCTGTTAAGCAAGTTTGTGGCTGTCCCAGAAGTTCATAAAAAAATTATCTGTAAAACAAGAGTATACCCATAACACTGGGTGTGAGACACTCTGTTGCACACTTTCTTCTGTTGATGAGTGTTTCCATAACCCCAAGAACAGCGTCCATGAGATGGTCCGAATGCCCTCCATTCCTTAGCCCAGAATAGCCTGTTGCCTGATGGCTATGACATCCTCCTGCAAGGTGGAAGATAGGCATTCAAGCAACACAGTTAGCAAAAGAAAGTGAAATTGGGCTTTTTCCATGCCTGGTAGCTGTTGCAGTGAAAGCAGGACATCAGCCGCCTTGCAGGTGCCTCTTTGAAGAAAAGAAGTTGCATCTACTTTTTTTTTTATCTCCCTCAAGAAATGACTCCAGGGGATTATTACACAGGAGAATGTCTGGAGCTTGGAAGTGAGATACAAATGTCTCAGGGAGGTTAAGGCTATTGTGAATCCCTCTTGGAGACACCACCATTAATCTCCATTAATGACACTACAACTCAATTTAGCTATTGTGAATTAAGTCCCAAAAGCAACTAAGTGCGTAAAGGCTGACATAGACCTGAACCTACCATTTTTATTCAGTTACTGCGCTACTTTAGCGACAATTAACAGGAGATATTCTAGAGGAATATGTGTCTTGCCCTCACCCTGCTGCAGTGGGTGATGATGGTCGGTCTCCCTGTGATTCACTTTCTCCTTCTGTGAGCTCTCTCTGCTGTTGGTCACGAGGCATTGCAATGCTCGTGTCACCTGTGCACTCACCAGTGGCCTTGTTTAAAAACCAGTAGAAAGCCATAATGATTAACATTGTAGAGATTAAAGTCCCTTTTTAGATCATGGCCTGATAGGCAACTTGCTGTGGCTGTGCCTGCTGTTGCAAAGGCCGCCAGTGTGCCAGTGAGGCGAGTATCGAGCTGCTGTGGTTTGTAACAGCGTTGGCCTTCTGAAACTTTCCGTGGTGGATGGAAAGATTTACGGGTACAGTGATGCATATCTATCTCAAAGTCATGTTCGGATTAAAAACTTCCTGCAGAGCTAATGTCAGCTCAAGCTGTGGGTCATGGCCACAAACTAAATCAGGTTAGAGCACACAGGTACGAGGGGGACTTGCAGCTATCAAATGGGCTAATCTGTACCATGATTTTTTAATGGCTCTGCACTCCTAGTGTCATGTATAAGCAGGAAGTGGTTGTGGTCTGGAATAAACTTGCTAGTTTGAGTGATTCTGGTGAAAATTTCAGCATAAAACACTATGCAAAATAACTGGTCAGATTCAGCTAAAGTCACTTGAGTTATGTCAGGAATGAATTCGCTTCATATGCTTGAGAAATGAGTTAACGTAAAAAGCTACAAGTTATTCCTAAAATGTTTTCATTAGGAAATTCTGGGTAAAAAGGCACTTGTTAGAATAATTCCTTCTGTTACTATTTTTACACTACCTATGATTTTTGATCATGCATTACATTTATAAATTCAGCTATGATTTAGTATGACTCATGCCACTGACTTTAATTAACTAAGGAACCGTCATCCTCAGCAAACTGTTCAATTGCATAGGTGTGTATAACACAATAATTGAATATAAAAGCTTATTTTGTCCCTTTATTGATGTAAAGGGAAAACAGTGTAGTTATGAAAATAGAAACAACTGAAAAGATTCCTTTGGTTGCTACAGGTTGATTAGAACAAATGACTATCCATTCCAGTTTTTATGAATGTATAGTTTTCTGAAACCTTTATAGTACTTCAGGGAATGGACATTGCAGGCAATAAATGATACAGGATCACTCAGGTTATTGGGAAATAGACGACTTGGTTTTATCTGGAAAGGTGAGATTTATTATTCTTGCTGTATTTCACATGAATGTTTGAGATGGAATCAGATGCAGTGAACAGTCTGGGGACACCTTTTCTCTGCAGCAGCAGGTCAGCAGCAACTGACCTGTGTTAAAACTTTGCTGCCCCTGCGCTGCATTGTTAGCAAAGAGGTGACCCCAGAGTTGGAGGTGGTTTGTCTCCCTGGCTCAGTGAAGCCATCTAATGTGTATTTTCCTGCCTCAGCTTGATAAACAGCACTGGTTGTTTGGTTATGGAATGAGTTTGTCTCAACAGTTCTTGCAGTGTTAGAAAGCTCTACTGGAAAAGACTCGTCAATAAATGCCCTTTTTTTTTTCTTCTTCCATGTAGAAAGCAAAAATATGGCAACAAAGGAAAAGCTTCAGTGCTTGAAAGATTTCCACAAGGACATCCTCAAACCTTCCCCCGGCAAGAGCCCGGGGACACGGCCTGAGGATGAGGCAGAAGGGAAGCCGCCCCAGCGGGAGAAGTGGGCGAGCAAGATTGACTTTCTGCTGTCCGTGGCAGGTGGATTTATTGGTTTAGGCAATGTCTGGCGGTTTCCGTATCTCTGCTACAAAAATGGCGGAGGTGAGTATTTATTTCACTCTCAGGAATCAGTCTGTCTGCCTTATCCTTACTATTTCCAGTGCCTTCATCCGGTTTTTGAGAATATTCATGCATCTGTTTTCTGTTTTTCTCACCAGTCCTTAGGAGAGATTGTTTTATTGCTTAATAGTTCTCATTAAAACTTTGTTAGAGAAAAGCAGCAGCAATTTAAAATTATATAGTACTACTGAACCTTTTCTGCTCTTTTACTTCTGCTACGATTGAGTGTGAGTTCTAACCAAAAGATATGCTACTAATATAGACCAGTAGGATTTCAGACCAGGGGATTTCAGAATAAGAGCTGTCTGAGCCATGTGAAACTGTTGTGTGCCTAACATCTGCCATTGTTATTACAGATTTTCACTTTTAAGAGGTAAGAAAATGCCCTTTCCATTGTATGTCCATTCTTTTTGCAGAGTATATGAGCAAGAATAAGATTATGTATAATGATATTAAAGTATCAAATATTTTCTTTGTTTATATATGCCTGATACCACTTTTTAGATGATCTTGTGTAAGTTCACTCACTTCCTCTCAACTTTGTACTCTTGTATTTTCTCAACAGGTGCATTTCTTATACCTTATTTCATTTTCCTGTTTGGGGGAGGTCTTCCCGTGTTTTTCCTGGAGGTGGTGCTAGGACAGTATACCTCTGAAGGTGGAATTACATGCTGGGAAAAGATCTGCCCTATTTTCACTGGTTAGTACGTCTTGTGCTTTACTGTGTAAAGACACCTCTGTAAACCCGATGTAGTGACAGCATTCCCCTCATGTCCATTAATTCAGCTGTTTGCTCTAGTAATTGAAGGTATGATACTGGTTCCTGGAAGGGTAGAAGTCAAAGAGTCTGAAGGACAAAGTGAGGTATTGATTTTGATGCTATCATCTTGTTAACTGGCAGAACTGCCGATAAGCAAGAAAGAAATTGCATATTATGCATTTTAAAGGCAATTGCACGTGTTGTTTACAGGTATCAGAGAAAGTGTTGTTTTGGAAGGCTGGATGGCATGAATGAAAAAATCTTTGAAATGTTATTTTGCTCTGGAAACCAAAATCCCTCAGCCATGTGAAAGCTTATCATTGGCATCATCCTTCTACTGCTGATACAGTCAAAACCTGGACAGCAGTTTTGGTAGGGTTTAGGAACAGCACTCACAGGAATGGTACAAATGCTGCTCTGGAAGTTAACTAAAATGAAAAACGAAAGACGGGTTAAAAAAATGGCTGGGGATGCCTGTCTTATGTGTAGATTGCCCTTTACAGGCGGACAACACAGGCAGAATCATTTGGAATAACTGCAGTGAACACATGGCACTGTTCAAATCCCATTTGGAAGGAGTAGGTGGGCACTGATGTGTCTCTGGCTCTGCCACTGTTGCTGTTCAGGCATCTCTCTCCCCTTATGTCACCCCGTGCAGAAGTGGGGGGCTTTCTCTGGGGCTCACACTCCCACCTAGTACTCAAAATGCTGTGAAGTTGATGTAACTGTGCTGGTTTAGCTTAATTTCTTCCTCCTCCACCCATTTTTATATGAAGCCTTTTTTTTTGAGGAGGAGGAGGAGGAGGAAGGAATGTTCCTTATTTAAATAGCAATCTCCCAGGCATCCATAAAGAGAAAGTGTAGCTAATGTGACTCGCTGTATATCCTGAAGGAAATGCAAATGTACAGAATAAATAGCACTTGCTCTGCTCGTTTCCACCTGACATAAAAATAATCTCTGGTGGTGAAGACTCATGCTGTGACAAGATTTTAAAGTCTGAAATATGAGGCAGATATCCCAAGTGCTGGAATAGCCATCAGAGTGATGTTAAAGGGAGCATCATAGACTCTTTTATGAGATTGCTCTAAGGTTTTAAAGGCGATCCCTTATTTTTTGTGTGTTGTTCATAAACAGCAAGCTTTGTAAGCAGAGATTGATCTACTTAACCATAAAAACCACAAATACTATGCTTCCTTTGCACAAGTGAGATTGGGGCAGAAACAATGGCTTTCACATTTATTCCCTCAGAACTTTCATTTTTAACTCATTCAAGGATTGTCTTTGTTTTTTTTGTTTTGGGGAGGTTTTGTATGTAGACTGAGCCCAGCCATTCAGTATCTGAGTGGTGCAGGGGCTGCCCAGCTTTGCTGCTGCCAAGGAAGCTGGCCTGGGGCACAGTGTGGCGAGATGAGGTTGCCTTCCTAGGTACCTAAGAAGTGAGATCCCAAATGATCAAAGCATGATGCTTTGAATTCCTTCTACTAAAACTTAAAATAGCTGGGTTAGTGCTAAATTTGGTATACAACCTGCAGTCCTCCCTTCAGTGTCAGCAAACCATAGCCAGAAACTCAGCCCTGAGTGCCAGAAATGGTGGAAGGTCTGTGCTTATGTGTGATTGAGTTGAGTTGAGTTGAGTCGAGTTGAGTTGAGTTTCTGTCAGCAGTTTGGTAGAGCAGGACACAAGTCCATGACTCAAGGGGAATAGCAACAGCTCCACAAGATCACAAGACATCTTAGGACGAATTGGCTGTCACATCTGCATGTTTTTCTTTTCTCTCCCCTTCTTGCCAGGAATTGGTTATGCTTCCATAGTGATTGTGTCCCTTCTGAACGTGTACTACATCGTGATCCTGGCCTGGGGACTCTACTACCTGTTCCAGTCGTTCCAGAGCGTCCTGCCATGGGCCCACTGCCACCAGAAGTGGAACACACCGACCTGTGTGGAAGACACTCTCAGGAAGAACAAAACACTTTGGATATCACTGAATGCCACTAACTTCACCTCTCCTGTTACGGAGTTCTGGGAGTAAGTAGCTCTCTCTTCATGGTGTCTTTGGGGAGCTTTGGTGTCATGCCAGAGGTCAGGCCCAAGATTTTTATGGGAGGCCAGTAAAGAGTGTTAGGACAAGAAAATTGCTCTGGATGCCAGTTGTTTGACAGTGTTTGCTACTGGTTCTCACCTATCTTGAGAGCAACTGGTAAGTCTGGGAGTGATGGAGGAAGGTGTTACATGTGAGACTGTCTTTATCCTAGAGCAGTGCAGCTTGTGATTTGGAAGAAAACTTGTTTCCTTCTTGGCTTGGGTTCTCTTGAGTGCAGCAGGAGAACAGAAACAAGTCACTGCAGATGCCCTGATAGCAGGATTTACTATGGAAACAGTGACAAATGATCATCTTTGTGATTGCCTCTTCCCCAGCTGTTAGCATTTGCAGTACACTTTGTGAAGCTGTAACACATCCCTTTTCAGTTTGACCACAATGCAAGGCTTTCACCTCAGTAATAAATCTGACAGAGGTGGTGAACGTTGTTGGTCCTGTACTTCAGGTTTCTCAGGTCATGCTTAAATCATTTTTCTCTGCAGTCTCTGAGGAGACGGGTTTGCCAGATGCCTGAATACATCAGTCCTAAGCTTCTTACTCTCATTTCTCTCTTATTTTTCAAGTTTTAAATCATATTGCATAATATGCTCCCTGCATGGGCATGACCTCAAATCTGTGTGTTTATGTAAGTGTCAAAACATACCAGCAGAGGAAGACACCTGTAGGGAAACTTAAATCCAAAGGATCTACAAACAGCTTAGAAGTAATTTATTTTCTTTTTGGCTTGCTCAGGTAGTCACTTAAGAGTAGAACTAGTTTCTGGCCCAGCTGAGCTTTTTCAGTGTGTTTAAGGTCCAATTTTGTCTCTGATCAACTTTTACCTGCTTCTCTATTTTTAAAAATAAGCATCAGCCAAAGCCCCAGCAGGAATGATATTCATGCTGAAGATACTTGGCATGCATTAGATGTAGAAAAAAATAGTTTTATGAACTGTGTGAAGACTTGTAGCTCAAGAGCCAAAATAAAAAGGGTAGATTGGATCTTGGATCAGCAGTTTGTCAAAAGGCACTGGTGGCTGGTGAGAGGGATGGGGTGCAGGCTGGAAGAGCAGTCATTTTCACCATGAGGACTGCATTTCCGTGTTAAGGAACAGCTCATTTCCCAAGTGACTTCTTCCCTTGTAAATATGGAGGAAGTTGGAAAACATCTGTTAAATGGCATGTTTGGGTATTTTAGGGGAACTTAGAGGCAAGTTGCAGTTGAAGTGGGAGCAACTCTCGCTCCATTGGGCTCTCCCACAATGGCTTTGGGATTGAAGGTCTTGAATCCAAGTGACTATTTGGCTTGGTAGGATGTTCAAAGGTCTCCTCAGTGCCTCCAGAGGAAGCAGGGGTCCACAGTGGTACCCCTGTAATACGTAGTTGCTCCCCCAGGACTACCAAAGCACTGTGTTCGTTGTCATTTTTGTGCAGTAATTTTGCTGACAGGTTTTCTTGTACCTGGGAGCAGCCATGAGCTTGGCAGCCTCCTGATGTGGCCTTTGGATTATTGTGCTGCTCTGGAAGCTCCTTTCATATAGTGTACAAATCTATGGGCCAGGTTGTCTCCCTGGGGCACCAGGCAGCATGTTCACTTCAGGAGACTGAGGTACCGTAGCAGAAGGGAATAGGACTGGGAGTGGGTACAGGGATTGTAAAAGAAAGAGTAAAGGCTCCAGCATGTCAGGGAACACCAGAGCTCACAGCAGGTACACATTGGGGGGTGCTATGGCAGGGCAGCCTGTCTATGGGTTGGGGAAACGATGTTCCCACATGGGAGTATGTTAGAGGTGAAGTTTTAGATAACTTTCCTCTAAGAGAAACCAAGGTTCTTGGAAAACTCCCCCATAAGCTGAACCAAGTCCTCCTGTAGACAGTCTGAGGTACTCAGGCTGGAGCTGCCTGAGGCTGGACGACACATCCTTGATCCTCCCTGTGCTTTCCTTTTCTCTGTCGTGCCCACACTGTGTCTGCAGCACAGTAGGAACAAAGGTTGCTCAGCAATTGGTGCTCTCCTTGCCCTTTGCAACCACTTAAACTTGTGTCCTCAAATAACAGTTTTACACATTGTGAGCTGAACTATTGCCTGGAGTCATGCTAGGGAGGAGTTTGGCTCCATATTCCTACCAATACAGACACACTGCCTGTAACTCACTGTTGCATCATGGGCAAAACTGCTCCTAACACCTCAGAAGTCATGGCACTTAGAGAAGTATGAAAAATAGCTATTCTCTCTCATAAATAACTGTTGGTGTCTTAAAGTAAGAGCAGAAATCATGCAGACTGTTGTAATTAAAGTAGCATAGCTTTTATGTAGTGTAAGCATTTAATAGCTCAATTTTTCTTCCCAGCTGTGCTACTCTTTTTTATAATTCTGAAATGAAAAATTATTTTAAGGATTTTCAGGTGCCTTGCCATCACAGACAATGCTGGCTGCCAGCCAGCCAGCAACCCACATTGAAATGACAGGTAAATAATTAGTCTTTAACTGAAGATACCCATCTGCTTTGTGGCACAATTAATTCCAGTTTAATTCAGGATTTTGTGAGTATTTGCTTTCTGAAACCCAATGCCATTTTTCTTGTGGGACATTTATATAGTGTCCTCATCAGTATTGCTTTGTAAAACTAAGACAGCCCAGATATAATTGACTACATTGATGCATTAACCTCTTGGTGTTGAACTTCTCAGCTTGGCTGGACGTGTAATACAGCCTGACATTTCAGTTAATTTGAATTAATGTTCTGTGCAAATCACATGCTTGCTTGAGCAGCAATAAAAAGGGGTTAAGCAAATCAGGGTTTATATTAGGAGACTTACCTCTTGGTATCACATGCTTCAGATCTTATTTCTGAAGATTTTATTTTAAAATCCAGAACTTTAAAGGCTTACACACATACTGCTACGTAAGGGATAAGTGTAATGGGGTAATTATGGTTGAACAAAACCTCTGATTGTCTGGTTCTGGCTGAGTGTTTATAAATATTTGGTAATCAGCAGACTTTATTCGTCCAAATCCCAAGAAAGACCGTCACATGCTAATGGCATGTAATCCTAAAAGGAGCAATACAAAAAAACTAAACAAAATCTAGAGCAGCTGTCTCTGCCTTTGGGGGCAAACTTGAGATTTTTAAAAATGATTTCATATTCTCCTTTTAATAGTCCTCTCCACAACCACTTCAGTGTTAATTATTCTTGTCCATCCAATGTGAAAAGGGTGCTTCACCCTTCCTGGTTCAAAAGGTCCTGTCTGCATTCACTTGATTAATGAGCTGGAATATCCTTCAAGGATTGCATAACTCTCTTCATTTTATTTTTGTTTATGTTGTAGAGCCAGCTACAGCTCCTATTACATTTCCATATTGCACACCACTAGAATATATTAGTGTATGAACAAGGGTCAAGAGCTCATGTTTACAGCAAACTGAGCCCCAGCTTGTTGTCCCATTGATTATATAGGAATGACAGTTAATGACAGCATCAAGGCTATAAATTAGAATGAGTAACAACAACTCCGTGCATAAATGTTGTGAAGGTAGTTGAATGGGCTTGGCTGAATCTCAGCAGCAGTGGATTATGTAACAAAACTGAAAAGATACCACTACAGGCCAGATCGTGCTCCTTCCTGAGCCTGAATACAGAGAATTACAAATCCAAGTTGAGTGCTTCTTCTGCAAAAAATGCGTTGAGTTAAAATACATGAAACAATTTTAATCCTGAGGCTCCCCTGGTAACGCTGAGTGGATTCCCTGAGGTAGTTGGTCTTTGTGAGACGGGATTACCCTGGAAAGAGAAAGCCAGCACAGCACTTACTGTGCTTGCTGCTCACCACAGAAAAGTAAGATATCTGGTTCTCAGTAACCCACTGGGGTGCCCTCCAAAAAATCTTGAAAGAATTGCTGCAGCAAACTCTAGGAGAGAGTGACCACTTGTTTTTAATTCCCTAGTAAAAAGCAAAGAAGTCTTAGCTGAATGCATTAATAGAGCTCCCTGTTCCAAAAGGTATTTGCAGTTAATTATTCACACTTTCCCAAGAGCCAGCTCTATAGGTTGCCTTTCTAATATCAACTGCCACTTTGATTGGAAAATTGCCGTTTATTTTTTAAAAAGCCACGGAAGGTTGCAGCTGAACTGTGTCATCTTATAAATGTATTTTCTTCTTTTGTATGCACACAGCGGGGTTTTTCTTTGTTTCTTCAGGCTCAGGTGAAGCAGGACTGCAACTTTATGCCAAATATTCATTACCAAGGGGGTTCTCATAACTGTTGAATAGCTGTGCTGATTAGGGCAGACTTACCCTGTCTGGTGCCGTTAGTCCTTTTCCATAACAAAATATACACAGTTTCGGAGAGAATAATGCATTTGGTGTGAGGACACAGTCACACAGGTAATCCAAGTGAGTTTGGCAAACAGACACAAAAGCAGATGGGTGAGGGTTTGAGTCCTATTAAACTCGTTGATTCAGGGCTTTTTCAAAAAACTAATTGCAAATTTTCCATCAGTGATTTCATTCACTATTATTTCCGTGATGGTAGCAAAAAAAATAAAAAAGAAAAGAAAAATTAATTAATTCGGGGAAAACCAAACCACAGTTGTTTGTCTTGTACTGGATCCTCACGCAAAGCTGCACATGCCACACACATGGGCCTGACCCTGATGCAGCACCCAGGCTGCTCTGGGCTCTGCTCTCCATGACTGTAGCAAAGGAAAATGCCTGAATTTTATGGGTGGCTGAAAATAAAATTTAATTAACAATTTCTTAACTAGCAAGCTCACTTCTGTAGTCTTAGGGCAAAGCATTTTTGTTGTAATTGAGGTCGAACTTTTCCTTGGCTGAAAAACACCTTGCAGAAACTCTTCAGAGTTACGTCGTACGTTCATTTGCAGAGGCGTTTTAGCTCTATGAACAGTAAGAAACAGTTTGTTCTTTCTTAGATATTTCACAAATGAAGTGATAGTACAAGATCTGTCCCGTGTGAGGACAAGTATATGTTGCATGAAATTATTAAAAAAAATATATTTGAATAACAGGTTTAAATCAGTATGTGATGATCAGCCATGGCAATTCCAAAAGAGAGAAGCCTTAGTGAATATTGCCCCTCAGGAGCAGAGTATTTTAGTGGTTGGATGTTGGTGGACAGAGTCCCACAGCGGAGATGTAGGGTTGTAAAGCAGAACTGTGCTCACATAAGCCATGGTGACTTAGCAAGCAGTGTTCCAAGGGCGGAGATGTGCCTGTGTATTGGCTGCCCTACACACCATCAGGTGCTCTCAGCCATCACAATCAGTCTGCATCAGCTGAGCTCCTGCAACTCTCTCTTGTTTTGTTTCCTTCCAAATATTCAGGCGCAATGTACTCAGCCTGTCCTCGGGAATTGAAGATATTGGTATTATCAAGTGGGATCTGGCACTGTGTCTCCTTCTCGTCTGGGTGATATGTTTCTTCTGCATTTGGAAAGGAGTCAAATCCACTGGGAAAGTAAGTGCTCTTTTACCCTTTTCTATAGTCATTGCCGTTAGCATATATTAGGGGTACTAAGTAATGTTGTTCTTGATGGTAGTCACCATTTCCTGGGGGAAAAAACGTATTTTTGCACTGAATAAGAGAGGAATTCAGATTCAACTGTCTTTTGAAAGTCATTGCTGGTGCCCAGAATGCCTGTGAGTCAAGTGGCCATTAGTGGAATGGCAGATACAAGCACAGTCTGAGTACCACTGTGGCTCTCAGAGGACAAGTGTCACACTGATGCGTGTCATGAGTGTAGAAGGCTTGTGATGGGTGTTGCTCTGCAGTGCCTGTGTTCTCACATCATTCATGGGTTCATTCTCAGTGCAGCAGGATGGATGTTAACATAGCTGTGGTAGGGATGTTTGAAGTCTGGAAACTAGTGGACGTGTAGCATTTTTGAAATGCTGCTCGCGAACGGAAGAGCTCTGTGTAGACACAAGACTAAACTTAGGTGCTCGTTTAGAAGCACCAGAATTAACAGAGATCATGGATAGCTTGTGGGTTTAGTCCCATCATGTGCTCTTCAGAATCTTGTTTTCCTTAAAAGATAACAGTTACATCATTCCTGAACCTCATCCTGCTCCAGCACAAGAAAAAAATTACAGCAAGTCTTGGCCAGTCACTTAGCATGAAGCACTGTATTATTGCCCCTTGCATTCAGTAGTGGTTTTATAGTTATTTTCATTAGAAAAGGCCTTTGAAGCCGTTACATTTCTGTGATTCTTAGCTTTCAAACCTGTTGCTTGACACAGTATTCAGGTAAGTCTGAGAGAGGGATCGGGATCTCAAGATACCAAGTTCCCCCATGTTTCTTCTGGTGGTGGAGGGGAGTGACCTCATTAGTGCCCTTCATAAGAAAAAGACCACAGTGTGAATTCACCTTCTATCAGACCCTAGAGAAGTCAGGAAGATAAATTGCAACTGCCTCAGCTGCAGAAACAGCATAATTTAAGAGTGTGTTAGCTTGTTGCAGACTTCATAATCAAGCAGGAGACAAAACTCCATAGGAAACCAGATCTCATCAGTTCAACTGTTGATTAAACTATTTGCTTTACTGTAACTTCTGTCTTGCTTTCTGTGATTTTTATCCTGGAGCCTCGTTAAAATGCTGGTGCCTTATCCTAGATTCCTGTCACCTTTGCTCCAAAGAAAAGCTTCTACAACTTTGAGGCACATGTTGACAAAAATGTTAGCTTCTCTGTTTCCTCTGATTGACGTGACCCCATGAGGTGATTGTGTAAGTTTTATAGTAAAGGTGAAGGCAGTAAATCTCCTGCAGCCCAATGGAAGTGCACATTTCTGCCGCAGTAAATGTTACAGTAGCACGGAGAGATGTTCCAGTCTCCCTGTGGTACACTATTTCTTGGCCCTGTGAGGATGACAGGTTGAAAAAAGGTCTTTTAAAATCAGTTATTTAAAATCTGCGTCCTCTGGAAATCCTGCAAAATAGTCTTAATCCTAAAACAAGGCAGTTTGTAGGAATTCACTCCCCACTGTCTGTGGCGCCTGAGCTCGTGCGGGTGTGGAGCCAAAGCCCAACAAAACCATTGGAAAGTATCCGGTTGACTCCATTAACTTTGGGGTCAAGCAAAAGTAAACTGTAAACTCTAGTGGAGGACTTGAATTATTTGAGAAGTCTAGTTTACTTTAGTAGATGGTTGTTTATAGCACTTTCCTTCTTTCCAGTGTGTTAATGGCTCNAGTAGAGCTTTGGACAAATAAATGTGAAATCATGGTGGAAAATACTGGTTGTGCTTATGATTTGGATAATGTGCTTGGTCTTAAAAATTCCTGCAGTGTTGTGAGAGAATCTCTACCTGCAGTGCAAAGGCTTCTCTGTGATTGTTGTTTGCTCAGTTTCTGCAAATATGTCAAGGCATATATTTTGGAAAGAAGGCTTTCACTCATGTTAAAAAACATTAGAAAATGCAGAAATCCCCCTTTTATCCTTCTGGTTTTGGTGAAGGTAGGCTAATGTGTAACACATGTTGTTTGTCAGTGGAAAATAGACAGAAAATTCAAAGATAGAATTAAAAAAGACATGTATGAAAATATTTCCTTTCGTTCTATGAAATCAGCCCAGTTCTGTGAATTATTATGTCAATGCAGTTCTTGTTATTCTCAAAGGACACGCTTAAGAAGAAAAATGGAGCATCCTGGGAGCTTTACAGTAGTTAAGCCAATTCTGGAAAACAAAAATATGTTCTATGTCATGGCAGCAAACTGTAATTACCTGGGGGAATCCTCTTGACTCCAAGAAAAGTGCCCTTTCTTGGGCAGTAGTGATTCTTGACTGTAACACAGCAGTTGTATAAAAATGAGGGAAAGCACTGATCAGAAAAGAAGGCAGAATGTTAGAGGTCAAAAAGTGGGGGTCTAAAGATAGAACTGTCCAAATGCAAGCTCAATTAACCCTCATGCTAGAGATGAAAGCAAAGGGCTCTTTCATCAAATGAATGAGGAGATAACAAGAGGAGAAGAAGTAGGCTGTTATTCAAAAAGAGTGGGAAGAGAGGTTAAAGATAATGAAGACATATTCTCAAACTGGATGAATAGCGCCTTAGTTTCCAATAATGATGTTGCTGAATAGGCAGCAAGGGCAAGATGAAGTTATGGGATGGGAAATTGCCACTCTTGAGGCTGATGCCAACCTGAAGGGCCTCATGTTCAAGGTGATGCAAAGGGAAACACAGGAGCATGGACTAAATTATCTTCATCTCTGAACAAAGTCTGTGTTGAAGTTGCCTGTAGGAGCAAGAGTGGGACTGCACAGCAAGGTCAGAGGTAGCAGCAGAGCTTGCGAAACAGTCTGGAGTTGGCAAGTTTTAAAGTTCCAATAAAGAATGAGGTTGTGTTTCAGGCACCCTCAGTGAGGAAATCTCCTCACTTCCCTGGCAGAGGTGCAGTTGTCATGTGAGGAGGGCAAACAGGGCAAAGGCAGAATTTGAACAAAAGTCATGAGTTGTATAAAATCATGTATGTTCTCTGCCTGAGAGACGTGACCATTGACTGGGGGGCTGTGGAGGAACTCATGCGTTGCTTTTAGGCCTAAGGCAATAAGGTGGTAAAGAACATTAAAAGTGCATGCAGAAACTTGGATTGGGTCCTTTTTAGGTATGAGAGGCCTTTGAATTCCCTTTGTTAAATCTCTCTTGGTCCTGGAGGTATAGCTTTGGCTGCCAGAGACTAAACGTACCTTTCTTCTTTTTAATTTCCAGGTAGTGTACATCACTGCCACATTCCCCTTCATCATGCTCCTTGTTCTACTCATCCGTGGCGTGACCCTGCCAGGAGCTGCAGAAGGCATCAAGTTTTATCTTTACCCTGATATCTCACGGTTAGCTGACCCACAGGTACAGAACCAGGAGGGGGGAGCGGGACGATTCCCTGTGCAGAGGGAGATGGTGGAGGGTGATGGTGGTGACGTAATGGCAATAGATATTTTTCCACGGTCTTTCGAGGTCCAAATACAGCATGAACACTAATGCTGGGTTATATTTTCCAGAGATCTGCTTGAGAAGGTCACTGTTAAATGTGTTAATGCATCTTTCCATGTGTATGTATGTATGTGTATGCGTGTGTATTTTTTTGTGTCAAAGGACGCTGAGGCTGTAGACTCTGTCCCGTTATACAATCTCAGCTTTCTTGTTGGTAAGGTAAGGGAGATGCATTTTTTTAATGAGGATAGTCTTTAGTTTCAAAGGAGAGACACATGAGCTTCACAGATGGAACAAGCGACAACTGTGAGTACCAGTGTCACTTAGCTCCCACTGCTCAACAGGAGCAGTTGAGGAGTGAAGTGAATGAAATCATAGAAGAATGAAAACCCATGGAGAGGTGGAACATGCTTTCTGAGGCACAGGAACTACCATTTGCTTACCCCTTGCTAGTGAGAACCAGCAATTATGGGACACTTGAGCAGACCAGCATCTTTTCAGCTAATAGTGGTCACATGAGAAATAAAATTCTAAAAAAAAACCAACCTGCAATACTCCCCCCCCCCAAAGAAACCAGTGGATTTTTGAAAATGACAAAATGTTGGTCACAGTGATAGGAAATAACATGTCTTTGCTATTTCTTTCTATTGAGTAATTGGTAAAAATAAAACTCCAGTGATAGCTAAATAACTGAAGTAGGAAAAGTGTAATTGAAAGAAACATTGTGACAATTCGGTGCATTCTCTAGTCTTGCCCTTCATTTCAAGACACCTTTTATGGGACTATAATTTTTATGATCTGCTGTTGGCCCTAACCAGAGTATCAGCTGATAATATAGGAAAGATTTGTGTGAGCTGGCAGTCCCCCTCCCACGATCTAGCAAAAACATCACTCCAAGCAGACACTAGTCAGCAAGGTGCTGGAAAGAGATGGTGGGAGGGAGGCGGTAATGGTCCTCAGTCTTCATTCTCACTTACGCAGACTCCTTGGTGGTTTCTACTGGTGTTACCAGACTTGCATTAGTAGAAAGGAGAGATGGGATTCGGAGGAGACATTTGGTAACTTTCAGTGTATTTACTAGCCAAGAAGTTCATAGCGCAGGGTTATTTCACTCTGTATATGTTTTTTTTTTAATGTAATTGGAACAAAGAATCATGAGACCAAGGTCAGATATGTATCTTTAAAAGTGCATTGTGTTTTGCTTGTTTTCTCCCCACCCCTGTGGCTTTTTATCTTGCATTTGAACAGGTACTAAAACAACCAGAAAGCTAGAAAAATAAACAAACCAAATACACAAACCTTTTTCTCAAGCTTTTCACATCCTCAGTTTAAGGAATCTATCGGCTTACTCTAAGTGAAATGAGTTACAACAGAAATGAGCAATGTTATAAATACTTCTGCCTTTCCTATTGCACTGAAACACGTTCATTGTTGCACCAACAGGAAGGATCACCTGAATGACTAAGAAATAAGAAATACCTCTGGGGAGGGGAAACAGGAACTGTTGTAGAGATTATGTTCTTTTGGGCACTGATGCTGACAATTTTCTTTTCCCTGTGAAAGCCAAACTTGTAAATGTGATGTTCTCTTTCTCTGTCTCCCTGATCCTTTAGCTTTCACCCTTAATGGAAGCAATTACTTTGTTGGTTTTGCTTAGTTTGAACTGTGTGTTTGCATTGAGTGTTGCAATGCAATGATGCTGGTGATAACAGTATTTCCATCTTTCTCTTTAGGTCTGGATAGATGCAGGGACACAAATCTTCTTCTCATATGCAATCTGCTTAGGAGCAATGACTTCCCTGGGGAGCTACAACAAGTACAAATACAACTGCTATAGGCAAGTTTCCATCTAAGGGGGTTTAGTGTTTTAGCTAAATGATGTAAATAAAGTAGGGACAATGGGTTAATTTTTTTTTTAATTAACTTGCTCCATGACATATGTGTGACTTAGGGACTGTTTGCTGCTGGGATGCCTGAACAGTGGTACCAGTTTTGTGTCTGGCTTCGCAATTTTTTCCGTCCTGGGCTTCATGGCACAAGAGCAAGGGGTGAACATTGCTGATGTGGCAGAGTCAGGTACGATGGTGTTGGTGGCAGTGGTGGTGGGCACTGCCGCCTAGCGTGTGAGCAAAGTTCTGCAGACTCAATCAGCTAACATCTAAGCAATAAAATAGAACAAGTTTTCCCGTAATCTCCAGAAAAAAATAAGCACGTTGTTGATCTGGGCTTTCGTGTAGAGCAGTGAGGGTTAGCCGGGGTTGTACTGTTTACTCTGTCTCAATTAACAGGGCAGCGAACGCATTTCCTAGAGTGTGCTAACCCGTGTGAGTTGAGATTAGAGTTAAGATAACTACACCATTATCTAGGGTCCAGAATGTCATTGACTTGAGAATTTATTCCATCCTTCTTTTCAAACTACCTTTATTTTCATTCCAATGCAAATGGCCAGTGTTTATGTATTTGTCATAGCTGGGTTTTGCTTGCTTGCAACACTAGAGTAGGATTAATACCTTGGCCTTTTGAAGAGACATACGTGTATTCTCAAATCTCACTGAAAGGCAAGAGAAGTTGGAGAACTCCATCTCCAGGGTTTTATGGACCATGTCATCTGCAGGAACTTTAGCTGTTGAAATCCTGCATTTGTCCTCTGTGGTTTCAGGGTGAGGTTTCAGGGTGAGCTGAGAAATCCATTTTGAATTGTCTGTAAACTTAGGTTCCTCCCTTGTTTCAGAAGTGTTCTCCTCATTAACATTCAGATGAAGGAGGCTAAATGCTCATAGCATGTGCCTGTATCTCAAACAAAACAGATGACATTTTTTCCTCTCTACAGTTCTTGTCCATGAGGGCAGGTGTAACCATGTGTTTTCACGTAGAACAGAGATTAGATGGGAATTACCATGGAAAAATAATGAATCAGAACTTGACAGCCATGAGGCTTGAAGCTAATCAGATTCTAGTAACAACAATGTCACCTGAGTGCACTTTTGACATTTCTTTCTGATTTTTTTTGAGCACTTTTAATTCACCTGCATAGTATTTGAACGCTTTCTTCTGCAAACAGGCTATTAAAAGGAAAAAGTCAATATGTCTTCTAATCACATGGCTCTGGGAGTTAAGTCTTTAAGAAAAATATCTCATTTCAAAAGGGCTAATGAAAAACCAATGACATTGATGAGCACCGCTGGATTCTTGGGTGGCAGCAATTGGCAGACCTCTTGCAAATGCAATTAGTTAACAGTCTTGGCCATAATACGTATTTTGATCAGAGGTTGATTGCTTTGTTTGGAAACAGGAAACAAAGGAATAATCCTATTGGATGAATTATAAATAGTCTCCTTTTTTTAGTATTTATATGTAGGTGAATCAATTCCAAGAGCAGTATTTTTAAGTATTTGCACAGTGGATTTTTATTTGGTCAGTATTTATTCTAATTTTTATTATTAATACTCTGATACAGGCAGCTGTATTCCTGTTGCTTGACATTTTTAGAGTTGAACAATTCTCTAGTTAAACACAGGATTGTTAAGTAATGTTTAAACAGTAACTCACAGTCTTAGTGTTCCCATAGCGGTTTTTTGACACTTCGAAAAGCATTTTTTTAAAGGAGGGATTTTACAGCAACAAGGGCAGTGAATAGCTTTCAAACTCAGCTTTTGATTTCATGCATATTTTGTTGTCTACTCCTTTATTTAAAATCTGCACTAGTCCTTAATGGCCGTAGATTGCAGCTGTCTCATTTTGCAGTGGGTTGCCCATCCTCACTGCTGGTCTTCGGCTAAATCCCCAAAGGGACATTTTTACATGACAGTAAACATTACCAAAATTATCCAAAACTTTCTAAACCACTTTTCTTATGTTTCCTTGCTGCCTTCCTCAGAGAGGTAGTTTCACAGCTACTGCAGACACTTGGTCCCACTGGGATGAGTGTCCCAGGACCCGCGTGGGGCTGTGGTGGAAGTTCTTGTTGCTGCTTCTCAACATGGGGACATTCAGCAGGCACTTCATCCCCTTTTTTCTGACCTTGCCTTTTTTGGTTGCTTACGATGCAAGGTCAGAACTCCTCCCCTGGGTCAGGAAGGAGGTGAGCAGAGGCACTGCCACTTGGCTGTAGCATTCAAGGGAAGGATGTCCACAGATTTGAGACCTGCATCTCCCTCCAGGGAGTTAAATCCCTCCTGTTCTATCCATGGCACCATTTGTTAACTTCTGTGCTCTCCTGCAAGCCAGGAGAAGATCAATGAATTTGCTGACAGCAGAATCTCATGGCCACATTTTTTAGCAGTGCCAAGTTCAGTCTTGGTGCCATGTGCCTGGGACACACTTGCCAGCCAGGGCTGGCTGCCGCTGAGAGCACTGCTCACTGCTGCTAGCCTTCACTGGCTTTCGGAGGTTTCTGCAGCAGTAAACTTAGACACCTCTGACTTCTCAGTGAAAGCAGATTTTTAATAAGTAGCTTTTTATTTGTTTCAGAAATTCTTTTAAACAGAGAGAGGAAAACAAAGCCTTAGTGAGTCCTGTCTAATCTGTGCAGCCTCTGGCTGGAAGAAATACTTTACCACCCACACAATTTGTAGCAGCACTAAGCCAGCACAACATTTGTGCTTTTTTTTTTTCTCTTAAAAAAAAAAATCTACTTGCAAACAAGTTCAGATTAAGCAGGTCTGACTATTAGTGCCTTGGGTTTCCTAATGCCTGCCTGGTCTCTGCCTCTGCAGCTCTCCAGCCGTGGCACAGCACTCCATGGCAAAGGGCCAGCGCGTGGGCTGGGATCGTGGCAGTCCTCACCAGCTTCACTTTTGCAAAATACCCTTCAAAACAACAGAGTTTCAAATTAAGTACAATTTTTAGATTATTTATGTTTCTGTTGAGGGGTTTCCAGGAACATTTTTTTTCACGTGGACTTTTCTTTTTGTATTTCAACACTTAGTTACAAGGGA
Source organism: Pitta sordida (assembly GCA_013390025.1). Classification (NCBI taxonomy): domain Eukaryota; kingdom Metazoa; phylum Chordata; class Aves; order Passeriformes; family Pittidae; genus Pitta; species Pitta sordida. Next base: position 40,658 of record WEKX01024441.1, read on the forward strand.
AAATCAAAACTACCAACAGGGCTTAGTTCCTATCACAGTGCAAGAACATTTTCACATAAAAGCATACAGAACTGCAGCAGGTTTTTAGGAGAGAAGTTTTACACCTGTCTCACCAATTGCACAGCTCAGCTGCAAATGCCATGTGGTAGTTCTCCCTCGGGGAGAATCTACTGTATCCACTTAATTGAGAGGGGAAAAAAGGCAAAGCCCCACAAAATTTGAGACATTCACTAATTTCTTGGGATCTTCTGTCATATAAAATCTTAGTTGTGTTTCATTTTAAATAAAATCAGTTCCTTGGTTGTTGGCTAATTTGTATTTATTTATGTTCAAATATTTTAAGTGACTTAAAGTTCTCTTCAGTTTGTAAAAAAAAGTCATTTTTTACCTCTTGCTTCTTTTTCCATCTTTCTTGTTGGAAAGGAAAAGTGGGAGGTAGGAAGAACAGTGTTAGAGATTTTTTTTATGCAGATGAGAGCGAAGATTTTTTGGCACCACACTACAGCAGTTTAAGAAAGAATCTTTTTTTTCCATTGAAAATGACATAAGAACACTTATAACTGGCATTTTCCAGGATTTTGAAGGCTCCTTAAAGTAAACAAGCAGATGAGCCAGGCGTTCCTGGTTTTAATCTGAATTTAAATCTGCCCTCAGAATTTTTTGTCAGCGTCACCAAATTTGTACATCCCTTCTGAGAGCTGTAAATGCTGGATTGCTGGTGTTCCTGTCTCCCACTTGTGGAGGGCTCTTTCTCTCTCCACGAAAGCTCCCATGAGCCGTAGCCTATAGCACCTGGCTCCAGGTGGGAGTGCCTGGAGGTGAGCGTGCAAGAGCACTGCGTGCACACTCTGTGTGTGGGTGGGAGTGAGATCCCATCTGGTGGGGAGTGGAGATGAGGCCCAGTCTAGAGAGGAGCCCTCATACACATGGCTTTGGTTTCCAGAGCAGAGAAGCCAGGCACTGATTCCCAGCCCCTGTGGTGCTCTGAGACTGTTGCAATCCATCCTGGAGTTGGGGCTGATGTTGGTCATACTCAGTGCCGCTCTGGCAGGTCCATGTAAACTGGCTGAATAGGGGCAGGTGATGTGGCAGAATGGAAAAGTGATTCTACACAGAGTGATTTTACATCCCAACAGTTCCTAACAGCAGGAGGCATTTTTTCCAGGAGCCCCCAGTTGATATAATTAGGAGTAGCCTGATCACTCAGTTCAGCAGTGAGGGTTTGCAGAAGCAAAGGAGCAAACTCCCGGAGTGCACTCTGCACTAGAAAAGCCACACTGTGTTTGGAGGTTGCATACAGAGGGAGGCAGTGGTTGCATTAGTGAAGATCCTGAGGAATATTTGGAGTAGAGCCCCCTTCCTTGCATGCAAAAGAGTTTCATCATCATCATCATGACCATGTGGGCTAGCAATGGGATTCTACCATTCCCCTGGGTCACCCCTTATCCCCCTAGTCCCCAACAGTCTCCTCTGTCCGTGTGGGGCAGGTGTAGGACACCTCCATTATTGGCATGTTTGAGACAGATGTTAAAACTGGTGGTCTGTTAGCAATGGCCTTGGGGGGTTGCCTGTGGTTTCTGCCGTAGTCATGCGTGCTTCGATTTCAGATAAAAGAGCCAAACTCTTTCACTTCTGGTATTTCCAGCTGCGTTTGGATTTATCTGAACGGAACCAGGCATTCCTGAATTTGAGGGTGGCTACCTTTACCAAAGAGCTGGTACTTACTATTTCTCTTGACTTCCCTTCCCCCTTCCCTATTTTCTCTTTCTCTAGGTCCAGGCCTGGCGTTCATTGCCTATCCAAAAGCTGTGTCCATGATGCCACTGCCCACCTTTTGGGCAATCCTTTTTTTTATTATGCTTCTGTTGCTTGGACTGGATAGCCAGGTTAGTATGATGGGTAAGGGATATGTGGCTTATTGTATCCTTGCTGCTCACTGAGAAAAGCTGGTTTTACAGGCATGAGTTGAGAGGAGAATACCTCTAATGCTGCTTCAGAGAAATTTGGGTTGTTTTATGGTGAGATCCACTAGATGGATCTGTGAATGTCAATTCGTAATATGGTGTTGCTTAGGAAGTCTTTGTCATCAGGACTTAGTGAGTCCACAAGACTAGGGCAGTGCTCCCCAGCCTAGATTCCATTCCCACTCTGGCCACAAAGTCCCACTGTTTTGGTTGCAGTACAGTATTTTCTTACTTTGAAGAAAAGCTTAATCATTTTAAACCATAAAAGACTACAGTCAGTTCCACAGAGTACTGTGTGCCATTGCAATCACCTGCAGTGTGTATACGCCATCATTAAAACATTCTAAGAAATCATAACTACTAGAAATTCAGGCTTTGATAGTTGCCAAGTGCCAAAAAAGAAAAATGAAGCTGCCATGAGATACAAGAAAGCACAAAATGTTTTGTACAGAGTGGCTTCATCAACAGTCAGAGGACAAAGCTGCAGCCTTTTTCGGTGGCCTTGTGCTTGGAGGTGCCAAGCAGTGTGGGATCCTGCTGACTTTCACGTCACCAGCTTGCATTCAGTACCTCCAAACAAGCCAGAAAGCATCTCGAGTTCCAGTTGGACTAATTTTATAGCACACACTGCTATTAATCAGTGAGCATTAAAAAATTCAAAATGTCCAGTCCAAGAAGTTATTTTTCCTAGTGGTTGCTTGTAGGAATGTTGAACTAAGCACTGCCAAGGAACCTGTAAATCATTTCTAGATAGTCCACTTACAAGGAAGCATGAGTGAACTGGGATTATGGAGTAACTACACATCCAAAATTCAAAGTTTTCTGAACTCAAATGGAAAGTCATTAACATTAAAAAAAAAAATAAATTCCTAAGGATGAAATGTTTATCTAGCTTAAATGCTCTCTCGTATGAGGAGAGTTCTGCAAATGGATTTTTACCCGGTTGTTGTGTACTTAATCCCTTACAGTTTTTAATATTTCATTTGCCCTGAATTGCTCTTTATGGCTTAATCTTTGAACTCTAGTGAGCAACATTCAGTTGCTCTAAAGTAAATGTGAAAATACCCAATGCTGTGGTTCAGCAACCCTATGCTTATGCAAATTGGAAGCTGTCTAGTAATTTTAAAAAGCTCCTTGCTGCGTAGAATGATTAAAACTAATTGGAGCGCTTAATTTCTCTCCTCCACCCCTCTTGTTTTTTGGAGTGCAGTCAAGCAGGTTTCTGGAATGCTGGAGCAGTTGCAGATCAAATCAGCCCAAAGGAAAGGGTTGCATTAGAAAAGAAAACCAGTTTTACTAAAGTCAGAGTAACAAGGCAACAAAATCTGTTTGCAGGACGGCCTGTATTTCCAAAGTAGAGCTTCAGCCTGTGATCAGAGAGGGCAGAGTTGTTCCAGGGCACTGTAAGAGCAATAGAGGTACCGGGTAGGAAATGGCAGCTTGTTCTGTGATAATCTGTTACAGACTTCCCATGATAATTTATTAGTTATAAGATGATGTATCTACTTAAAGTGAAGATCATTTCTACAGAGGCATCCTTGATGGATACCTCCATTGTGTTCTCACCTCTTCAGTGAGCTTTGTGCTTTTGTACTTTACCAGGTTGAAAGTACGGATCAGTTGATCAGTACTTCTTTGCTTTTAGTTGGGGGAAGTTCAGTGGTTGCTTTCCTGCATGGGCAAAATGCCTCTGTTTTTTGATTAACTTCAAATTTTTATTCAAATCCAGTTTGGGTTATTTGGTTAACTCAAGTTGTACATCTTAAATGTATAGTTTTGCAAAGACAAGTAAGTACAAATGCAGTTATTAGGCTAGATAGGGATTTTCAGCTCATCTACTCGGAGCTTCATTTGGGTTTATACTTGCAAATACTTTGCCAAACCATTGTATGTGGACTGTATGAACAGCTCCGTTATTGCTGCAGAAATAGCCAGGGCCTCAGTCAGAGATACTCTGCTCACAGGTCCAGAAAAGACACGTTGAGTCAAGAAGAGATGCTATTTCACATCAAAGTCTGCCTTGCCTTGGCCAGGTTTTCACTAACAAACCCAAGACTAGAATTATATCAAATTGTGGAATTAACCTAAGTAGTATCTATGAGGTTTTCTGGTACATGAAAAAAGGCTTGGAGGTACTCTCCTAGCTTGGTCTTTTCCAAGTATTTTCTCTCTACCTGACTTGTACAATACATCTTGTATTCATCTAGAACAGCAACAACATAAAAGCCACTGAAGTGCCTTCCTGTCATCAAATTAACCTCCTTCATCCTTGTGGCTTGCATTTACAGAGCCCCTTTGGTAGCTTATAAGGCTACTAGGAAGTAAACAGCAATTTTGAAACCTTGTTCCAACCCGAAAACTACCCCCAGCTTCAACCATTGGGTTACAAAGGAGTGTCTTCCAATTTATTTCTTCAGGGCAGCATTTTGCCACAGAGTACAGTTGGGGTGTCGCTGGGGAGGGTTTTGTTTGAGCAGGAGCTGGGATGAAATGTCTAGAGGGAAATCTGCAAGCCATATTTGTCTGTTGTTGTTTCCCCCCTCCAGTTTGTTGAAGTTGAAGGACAGATCACGTCATTAGTTGATCTGCACCCATCCTTCCTAAGGAAGGGTTACCGACGGGAAATCTTCATCGCTATAGTGTGTTTCCTTAGCTATCTTCTGGGACTAACTATGGTGACTGAGGTGAGTAGTGCCAGTGCTGGAAATTGCCTTCTTTCTTCTTTGGTTTAGCCATTTTACCGACCAGTTTTAGCTATTTAGCCACTCAGAGGAGCAGTGCTTTTTTAGATCTACAGAGCATCTTTCATCCCTGAAAGCATTTTGAAAGGGAGCTACACATTTCAGTCAGGGGAACAGAGACATGAAATCTCATTAAATTCGGTCTGATCTCAGGTACCGATCAACATGAGTATAAATATTAACATCTAGCTCTAAATGATGAAACACATTGGAAGCCTTCAGCAGAGGAGATTAAGAGTCTATCCAATGCATGCAGGGAAACAGATTTTTATCTTAGTTACACAGATTTGAATTAATTAAATACCACTGTGTTTATTCTAGTATAAACAAGACAGGAATATGTTCCAGTGCCTGCACTGTTGTGATATTTATCTCCAAAATAAAATTCAAGCCAGATTTTAGAAACAACTGGAAGAGCACGAATGTGGGAGGTAAAATAGTACCTATAACAAAGGTGCCAAACCAACACAGTTTTTCAAGTAAAAGTGCAGGTATATATAGCTCAATGTAGTGAGAGAAAAGAGTCTTAACAGTAAAGAGGGTTAGAAAGTGAAAACTGAACTATTCTCATGAAAATGTCCTTTCACTCAATTAATACATTAAGACCTTCCTGAAGAATTGACTTAGTTTTTAGCCTTTGGGGGATGTTAGTGGTAGAAGACAATCTATTCTTTCTTTGTAATTTGTTTTTTTAGATGACCATCCTAAAATCCTTTTCAGAAGGGACTATTTAAGTGTGTCAGTAGATTATACTGGGTGGCTTAATTTTGTTTAATCGTTGTCTTGTTTGAATTCCTCCTGTAGTAAACATGCATATCCCTGGGGAAGGTAATGCCAAATATTTACCTTACCTACTTGCTCGATACTGCTTCTTACTAGACAGCAATCATTGAGATGTGTTGATAGATGTTACTGGGAGCTGGGGCTGAAATACTGGGATTTTTTCCTGTTGGATCCTGATCCACTGTGTCTCTCTTTTACAGGGTGGCATGTATGTTTTTCAACTCTTTGACTACTATGCAGCTAGTGGTGTATGCCTTTTGTGGGTTGCATTCTTTGAATGTATTGCTGTAGCCTGGGTTTATGGTAAGTGAGAATGCTTTCATGTGATACCTTTTGATGACTCAGTGACAATTTTGTTAGCCAAATATTTAATCATCAGCCGCCCCAGAATCTTCTTCCCAGCAACAGACACATGCCATTAGTATAAATTTGCCCTGACCTCCTGGAGACAAATTTGCATCTGGGATGAAGCCAACCTACAGTGTTTTTCCACCAAAAAAAAAAAGAGTATTTTTCCATTGCTAATTAATAAATGCACAATTAAGCATTTACGTGTGTTGTTTTGAGGTGAGAGTTGAAAGTTTGGCCAGCCATGAAAATTCCTCTTTGTCTCTCAGAGAATTTCCTTTCAGGGCTGCAATGCCCGCAGGGCCAAGCCAACCAAACTGCAAAAACAGAGCTGACAGAAGAGTGTATTCTGCCCTGTTATTTTTAGGTGATGCCAACTACCAGGCTCTGACAGTAGGCACTGTAGCTGCCTGAGCCAGTAGCTGGGGGAGGATCAGATGTTTTCCTGGTAGGACTGGTCATCTCAATGATTCTTCATATCCTCCATCTCCTTAGGAACAGACAAAGCCAGTGTTTTGCACCAGTCAGATTTCTGTTGAAGCAGGGTGCACTGCTTGCTGTCAACTCCTTCTTGTGGTGATCCCTCTGGCAAGTTCAGTGAGAGTCTGGAGAGAGGAGAGGTTGTGTGAGGGGGCCAGGAGGGATTAGCACTGCACTTCTGCATCCAAATAATGAGGAGAGGGGTGGGGTGAGAGAGTCCCTCAACCTTAGAGCTTCTCAAGAAAATCATTTTGGACTTCACAGCTGTGGGAAGCATTTGAAGAATACATCTGACACCATCTTCCCTGTGAATAGCTCGGGGGGGGCCTGGGAAAGCAGCTTTAATCCCACAGTCCTTACAGGCCTTTTACATGCTCGATTCTTACAGGCGCTGATAATATTTATGATGCGATTGAGGATATGATTGGATACAGACCTGGTCCCTGGATGAAATGGAGCTGGATTGTGATCACACCAGTTCTTTGTGTGGTGAGTACTGGCTTGTGCTCTTTCAAATCTTTCACATGGCAGTGCTGAGCCACCTCCTACTGCTTCTCTTCTGGAGAAGGCTGTTGCATTAAGGGGCCAATTTGCAAAGAGAATCAAGAGGCTTGAACATGCCCTTCAAAGACATCATGTTCTCAGGTGTCAGCTGTTAATGTGACAGCTCTCTACTGTGCCTGTGCAGATTGCCATTGGCTGCATTCAAGTGTATTTTTCTTAGAATTGGAAAAATGCTGCAATCATGAAGAGAAAGCTCACTCTCCAAAGAGCAGACTGTGCTAGGCCATTGTAACAAAAAGACTTGAGCAGTCTGAGGCACAGCTCAACCTGAAGTATTTCATTGGATGGGAAGAACATCCTGGTAATCTCCTTGCAACGTGCAGCAAATAACTGAGCCCTGAATAAGAACAGACAGTGTACTGCAGCTGTTCAGTACCATCTCTCAACACTCTGTCATCAAGCAGCAGATGCTGTAAGCAGATGCAGATGCTCTTTCAATGATTTTAAAGGAATAATAATTCCTCCATTGGTTTAAAATACCGAGGGTATCCATCAGCTCTGCCTGTCTTCCTCAGGGCCACTGGTAGCACTCCGTTTGGCAGTTTTTGAGCCTCACTTTGTTTCCCTTTCTCATCCACAGGGGTGCTTTATCTTCTCCTTGGCCAAGTACAAACCACTGACCTACAACAAGGTCTACACATACCCAGACTGGGCAATTGGCCTGGGCTGGGTTCTTGCCCTTTCCTCCATGATCTGCATCCCTATGGTGATGGTCATTCGCATCATTCAGTCAGATGGATCACTCATTGAGGTAAGAGAACCAGTTGTCTGTCTAAAGGAGAAAGGGAGCATTGACTTGCTGCGTTTTATACAGAATAGTGCTTGGAAAACTGCCATCTTGTCCAGGTATGGCAAATAAGACTGGTAAAGATCACCTGTCCCTTGGGCAAACAGTAAAATAGAACAAACATGAAGCCTTCTGTCCTCAGACAAACATCAAGTGATTTTACTCGTGTCCTGCTTGTGTGGTTTCCTGCTTGGCAAATCATTACCTCCACATGCAGACAGACACTCAAGGACGGGTGTTCCTGAGTGTCAGGTCTCTCCAGCCTACAGGGACATGGAAGCACATCCTGAAAATCACAGAGAAAGCAAGAGAAAGAGACTTGAATCAAGCCTGGTTGTGTAAAAAACTCATTGAATTTCGGGGAAGGTCAAATACATCTATGGATTGCATGGCCCTCAGGCATAGCCTTCACTGTCAGGGACCCTCCTGCCAGTGAGCTTCACTTTTTAGCTTTTTTAATTTGTTTTTATTTTATTTCAAGTTAAAACACTCGATCCAGATTGCCCCAATCTTTGGAAAACTGAATCTGATTCAGTCTGATTCCCTTGGGTTTGGATTTGCAGACAATCCCTTGCCATTTGCAGTTCAGTGCAGGTTCTCCTAATTTGTTTTTCTTCCAGTGCAAAGTTAGCAATCTGAAGTTTTCAGATTAGTTTTGTTTTTGCCTAATGAGATGGTCTTAAATGCAGCCCAGGCTATTCTTGGAGAAGAAAGTGGGACACTTTGGATTAGGAAAAAAGAGAGAAGGGAATAAAAAAAAATGCCAAACCCAAACATTTCCCAGGGCACAAACACTTGCATTTGTTTTTGTCCAAGTGTTAATGGTCTTTTTCAGCTGTGGCCAGGACATAAGTGTTAATTTTCCTGCCTACATTGTCACCATTGTCACCATGAGAGACAAATCTAAAAGTAGCCAAAACACTGCTCAAAGACCATGTTAGGAAAGGAAACAGAGTAAACACTGGTCAGATGCCATTTAGTCCTTCCTTTGTGAACTGAGATGTAGGAGAGAAGTTGCCACTTGGCAATGAAGGCTGGGCCGATGAGCAGAGCTGTTTCTAAATGAGGAGGGAGAACACACATCATTTGAGCAGCAGCAGCACAGAAAGCCCAGTGTGCAGGATGCTGGATAACATTGGGAATTTCCTCTCCCGTCTGACTTCCCTGCATCAGGTCAGGCTCTGCAGCTGAGCAGAAGTTGAAGGTGGTGCTCCCCAGAGCCACGGGGTGTTTGCACGTCTCTGACAGTGCCATCCCTGCCCTTGGGTCGCTGCATTCTCTGTCCTGCATGTGGAGGCACAGGGGCCTTTTGGTCATCTCACCTCTGCTTTCCTCCTTTCTTTCAGAGGATAAAGGCGGTGGCTGCCCCCAAGGAAGTGAATCGATGGTCCAAAGAAACGGAGAGTGGCACCCCCTTCTGCCCCAATGGAACTTCAAATGGTGGATTGATCAAGCCAACTCATATCATTGTGGAAACCATGATGTGAGCTCTCTCTGTGAGAGGATAAACCTGCTTTAACTGCCGTTTACTAACCATAGATTCTCATAGGACCAGGTTTACAGAGCTTTATATTTGCACTAGGATTTATTTTTATTTCTCACAGAGAAAGTTATTTTTTGTGTGTGTGTTTTTTTTTTTTAATATTTTGTAAGGTAATCACAGCAGACATCTCTCTGTAGAGGGAGAGCTTTCATATCAGACTAAACATATTACAGGAATTTACTATTATTGGGTTTTTTTAAATATATATATCTTTATCTCTAAATATTATACACCTTACCACTTGAATTGATTGTCTTACCAGCAATACATTCAAGTCTCAGAAAGCAATTTTCGGTGCTGGTATGGTTGGGAGCAGGGTAACCTACAGAACACACAAAAGGACCTCTGTTGAGAGATACAATTTTTTGAAAAAAGCTGTTTCAAGAGAATTTTCAAAGGTGTAGTATTTCCACCCTCTGGTTCAATTGTGGTAAACGACAGGCATCAGGGTCACTTCCAAGAGTGGGTGCAGTTTTGTTCAGCAAGGTCCCTGAGTAAGGATATGGCCAAACAGCTGGGACAGAGAGTTTGCAAGAGAAGCAGAGAAGCTGGGTGTGAAAAGCCTTGTGGCTGTCCCTCCCAAGGACAGTATTGTGACCCTGTCACACCGACAGAGCAGGACTTAAGGAAGGCATTGGCAGAACTTGGCATGCTTCAGGGGATTTTTTTACTATTATTTTTTAGATTTTGGGGGAGGGTTTACCTAAGTGAAATGGCTGCTGTTTGTGCATGAGCAGGGAGGTTGAGTACCTGCTCCAGAGTTTTCCAGCAGAGCGTATTTTGCTGTGGTGGCACTGGTGTAAAGCTGAATTCTGCTGGGAGGGCGGCCTGTCCCTGGAGCAGTGGGGTGAGCACTGAGGAGCCAAGAAGGGAAAAGCAACACCTGCCCTCTGGGTGCTTCAGATGTTCACTTCCTCATCTGGACTTTGATTTGTGGTAGAAGAATGAAAGAGTCACTTCTGGGTTCTGACGGTCCAGAAGTGAACACAAGCCAGGTCACCCCTGACAGGAGACAAGACCACTCACCTGGTGTAACCAGTATTGATAACAGACACGTTGTTAATAATAATAGTAATTATGATAATAATATCACACAGCAAACAGGTGCTTTTCATCCATGTATCTCAAAAATGCTTTTCCAAGTTTGGTAACCAGGATTTGCTTTATTTATTTATTGCTGGGGGGGGGGAGGTCATTGCTGTTGGAGGAACAGACAAAAGGACTAAGAAAGTCCCATGTCCTGTATTACTAAATCGCAGTAGTGGACCTACAGCCCACAGTCTCCTTGCTTATCATTGGGTTAAACTGTTATTTTATTTAATGTTTGGGGGGGGTGGTGGAGAGCGGAAGACATATTTATGAATCTTATACGCTAAAGAAACAGGACTTTTTGGAATTCAAATTAAGGCAAAGGGAACATGTAACACTGAAATATTTTGTATTGATCAGAAGGAATTGGGTACCATTCCAGGTGAGCCTGGGGAGTAAAGAGAAACCACTACAAGGAGTGTAGAAATGAGGGGGCCACTTCATGTGGTCCAGGTAAATGTTTCCATGGGGAATTGGATCCCTGAAGGTTGTCCAGAACATGGACAAAAGCCTTTTTCTTTTTTTTTTTTTTTTTTAAACTTGAGCAGGTTGTGCTGGGAACAGGTTCTCTGGCGAAACTTGGCCTTTTCTTGTGGGCATTGTATTAGAGGAAGAGAGTTTTTTCTTGTAATACCACAGTTAGGCTATCCAAAGGTATTTAGAAGAAATGCTTGATAGAAGCAGAGTTTGTATCTGTTTATTCTGCTGTCAGTTTAGTCTGTCGGGGCAGAGTTTGTCATTTATTTAAACAGGAACATAACCAGTTCTTAACATTCCTACATAGTTCTATTTTACACTTTCTTGTCCCATGGGCTAACTGGCCACAGCAGCACAAACACTTGTTAACTTGTTGGTTTTCCTGTAACAGAAAAGGGATGATTTAAAACTAAGAGGTGGACCAAAATAATTATCAAAGAAAGAAAAAAGTGGCTGCATCTATAACTTTCTAAATATTTCCAGTTCAACTTTGTAGATAGTTTTACATCAGATAGCTGAGTTGCAGCTACAAAACCAGCCACAATAGAATTACTTCTGGTTTTCTGGTTGCTGTATTATGAGAGTCCTAAATGAAACTTTTCCACAGCAGGAGATGGCAAACATCTAATGACACCTGCTGGGCCATTGGCAATGGCCATCCAAGGTCACAGGAGGAGTTCTGAGAGCCACTGGGTGTCATCCAATGTGCCCAAAATAAAGAAACATGCATACAGCTTTTTTTTTTTTTTTAAGTAGCCTTTAACAGTCAAAGGCAAGGAGATAACTAACTAACTAACTAACTATCAGAGATAACTCTCGTAGTGATCTTCAGCTTGGACTCTCATTTTTGAGTTACAGTTAGTGTCTGCAGTAAACAGGCACAGGTGAAGAGGGAGAAGCAGAGGTTAGGGGGTTGTAAATTAATGGTTTTTGTGCGTGCAGAAGAAACACTGATGCTTGATATATTTCTTTATATATATATATTTACATTGTCATACAACTGTGTTTGAGATTACATAGTTTGCACATCACTTCTGTGCTGTAGAGCTGACAAGGTTTAGTTAGGGAAGAAAATGGTTTGGCTACATCAAAGGTGTCCCCGGCGCGTCAGCTGGGTATTTAAACATCTCCTGTGTTGTGGAGAGTATCTGTGTGTGGAGAACCAGAGGGGTAATACTACACCTTCGAAGTACAACTACTAGAGAACCAGAACCCAGCCCCATTTCGATACAAACTGTGCCATTCAAATCAGTCTCTTCCATGCTCCAAGTGAAAACGTCTTGCACATATGCAACAACCTCATTGAAGTGTTCTCTGTCAGCTGCTCTGGCCCTGCTCTGCTCTTTAGCACGACTGCAAGGGAGGGCTGGGACTTACCAAGAGCCAAGAAATTATTATTTCTGGAAAACAGTTGCCCTCTCTCCTCTTCCCTCTCCTAGAAAAAAGAAAACCCAATCCCTTAATTCTCCTTGTTTTATCTGGGGTTTGAGTTCAAGTGAGAACACTTGCATTTTTACAGGTTGGGGTTTTTTCCTAAGAATTTTATCAGATTTCTAAACTTTTCTTGGTGATAAATTTGCATTTCAACATGATCCTCTGCCAAATTTATTAAAAATTAATTTTTAAAAACGTTTGTGTTTTCTACCTATTTTGACTGCAAAAACAACTGATTTTTTTCATATATTTACTTGTTTAAACTCTTGTGACCTATTTTACCTGTTTTGTGTAAGTGAGGAACTCTATTTTAAAGTATCATGACTAGTCATAGATGAACTGGTTTGGATCCAGGGAGAATTTAGTGTAGTTTTGGCATTAGCTCTTTAGAACCAGATCCCTGAGATTAAAGCCAGCATAAACAAAGACAAAACGCACACCTTTTCTTCTTTCATGTACCTTTGTATCCGTGGGTTCTTCTGGGCTTGAAAACGGCACAGTTTCAGCAGTATTTATTTCCAGCTGAACTGAAATCAAGAGATAGTAGAAATGTAAAGGGGAAAATTTTCCTCAAGAGATTTTTGTGATCTGTTTCTTGTTTTTCCCAGTTTTCCAAACCTTTTCAGTTCACCTGTCACTAGTGATGATCTCACTGAATGAGCATCTATTGTAAGGGACTTTACCCATAGTCTGTATCTCAGTATTTAAACAGTATGATTTCATAAATAGAACTGGTTTTTTATTGTTGTTGTTGTTGTTATTCTAATTTTCCTTCTCATCCATAGCTTTCCTTTTCATCTGGTCCAAATAGATCCACACACTTAGAAAAGTCCTCTTTTAAAGTTTGATATAGTAGGTCCACAATGGATTTGTTCCTGTGTTGTAAATGAAAATCCAGAAGCCTGTATTTGCCATCTAGAACAGCACTGGTGGTCACCCTGCAGCAGCAGTGCAGCTCCTGGAATTGGGGCTGGAGGGGAATTAGGAATGGTCTGCTGGAGCAGCTCAGCAAAATTGATTTTCACTGCTGTTTGTGGGGAGAGGAGGAAATGAGAAAAAGAGAAAAAAGTGAGCCTTACAGTTATTGTAACACCAAACCCCCCCCCCAAATCCAGCAACCATCAGCAGAGCCTTTAATGTCACTGTCAGGACAGCACCTTCTGCAGCTGTTTTCAGTCTTCTGTGTATCCTCCTTTCTCAACTGCAGATGCTCCTGGTTCCTCTTCTTTTTCTCAGTGTTAGATAAGTCAAATACATCCGAAGACACATGAACATCTCCAGTCAATAAGTCTTTTCCAAGTCTCCTCCTGGTCTGTTTTTATTTGCTAAGGAGACTTACAGTTTCATTGAGGTTGTGCTTGTCACACTTGGGTTCAAAGCTCCCACTTGTTGCATCAATGGCAAACTTCCATCTGTGGGAGGAGGATTTGAACATTTTTGAATAACTGATAATATTGGCTTCCACGTCTTGTGGTCTCTACAGGATCACCTGTGGAGGCATAATGTATATAAAATGTTAAATAAGCTGTGCATTGAATGGAGTGGACAAGTTAGTTAAGCAGCTCAAGTACACTTGGAAGAAAGATGACCCTGACATCATTTCCAAGGAGATTCAATGGAAGTTGCTCACTTTCAGTAAAAAGAATAAAAATAAATCTGTGTTTAAGTAGACTAGTAGATGAAATCTTCCACCCTCATACGCACGCACACAGTGGGGACATTGCTTCTATTCCTAGGCTGCAAATCATGTGTGTAAGTCTTGCCAGGCTGTTCAGGATGAGGACTGAGGAGGTTTAGGCACCACTTGCCTGCCAAGAGCCACCCCACCATGATGTCCAAATGGTCTTTCCTAAATGGGGGTGGTGGAAGAGGGAAACTAATGGCAAAGTGTTGGACCATGGCCCCTCCAAGGAAACCTTAAACTTGGACTTCAAGGCTCTCCTGGTTCCTTGTAGGCACTACGTGGCTCTTGGCATGGGAGGTTGGGGGTGGTGTGGGTTCAGGCAGCCGCCTTGAACTTGTTTTCTCCAAAATCAGCATCCAGAGCCTTGTGGTTAGGATTGACATGTAGTTGTGTATTTGTTGTATTTGCATGAGCAAAGGTCAGGAACTGTCAGACCCTGGTAGCTTGTTTTATTTCATGTAATCAAAAAGTAAGAAACAAAGTATTCAGTTGCTGCAGCGACACTGAAGAAACCCATGAACTAGAGCAAAAGAGGCTCCTTGAGCTCCATAGTTTCGTCACAAAAATTTTCTGATCGTATTAGTGTTCATAATTTCAGTCTATCGGAAAGATTCCTCCAGAAAGACTAAAGTATAACCAGCACCAGCCTTTGCTGGAAAACTGCCCATTCCAGCCCTGCACCGTCCACTGGATTGTGGCTCTTTTCTGCCAGCCCAAAACAGATGTGAACATGGACAATACTTCTCTGCCTAAAAAAAAAAAAAAATCCTCAATTTGTTTGTTTCTATTAAAAAAATAAACATTAAACCTCACATTTTTGTGTGTTTTTTTTCCAATTGTCAGTGGGAATTGGTGATTTCAATTTAACTGTGTCCTAAGACAAGACCAGAAATAGCTTCAGACACCATTTGACAAAAAAAAAGAGGCAAGCTCAAAATTTTGCAGGTTGAAAACTTCAAGAAAACAAAACAAAAAACATCCCACCCCCAACCCCCCCATCCCCATCAAAGGTGGAAAATAATGACAGGGTTTGTGAGTGGAAAAGGGCCTGACCCTGCTGACACTGCCGGGCTGTTGAATGGCAAAGCAGATACAGCTGCTGTGTCCTAATTTGACATAATCAATAAGAGCGTCAGAACTTAATTACAGGGACTTGGAGGAGTGAAGTAAATTAAAGAGAGTCGTAGTAGGGGCGAGTGTCTGGGGGGTTGCTCCTCGTGGCTCTGCAGTGCACAGCAGGATGGTGCTGCTCCCTTTCCCATTTGCAGCACAGGGAAAACATGACCTGACTTGAGAAGTCAGAAGAAATAATAAAGGAAAATAAAGCTAGAAAAAAGAAGAAGTAACACTAATTATGCTCAGGAGCTGTGCACGTGCTCTGTGTGTGCATATCCGGGGCAAGGCTTCAGCCCTGTGAGCACGACACACACTGTTTATAACTCTACCTGCCTCTGCAGTTGAGATGTTAAAGATCAGATTTTTTTTCCCCCAATATATAAAGAAAAAAAAAAGTGGCAGAATTATGTTGAGAGGCTGATTAAAAAAAAAATCCTGAGTTGGCAAGTTGAGTTAGTCACCTGCTCGTGTCCTGGACGCCGGCGCCAGTCTCTCAGCATCACAGCATCCCAGTACTGTTCTCAAGTGCTCGTTGTTCAATAGGATGTTGTTTTTCTCCAGTGTAATGTTGTGATTGTTACCTGATAACGTTGCCAGGGACTTCACATTGTAAGAGGTGGTCCATCTTGTTCGATGTATTTGGGAAAAAAAAACAGTGGTTTTTTTTTATGATCATTATTTAAAATCCTAGCAACTGTGACTACAGTAATGTGATGAGTAGCACATACAGCGAGGAGGTGAGGGCAATTATGGCCTCCTTAATAATGTCATCTGAACTTTTTTTAAAGAAAAAAAGCTTAAAAATATTTTTAAAACATTTTAAGACATTTTTTGTGTGTTCCAAAACGGAATATTTGTATTTGAAAAAAATCCGGGAGTGTAATTTAATCCTAAAATCCCCTAGCCTTTGTGTATATGGTAAATGTTTGTATTTTGCAGTTTCTGTTTTGCTTTTTAGATAAATAAAATGTATATGGATATTTTTAAGTCATCTTTGCTTTTTTTAGATGAGTTTGTAATCACCTTGTAACTGAAAATAAAACTTTCCTTTATAAACCATCTATGCTCTTGTTTGTTTTGTTTGGTCCTGGAGTAGCTCAGCCCTGCCTTCAAACCTACCACTTATTTTGGGGTTGTTGGGTTGGGGGGAAGAGGGGCTTGTCGTTATAATCCATTATGGATATATATTCTCACTGTCTGACTGTTAATGGTTTCACCGTGGTTGGCAGCTCAGCTTCTCACAGTCACTCCCAGTGGGATGGGGAGAGAATTGCAAAGGTAAAAGTGCAAAAATTCATGGGTTGGGATACAGGCAGGTAAACAATTTTTTAAAAAAACAACAAAACCCAACCCACAACAAAGCACATCAAGGAGATTTTAAAAAAAGACACAAAGGAAAGCCATTTCTGACCTCTAACCAGCCAAAGCCAGCCCATGCACGGCACCACTACTGGGGGAGTTCAAACACAACAGGAAAACCTGTGCCCGGGATCAGCCCCGCAGCTGTCTTTGTCTGGGGGGGGGTTGGCTTGGTTATTTTGCTGGGTGTGATTGAGGACTTCATCAGGGATTTCTCCTCTCACTGGCACAGCTTGCAGTGCCGGGCTGAGCAGCCCGATAGCAGCACAGAGAGCAACTGCAATGTCCCTCAGGTTAAAATAAAATAAATAAACAAGGAACTAAAAAAAGCCACTGAGTGCCACAAGCTGCTGCTGAAGGGTTTCAACCACCTCCCATGGGCGGCCATCACCTGCCCAGGGCTGCAGCTGCTTCCATCAGCTGAGGTCCAGGGGATAAAAGGTGACATCAGCAGATGTTGCCCACCAAGGCACATGCCAGGGGAGCAGCACTGTGTTAACCTTTCACCTGGTACACACAGAAACCCGTGGGTCACGTTGCACGGGCACTTGTTCAACCTGACGTCGCTCCAGTGCCTTGGTTGGCTCCGCACAGTTTTGGCCAGGCCCTGGTGCCAAATGTGAGAAGGGCCTTGTTGTTCTGAAGTCTTTGCCCCAGGAGGGCAACCAGAGATGGCAGATAATCTGACAGATAAAGCTTGTTTACGTGGCAATGATTCCCCAGGTCTAACCAGGAGCATTTCTGCACCCTGCTCAGTCTCTAAAAATTCCTGTATTACCCACTTGGCCATGAAGGGTTGCAAAATGCAGCTCACCCTTTCCTTGCCAGCGAGCAGAGATTCCCTCTGATCCCATCCAGGCAGTATTCCAGCTTGCACAGCCCACACTGGGAGAACAGGGCCACCCCAAACCCCTTCTGGCAAGTTAAAATGTTGTTGGAAGCACAGCATTACCTCACTACTGTCCTAAAGTAGAAAGAAACATGAAGCAAACCAAATGCATTTCATTTGCTTTTATTTAATTTAAAAAAAAGTCAAAGTCATTGCAATCCCATTTAAATACAGAGATTTACAAATAGGTCCAAAACAGGACTAAAATATTCTTTGAAATGCAGTACTTTTAAATATTGTGCTTTCATAGATACATAAGAAAATTAGCATATAAAAATACTTTACAAGGAATACACTCTAATATATGGATAAAAATACACATTTAATGCATTTCATCTTCATATCATTCAAAATGCATAGGAAGGGATACAGGGACCAAGTTTTTCTTCTTCCTTTTTTTTTTTTTTTTTTTTAAAGCCTTTAATAAAAGTCTTCATTAAAAACCTATGAGAAGCCCCAGAGAGCTTCCACTGCTCAGAATATTGCATATAAAAACACTTTCAGCTGCACTGTCAATGCTCCACAGTATCAATTATGGCACATTATCTAGTTGTGGCAGCAATGGTATGGGATATTGCATACTCAAAGAGAAAATGGCTACAACGACAAATAGCTGGCTGGGGCCGGGCACGTGTCTGGAAGAAACACCCTGATACGTTGTGCTATCACAGAGGGACATCATGGACAGACAGTGGGGCACAAGTCCTGGCTAAGCAAAGCGACAAACATGTGCTGTACACCCATCCAACACCCTACGGACACCACTGGCGTGCAGGTGGTGATGGAGGAGCCAAAAGGGTGAGCAGGGAATGGGGGCAGTGGGCTCTGGGGCTGCAGTGTCTGACTGAGTTCCTCAACTCCACTGTGCCCAAGTCTTCCTGGGGAAAGCGACGCCAGGCTCACGCCACCACCAGGACACGAACATCATCATAAAGTGCTAATACATGAAACATGGCAGACGAGGGAACCAATACAAACACCACAGTCCCTCTTCAGCGTGGGGCCAGAGGCTCTTGGGAGGGAGGAGAGCATCATGCTTGCAAAACCACAACAGGCAAATGGATGCACACACCATCCAGCCCACAGGGGACACAACCTCCACCTAACACAGGGCTTGTTGTGCCTGATGGGAGACGACAAGGTTTCATTAACTCAAAACACATGGGGCAGCCCTGGGAATTTCACTATTCTGCTATTTACTTGCAGGCACAGGCCAGTTTAGCAAACAAGAGAAATCCATAAAGCTCAGATAAACAAGGTGGCTAGGAATTTGAGCAGGTACTTAAGGCATTTACCCTTGGGTACAGCCTCTACTGTGTAGTAAGTACCACCCTGCTCACGGGAA
This sequence comes from Pitta sordida, assembly GCA_013390025.1. Classification (NCBI taxonomy): domain Eukaryota; kingdom Metazoa; phylum Chordata; class Aves; order Passeriformes; family Pittidae; genus Pitta; species Pitta sordida. The sequence continues at coordinate 59,261 of WEKX01024441.1, forward strand.
TTGGTGTCGAGACAAGGTGCCTCATCTCACCACAGGTGAGCCAGCCTGGCAGGGAGTGCAGACGGGGCTGGCAGGAGGCAGCTGGAAATACCAATTTTTGAACAAGAATTGTATCTAGCCACTGTCAAGCACATTTTGAAATGTCTTTTAACCAGCACTCTCCACAGCCCTGCACCAGGATTGCAAGGGGCTGCAGGAACGGACTTTTCAAGAAGAAAAGGAAGGATGGAGCTGGACACAACATAAAAGGAAAGGCATTTCAGTCCTGCCCTATGCAATTAACTGAGCAAACAAGGAACATAATAGCACCATGTATGTTTATAGGATGGCCAAGGCCTTCAGGGTGAGGAGGATGTCAGAGGCAGGACCCTGCACTCCCACAGCTGGGGCACAGGGGATGCCCTGCCACGGGAGATGGGTGTGGATGCTCCTTCCTGCCGTCGGCAACTCGTCCCATTGCCATCACTGCCACATCCCCAGATGCACATCCAGCTCTTACCTTCCCAGCAATATTTGGCGGTCTACAGGCTCACTGAAGACCCGCCTCCCCACTCGCAGGATATGGTACACACAGCATTTACAAATACCAGTGCAAAAACCAGGAAAAACACCCCAAATACTGAGCAATGGCTCTGCTCCCACTGCTCAGAGTGTCTGGACACTCGCCTTGACCTCGGCTCCACGGGGCACCTGCGCCGGCAGCTCCCTGTTCCCATCCAAGGGAGCGTTGGCAGCCAGTGCCAAGGGGTTGCGGCTGATCACCAGGTCCAGCTTATCTCCAGCCTCCGAAATCAAGGGAACGGCCAGACAGCAGTCAAAGTCTCTTGTTCGGATGCGGTTTACCTGCCGGGATGGATTTAGGATGTGCCATGGGGAGGAACAACAGAAAGATCATGTTTGTTAGTCAGAAAAGACAAGATTAGTGCTAAACTCACACCAGGGAAAGCACACAATACTTGGGGGTCCCTGATTCTGGGTTCACAAAGAAGCAGAGAGGAGGCACCCCTTGAGACTCTGCAACCTTCCTTAGCTGAGGAATGATGGAGTTCTTGGTATAGGAAGGGGAGAAACTGTCTGGATCAGGCATGAACTGCCCCAGTGCCTGGGGCAGTAGTACAAGTATTAAATACTGCAGGGTTCAAAATCAGTTTTCCAGTTTAAGCCTGTAGAAAAAAGGTTGCCATTTTCCATGATGTTTTTTTGCCATCACAGCTTTTACTGGCCCTAAATTTGTGGTGTGGGGTATTCAGCACCTAAAAAACAAATAGAGCCCTGAGGCTTCTGGCAACCATTTTCCAACTCAACCAGCAGTAAACCGAGACTATACTGAACAATTTCTGCTTTTCGTCTCCCCAGTTATATCCTCCATTTCATAGGAGTCCGGATGCATTTTATGTGAGCGTGGGAGCTGTCTGCAAATTCTGTCTGTAGCATTCAGCAGTGAAAGCAGTTACTGCTGGCTCTTGCAGACATTCAAGTACATTTCTAGGCTGGTTCATCTGCAGAAACCACTCCATCTTTCCAGCCTGCAGCTACCAGAACAAACACCTGGGCTTGGTGTCACAAGAGCTCTGGGTTGAAGCGGGCTGGCAAATGGCAGGGGGGGTGGGCAGCAGGGAAGGGAGAAAGGAATTTCCCACCCAACTTTGGAGGCAACATGAGTCTGTACAATCCCTCTATCCCAAACCCTTTCCCAGAATGAAAGCATGCCCATGGAGCTGGGCTCTGTGATGGCAGCAGTGTTCTCCTGCCCTAGCTAGTGTCCCCACAGTTGACCCCAATACTGCTCCTTACAGCATAGTAACTATGGACAATTTCTAGCCAACTCTTGGAAAAGGAGAGATAAACCATGAGCTTGCTCTGCCCTTGCTCTATGCCAGCCAGGCAGTTCCAGGGCAGAGGTGCCATTTAGTGCAATGCCGTGCTCCCATTAATCCATCCAGCTGAGAGGCAGTGGGTCTGTGACAGCAGGGACAAAGTGTTTCACTGGCCTTCAGGCACATCATCGAGCCCACAAACAGCAGCACTGTGAAGTATCCTCAGCAATGTATTTCTGTACTTCTTGAGGGGAGTCGCCTGTACCGGGTCTGCAATGCCTCACTCAAAACTCCACATGTCAACGCCATGGCCATCGCCTCGTCCGCTTGTAGGTGTGAGCTGTGCATGTGGAACAAGCGTGTCGGAAGTCTCCATGCCGCTCTGTTTGGGATTTTGGGCACACCTCCCAGAGCACTTGGCACTCACAAAAAAGTGACACATTCAACACGGAACAGAAAGGCAGCCCAGAGCCTAATTAGCTTCTTGTTCATTCTTGCACCATCTTTTATTTGAAGCTGAGAAGGAATAATTGTATAGCAGCCAACTGGCTAGAGACCACGACAAGCTTAAACAAGGTTCCCCACAGTGCTGCCAGTCCTCCAGATACCTGATGTACATAATATACTGGCTCTAATTCGACTGCTAAGAACCCTCGCCTTGAAATTAGCGAAACTAAACATCTTTCTGAGTGTTTCCAAATATGGTCACAATATCTGCATTTCCAAATGGTGGCAATTTTTCCACTGAGGTTGCACTTCCTTCATTTGCTGTCTGAGTTGCCCCAAAGCTAAAATAGTTGAGTTGCATCCATATAAAGCTCCTCTCCAATCTCGAAAACTCACCATGCTCTTTCTGTGCCTCTGGTACTCCAATATGCCCAGGGAACACTCATTACAGACTGTGCTTAGGGCCAGAGTTTTTATTCTGTTTCTGCATCAGCTATTTCAGACCAAGTCTCTTTCAAAGAAAAATATCCATAAAAACCCCACTTTGCTTGAAGGATGTATTTCCTAGAAAACTCTTTTAGTTGACAAAGGCATGCACAGAACTTCATGAATATCACTTAACTCTGCGAGGGGCTTGACAGGAACACAGTCAACACAGTCTGGTTCATCCAAAACACAGGAAAGGATTGAGGGCGAAGAGAGGAAGCAACAGAGTTTTTTGCTTGTTTTGAGCTGTCCAAGCTCAAAAAGGGCAGTGCTGGGATAGGCTGTGTCCTGGAATAGGTGTAACCTAGAGGTACCACCTGGGATACCACCTGAAGGTACTACCTAGTGATTTCTTATTATAAAACACAAGTCTCATTGAGTGCTTGGTGGCTAAGAGCTCACCTAGTTGGCTAACTGTTACCTTTCATTAAAGTTAGTGCTGCCATGGATGGGTCTCACTTCTCTCTTCCTCTCAGCCACTCATTCACTCCGTCCCAGCCTCCAGAACTGCATTTTGCATTTATTACCTGAAGCACTCTGTCATACGGTTTGAGGCCACACTGATCTGCTGGCCCATCCGGACGGACCATATTTACATAGACACCTTTTTCTAACAGGCCATCTGATAAACTGAATCCAAAGTCCTCTCTCTCTGGGTCTTTGTGGAGTGTCATCTGGAGAGGCAGAAACAGACAGAGCATGTTTTAATGTAGCAAAGTAAGGATGTGATGTACAGGGTCGGCAGGATGGCAGTAGCATAGGCAATGTGTGCAGACCTACAGCAATTTTGCTCTGGGTCTCTTGGGCAGATTTTCTTAGCCTGGGCAGACGGAGCCTTATTTACCCGACACCATCATCTCAGGTAGATCACATGGAGAATTGCTTTATTGACTGGCATAAAACCAACCCCACGACAGTTCCTCACTCTTAGATGTGGAAGGAAACACAAGTAATGTAATACAGACAGCTGCTGTATTTCAACCAAAGAGCAACAAAGAAGTGTTATTAATGGAGCATTGCCTTCCCTGGCCCAGGCTGCACCGTGTATCCTCTGTGTGCCAGACCAGCACATGAAAAATCAACATGTTCATGGGGAAATTTCAATGTAGTGAGTGAAATGTGAAAACAGCTCATTTTTAATACATCACTCAGCAGGAGCATCTAAAATTCTGCATATTATTCACAAGTTCTTTTCAGAGAACTCATATCCATAAGTGTTGACATACTGAGGACAAGAAATGGGTAACTTCATCACCCCTCATTTGAGTATGTCACCCTTTGGCCTCGTCTAACAGATGAGAGCACTGCTGGAAGTGTGTATTGCCATGGGGTAACACTGGGAACCAGGGACAACTGATTCCCCAACACTAGCGAAACCTCCCTTTGCTTCCCATGAACTGGGAGTGCACCTCTCTAACTCATGGCTCTAACTCCATGACTGTACTCTTGGCTGGGCAAGCTTCACGGATACGTGGTCCTTTGGAAGCACAATGATCAGGATGACACACAGGAGCATCCCACCTGGCCTCAGCCTCATTTCCAAACACAGCCAACACCAGATGCTCCAGAGCAGAATGAAGAATTGCCCTATAACATGCCTAATTACACAGCTTTTCTCCTTCAGATACAAAAGAATTCTTTTTAAAGACACATTTGCCATGCCCTGAAGGTCTAAAGCAGATCAAACATGAGAAAGTTGGGTTTTTCCATCTACCCTAACTGCAGGTTTCATTCTGAAGTCACATTAGGAAAGAAAAAGGCAATCAAATGTTTTGAAACCTCTCCAGCTCTCCTCTCTGCTTGCATTCTGCATCAGCAGCTCTGCAGTTAATTACATTTCTAATTACCGCTGCCTTGCACCATGCTTAAACTGGCTACATTCAGCTGGATACTGAATTCAAACCAGTATCCCACCCTTGGCACCCCTACAGGAAAGGCTGGGGGTGGAGTGCAAGGGGAGGGAAAAAAAGGGATTTTTTATACAAGAAGTGGTCTACTAAATGGAGTGTGCCCTAGGAAAAGGGCTGATGGCTCTCCACTGGGCCATACTTTGAGCTCTCTCATTTTTATCTGTACCACCAATTAACGAGCTCCAGAACACAAGGACCTGGAAATGTTATATACAAAGAGAAACAGCAAAGCACAGGTTTGAACCCTGCTGACAGGTTTGAACCCTGCTGAATCACGGCAACTAAATCCCCGTACTCTTCCGAAGAGGGCCCTTAATTTGCGCCACTGGAAACCTTTGCCATGACCTTGGTGAGGGCCAGTTTTAACAAGGAACGTTTTCTGGGGGTCCCTCTGATCTAAGGAGATTTTTAACGAGGTTGAAAAGATTCTACAGCTTTAACCATCAAGGTACTGCAGTGCCATAGCTACACCAACCCTCGGCAGCACAAACCTTGTGAAACTCAAGAGGTTTTGGGGACATGATTTCCTGCATCTCCTTCTCAATCTTCTTCATGTCCAGGTTCCTCTCGTTCTTCTTGGCAGGGGAGCTGCTGCCCTCAGTGTGTCCATCGTTACAGCTGGAGTTTGCTTTCCTCAATGGGCTCATTCCCGATGGGTTGACAGAGTCCAGGAGCAGCTTGCTGCCCTCCAGGCCCAGGTTGTGCACGCTCCCTGTCATGATGGATGCCTGCAGGGAGAGAGAACAATGTCACCCTGCTAAGCCAGGAGCAGGAAGACATGGACCACGTGGCAAATAAAATGGCACAGACAAAAACAGGGCAGCACCATTGCTCTCATTAATCAGAAAGGAAGTACGAAGAAGATCTTCCTGTTAGCTCTAAGAGCCATTCCCAGACCTCATGAACTGTTTCCAGGTCTATGGCTGATCCACTTTCTCCACTCCCATACCAGCAGGGAGCCCTATCTCAGAAGGAAGCATTTGCAAAGTATCTTCTTATTTTTCAATGATCCCTTCCAATAAAAAACAGGGCCATGTAGGCCTCATCCTGTGCAGGAATCATCCTGATAGTCCAGAAGGATAAATATCGTGATCTCATGGGGTTCCCAGAGGAACCAGAGTCTGCCTGGCTCTCCAGCCTATCCTTGCAGGCTTCATCTCCCCACCAGCATCCCACAGTGCTGGCAATGGCCCAGTGAAGTCAGTACCTTGGACTCCACTGAGGCCAATTCAGCAGAGAAATTAGGATTTTATCTGTCAGTAAATGGGAGCTGTCACTGAGCAAAACTGAGTTAAAAATATGAAATTAAGTAGTATTTAGGCCTGGTCATCCTTGATAGCATCCATTAAAAGATGCCCCTAAGTAAATTCAACTCCATTTGGCAATGCTCTTCACTAATGAGATTACATTGATCAAAGCTAACGAAGGAGTCAAGAATCCAGTCTGTGGAACCTCAGCTGGCTTCAGGTCACAGAGTCCATTTAAACAGCCTAATGAAAACTGTAATTTCAAAGTTCAGGCTTCAAGGGTCTGCAGTCCTATTACATGTCAAAAGGAAAAGAAGGGGAGGGGGGAAAGGAAGGGGAAGGAGAAGGAGAAGGGGAAGGGGTCAGATAGCAAAATCTCCCAATGCTAAAGCTTGTAAGTCAAGGAGAAATTGCTCCTGTACACAGGGAAATAGAACTAAATTTCTAATCAAGACCTCCAGCTCTTTGCTCCAAGTTGGAACAAAGGCAAATAAAGTGAATTACAGTGGCAGTAGGAAAATGCCAGCACTACCAGTTATTCCAAACAGGGATGGATAAAATATAGAAAACCTTTCAGCTTTGCACTTTTCAGGTCTTCACATGACTTGATCAGCTCAAGTTTGGGCAAAACTCAAATACCTGCTACATGCTGGAAGGCCAGTGATTTACCACATACTTGAATGGCAGATTAGCAAACAGGGTACAGCCAACCATGGTACATTTGGTCACTGACCTCAGGCAGCCTCAATTCCCCCCCGGATGTTGTGCTGCAGCACAACAGCACCAGCACTGCAGAGCCAGGGAGAACACAAAGGTCTGTGCACACTTTGCTACTGCCCTCCCTCATGCGCTGCAAATACTGTAACCAACCAGCACCCAACAGCATTTGACTCAACCTTCAAGGTATTTAAATCCTCCTTGCAGCATCATAAGCTATTTCTTAGGTGCTTTGGGTTTAGTCCAAGCAGCAAAAAGGGCCATTTTGGACTTCTTCAGCCTGTGGCTGTCCCACATTGTTTTTTGCCCATGTCTTGGCTGCCCTCAAAGCAAAACAGGGACACACGGTCCACTAGACACACTGGAAAAAGCCTGTTTCTACCCACACTCATAGTCTGGAAGTGGACTCCTAGTGTGTGTGAACCTGTTTCCAGGCTCTCTTGGGTCACCTTGAATGGCTCTTCCTCTTTTTCAAATGTGGAGCATAAAGAGTCAGATTTTAAAAATATAAAATAAAATAAAATCCACGACTGTCATAAAATCACTGGGGCTGAGAAACCTGCAACACAGCAAAGGCCCCAGTCAGCATTGCACATCCCATAGAGCGCCTCAGGAAGGTTGGGCACATGGACAGGGAGGAACACGTCAGTGATACCTTGAATTTGATAAAAGGGGCGTTGAACCCATCCAACTCCTGCTAAAAACACAGCACATCCCTTCTGTCCCCAGAATTCCAAATATTCCAGAAATGTGTTAAATACACCAAAACCCTAGAGGTGCTCAGCTTTCACTAAAATTCCTTTATATGTTTAAAAGCATCATTGTAACTGTCAAGGCTCCAAAGCCTTAAAATAGCAACTGCACTAGGGATCCCTGGAAAAGAAAAGGGACTCCAACAATCCTTTCTTTTGCATTTAGATGCCAATCATTATGCAGGAGAGAAACATCCATGCATGACAGAAAGGTAATTTTTCTTAAGCAGTTATCAACTGCTCAGAAAGGTTGTTAGCAGCTGCCTAAACTTGTTTCTAAATACATTCAGGTCCAGGAGGTAAGTGATCAAGGGAAAAATTACAGGGGCGAGGGCAAGGAGTTGGGATTTTGTGCGTGTGTTGGAGTTTTCTTCCAAGTCAGCATTTTCTTAAGCAGTTAAGATAATAAAAACAGCATTTCATGCTTCAGCACAATAAATTTAATTGAGATTTCCTCCTCCACTTACAGTTGCTAAGGATCAAGGAGGAAAGGACAATTAGTAAGTCCCTTGTCACTATACAGATCAAAACAGGACTTTCCTTTTTGACCTTCAATTAGTCAGAAATTGCTTTTTTTTTCTCTGAAGCCTCAGCAATACACAACAGTGCATAAATCCATTCCCACTGGGAGTGATGGAGAGCATAATCCAGGGAGCTCTCCCCAGTCCCCTGCACCCAGAAGGTGGGGGAGAGATGGGCTCATGCGGTCCTGCTGTAGCAGCTGAACTGGAGAGGGGAGCAGCACAGGCCCCATTCTGCCAGGCAGGTCTCAGTCTCGAGGGAGGCCTTTATTTGCATCCCATGACTTAGAAGTCCAGGCTCCTCATCCTATAACCGGACACAATAACATGACCTCTAAAGCATTTTGGATAAAGAAAAGAGAAAGTGGTTTGTGAAGAGAGGAAACACCTTTATTTCTGCAGGAAGCAATTACTTTCTCAGATTTTTCCATGGGGAAGGCTGGCTGCAAAGCTTCCAATTACCTATTTCACTAAAACAGTTTCCGGCAGAGTGACAGCTGAATGCAAGATACACGTTGTGCCTGTCTGTACTTGAAGTAAGCCAAGGTTACAGTCCCAGTGGGGGATTGGGGGGTTCCTTTTGCTTGGCCTTCAAGTGCTTTGGACAGACAATATCATTCCAAGCAGAGGCTTGCCAAAAGTCATGCAAAGATGATTGGCCAGCAACAGTTCATGAAAAGAGCGGGGAATTCCTGGTGGATCCGACATCAGCTCAGGGAAAGAGCTCACCATGCAACTGTCTAATGAGACACAGTTATCCATTAGCACAAACACTGACATGAATTAAACCCAAATGCTTCTTCACACCACTGGCAGCAGAGGGATGCTACCGGCAATTAACAGATCTAGGGAAACGGTCTAACATTTATGGGAAGAACAACACAGTCAGACCAGCCGCAAACTCAGAAAGTGATTTACCTCAATCTCCCTCAAAAGTTCAGACTGGCCGCATGTTTCCAAATCCTCCAAAGCTTCTCCAAAAACACGCCAAAAATTGTCCTCATGAGTGGTCTCAAGGCCATTTTGGCGGTTGGGGTATCTGTTGTAACGTAGGAACCAAACATTGTCAGCACTCTTCTGCAGCAGGATGAAAGCCGCAAGGCTACAGCAAGTGTCTCACCAGTAAAAGCAGACTTGAAGAGTCTTCATATACAAAAGCAAACAATATGAACTTTTCAAACAAGAGTCCGCATACGAGACCTCCATGCATTTACTAACGGGGCAAGTGTCCTTCAAAGGAAGAATTAAGTTGGTGTAGTAATGTCAAAGTTCAAAGGGTAAATTAAAAAGTGCCTGTAGGAAGATTGTAGGTTTAGGAAGACGTTTTGGTGAAATAGAGAAGTGAAAGAAAAAAGGATGCATTATGGGTAAACCAGGAGCCTCAGAGACTGTTAGTACAAAGGCTGATGGGATAGAGCTCAGATCTGAGACACAGAACACCTGAGAAGAGAGAGAAAAACACAGAGGGTAACAGACATGGTGAGAAAATGATAAATACATTAGGTCTCTATGAGAGTAAATAATGCAAAGATGTATATAAAAATGATTGCCCTGGGCTGGACAAGCAAACGCACACTACAGTCAGTAGTATCAGCAGTGTCATGTATAACCCATACAAACCCAGTTTCATTTGCTTTGGGATGGCCAGAGAACTGAGCTTTCAGGTTAGTTACTTTCAGGAAGTTTCTCCTGGTTTTGCTGTATAGCAGTCTTGGCACTTACAGCTGCATAAAATTTGCCACCGGTTCTGTCTAGAACAGAGTGTAAGGTTAGAGAAAAACCTCTCTCAAGCTGGCACAAACAGATTAACGTGAACACTGTGTGCTGCGGATTCTGCAACTTCCCACCTTGGCAGTTTCAGCATCTCTTATCTGTGACCACAAGCCAGGGTCAATTCTCAGACCTCTAAATCAAACAGCAATTAAACATGCTGCAGTCTCCTGAACAGGCTGGAAAAGTAGGTGATACTGGACACTGCTCACTGAACACCAGACTGCAAAACTCAGACCATCAGTGCTCAGTTTAACTGGAGTCTCTTGAAGTAAACGCTCAGTGGTGTTAAATCAAGGTCACATTAAACCCACTAATGTGCTATGGGAAGAGGCCTCAAGGGGACAGTGACATTAGAGCAGCCCTAATGCATCTTCTACAATTCTTCTCAGGAGCTGCATGGACGAGGCTCCACCTCTGAAACATCTGGCAGCATCTTGCATGGCTTACTCAGCTCCACAGATGGGAAGAGATGATCATCCACCAGAGCCTCTTAGCAAAGTCAAAACCTTTTCCTTGACTACAAGTCACAAAGTGGTTGGCCTCCATTAAATATATAATGACCCCTTGGGCTATTAATAAAGCTTTTTCCAGATCTAACAACAGCAAAGTCTTCAGCACACACTTCACTTTTCATTCACTGGTTTAAATGGGATTCTCACTCACACACACTTCTGCTCCTTGTCAGATCATGACCTTCTGGGAGAGAGCAGCATCTGACACGGCTCATTGTATTTTAAATTCACCCCCTGCCTTTCATCAGTTTTTGAAGGACGGTAGCCTTCACACCAGGCAGAAAGGTCAAATAAACACCCAGCAGGACTTAATAAAAACAAACCAAAATTTCCCCACAAAAGGAATTTTGGATTCTTTCTCCTTACTCATTTCCTTCCTCTGCTCCAAAGGTTCCCAAAGAGGCAAATGTCCCTTCTAGTTACCAGCTTCTTGCCTTTCAAAGCAGCAATATACAAACACATCCAGGACACAGATGAATCAGAAGGGGCTCCCAAACCACTGGGTCAGCAGGGTTTTCCAGGCTAAAGGCAGTCAGGGTTAGAGACATTTTGTTTTTCTCCCTAATAAAAAGGGCTCTGGGGCATGAACCATTTCACTTGCGCTTTGACATCAGGGCTCAGAGCCCTCATTAGGGACAGGGGGCCTCGGAGAGCTCAGATTTGCTAACTTCAGCTGCCCGCGGCCTCGCTGGGAGGGCCACCAGCGATCAGTGACCTCTGCAAGCTGGCTCTCGCTGAGAGGCAAAACAAGAACAAAGTCTCTGCGGCTGCCAGCCTTCCTGCCAGTTTGATCATCTTTAAATAGGTGGAAATGGCCATGAGATGTTCTAAGGGTTTTGTTTGGACAAACAAATTAAGGGAGGGGGGAAAAAGAAAAAAAAAAAAAAGAAAAGAAGAACTGACAGTAACAACACAACACACACAACTATGGGGACTCTGGAGGACGTCGAGGGGAGGGGTAGTTTTGAACCAGTGGGGCTTTTCCACTATGTGTGGCTAAGCAAGGGGCAGCCTCTGGCCAAGACAGATAGAGTAGGATTTTCACTCAAAGAAAGGGGCAGCTGCAACCCTCTCCCTGGCCCCAGGAGGTGTTACAGGATTCTCCCCAAGCTGGCTGAGCTGGGGGATTAACTCAACCATGTTCACTCAGTGTAGCTTTGCTGAGGTGTTGGAAGGGCCAGAGTGTGATAGGGAGAGAATTCACTCACAGCTTTGGCAGATTTTAACTTGGATATGCAACCTCACACTGGTGCTCCAAGAGCTTTGGTTGGCCTCTTTTGCTTTGCAGCACTGAGCTGTTGTGAAAATGCATTCTCACTTAAAAAGTCTGGCCCACACAAGCAGGGACAGTCCTGATATCTATTTATTACACCTGAACTATGAAAATACTGCAGCCTTGACATGGCAGGAGTAGGAACCTGTGGTCCATGCAGCTGAGACTGCCCTAACTCCAGACACAAATGTCACCTGGCTGTGGCAGAGGTGCCACAGAACTACATGCAGGGTAACCTGGCAATGTGGAGGTGGCTCAAGAGACCAGGTTCACTACTTCAGCATCCCTCCCCACTGCTGCCTGATGCCAAGATCAGGACACCCCTGGCTGCTCCATCACATTCCCATACTCCCTTGTCCCTGTGTAGTGACACTCACATTTCCAAACACACTTCCCTACCTCCTCCCACCCCTCCATACCTGCTGGGCTTGTCCCAGTCATCTTCACTGAAGCTTCCATCCATGTAGGGGTAGTTTTTCCTTGGGTCCCCTGGAGGGGTGCTGCTCTTTTGCCTGCTGTGCCTCCATTCATGTGGATGGAGGGCTATGCCTGCAGCCTGAGGTATGTACGTACCTAGGGAAGGCAAGAGGGAGTGGAGAAAAGAAAAGGTAATACCTGGTCAAAACCCCCTAATGGAGGAAGTCACTGAGCCAAGAGAGCCTCAATCCGTGTGTCCCAAACCTGAGGCCACATGGACTGCATCCTTCTTCCATCTCAGTCATCCAAAAGTGGTTCTTCTTCCCATCTCTTCTAGCTTTAACCAAAACAGCTTTTCAGAATCTTGACATGGGGTGCCCCATTTCTCCTTTGCTCTCCTGCTTCTCATTGGTTTTATGGTGTGGGTCTGAAATCCAAAGATTGGGAGTACACATACCCACAGATGCAGATCCTGCCCCTACACAGCTCCACCCTTGGTTAGCAGCTTCTGTTTCCACATTGAACCCAGCAGAAATGAGACTGTTGAATCAGCCACTTTTAAATACAAGTCCTTCAAAGAGCAAAGAGAAGATCCTGCCAAGCTTCCCTCAGCATGCCCAACCTCATTCATTTTGAAGGATTTGGAGGCCAGATTTCTATTAGGAACAAAACAAACAAAAACCAAACAACAACAACAAATCTTCATTTATATTCCTCAGCTGTGTTTGGGACCTACTGTACAGCACGAAAAAAGTAACAGAATAGAAAAGGACAGCAGCAAAGAAACTGCATCCAGAGCAGCCAGCAGCAACAGTCTCCCTTCAGCAGGGTAATAACACTGAGATCACTTGGTGGGGGTCAGTAGTGGCACTAAGGAAGAGTCAGTGCTGATCCTGAGAGGTGCCAGCCAGTTCCCTCAGCTCTCCCATGACTTTGGGATCAGCTAGTGCAGGTACAGCAACCTGCTTCAGGGACATATGTTTGAAAGGCAAGGAATAGGATGGAAAATTCTGCTGGCTTGAGAGCAGGGCAGGCTCATCTGCATCACGTTTGATAGATTAACACAGACTGTCAGGATGAAACAAGACAAGTCTTGCTACGTCTGCCCCCATGGACTTTTCTGTACTGCAGCGTCTTGCTCCAGAGATGCAAACTCATCACTACCAAGTCACAATATCCCCAGGTCTTGTGAGGAGCTTCCTGAACAGAAACTTCCAGAAAACACCATTCCTTAGCAGTGTCAGTGCCATCTGCAGTGGAAATAGATTTCCCAAGTGCCTTGCTCACCTTCCACTGCCCATTCAGTGTTTCAGAGAAATCCTCACAACCTTTCCAAGAAACACCGTATGCTCCCATTGCAGGCTGTGCCAAGTGAACAGGAAGAAGTAACAGAGAAACACATAATTAAGCAAGACTTGACCTCCTGAACAGCTAAGAGCACTGGAAATACCCAAAGACAATGCCAACACTTTCTTTGAAAATACCAAGACCTGTTATTTCACTCAGCTGAGTGTCTCCTCTGCGTGTTTTTAAAGGTTAGACTGCCCTGGAGAGAGCCCCAGGAAAACTGCTTGCCAATATTTTACAGCAGTCGGGAGCACTCACTGCCTGCCAGGGCAGGACAAGGGCCCTGGATGCAGGTCCCTGCAGGGGGTGGCCAGCAGGTTTGGGCTGGGTGCAGGGACTGGGTGCAGAGCAGTCACCTGGTGCCACTACACATTCGCCTCCTCCTTCCAGGGAGAAAGGCTGGATCCCTGGGATTCAGAGCCACCTGGTGGCATGTTTCCACCAGGACCAGCACAGCTCCCTCATCCAAATCCTTCCTTGAGCTGTTTTCCTAATGCAGTGGATGAACATAAAACCTACAAGGCTGCAGGGGCTGATCTATAGTTCTCCATTTGGGGTGTCAACAGCAATCTCCAGACTATCTGCATCCCATGTTTCCCTGCATCCTCCCTTCCCTGTTCACCCCATGGACAACCCTGGGTGCCCTTTTCCATACCCTCCAACATCTTTCCTCCCAGCCAGCACCAGCATACCACCATAAAGCCAAATTACCAGGAAAGATAAGAGAGCCCCTGAAGCAAAGTTGCAGTTGTGTGGATGTTGGGCAACTTGGCATCAGCCCCACTCCCCGGGGCTCTGTGCTCAATTACTTGTTCTCAATTTACCAGTAAAGCAATCACTTTCCAGTGTCCAACTTGTGTTAACATTCAATTAGATGGAGAAGGATTGCAGCATTATGAAGGCATGGGGATTCCTCCTTAATGAAGCCTCCAGTCCCAACTGTGCTCCCAAATTAAGACTTCAGACCAACAGAGGTTGAACCAAGACACCGGAATGGGGAACGAGACACACGGGCGGCACTGTCCTTTATATTTCTCTGAAGCAGAGTGCAGTGAGCACAGCACACACCTCACCCAGCACAGTGAAGGTGCTTTGCAGCAGCATCCTGCAGCATCCCTCCCTGTTTTCACGTTCTGTTCTGGACAGGAGTCTTTCCACAATTTCCTGCTGTGGCATCAATTCAGGATTTTGTTTTGTTTCAACATGGGCTAATATGAGCTTATGTCACTAAATCTGAACTAGAATAACTATTTTCCAGTGCTTTTCTCCAAGTAAATCTATTCCCATGACTAGAGCATCCTTCATCTCAATTCCATATGTCTGCCAGAAGGTACAGCTGAATAAACCTGGCCTTAAAGACATGTGTTCATTTAATCACTCACTAGAGAGTTAGAGATAATTAAGGTAATACTACAAGAAAGTATCTTCTTAAGTGAGTGCTTCTAGTCACAAGACATTCTTGTGGATTTTAAAACATCGTGAAGAGGATTAATATGTCCTGCAAGGCCTCTCCAGAGAGTTAAAAGTGAGCTATGGACCAAATACTCCTTAAAACGTGCAGCCAGTGAATACTACCTCTGATTATGCAAATTATAAAGTGCTATAATGGTTTTGAAAATGATGAGAACAGTATGATGCCATATAAGCCAGAAGCAATGTGCCAATAAAAGCCTAAACCAGATACATCAACTTAGAGCACCACAGGAGTGCATTTTAAAATACATTTTGTTCCTTGCTGGAAGCAAGAGGCTGTACAAATGTAGTCAGGCCACAGGCTTTAGCTCATCTTTGGAGACAAGAGCCACACAGACCAGACAGGTTCGGAGGCTCTGCCTATCTTCACCTTGTCCAGAGAACCCTACACAGAGATGACCCTGGCTTACCTTGGCTTCCATACCCAGCATCAATGGCAGAGCCATCCCAGGACTCCAGAGTATTATCCACACTAGGAATTGTGGTGGAGTATATCTCAGACAGCTTGCTAGTTTTCTGCGAGTCCGTCAGTTCATCTTCTGGGTCACTCACTTCGTTTATACTCCCCGACTTCTTGGGATAGGATTCTGAAACCAGAACATTCTGCTTTAGCAGGCACGAACAGTAAGCCTCAGGGAAAAGCTTATGCTGACACAGAAGCAAGCCCAGGTACTGTAAGTCTTTAAAGTACCTCTTTAGCTCCTCAAAAGTAGCTGAGAAAGGCGTGTGCAATGAAGCTGAAAGGATTTAATGCATTACTCTTATCTCAAGCTGAATCAAGAAAAAAAATGCCTTTCTGAGTATTTAGCACATGGAATACAAGGAGCAGTCATGGGGATTTGAGGATTACCACATATGAGAGAGTTGGGACCTAATCTCAATTCAACAAGCACATCTTCTTGTGCCTCTGGAAGCTTCCTCCAAACAGCCCTGCCCAGAGAAGCGTTGGCCCCTGCAAGCAATACCCCATTGCTTCTCCAGTCTTAGAGTCTTTATGCTCAGAGCAGCACCAGGGCGAGGTACTGGCTGCAAAATTTGCTACAGATGTTTTAACGAGATTCCAATGACAACGCAACCTGGTCCCAAACTACCATCACTGAAGTTACAGACCCCTCTGTAACTGAAGTTACAGTCTAACAATTCAAGGCTAATCACCTCTCCAGAGTCTCCCATACAGTCTCATNTGAGATTCCAATGACAACACCACCTGGTCCCAAACCACCATCGCTCAAGTCACAGTCCCCTCCCAAGGGCTAATCAACTCTCCAGAGTCTCCCATACAGTCTCATGACTACAGTGGAATTCCTGGGCCTGGTATTTTGGGACTTAACTTCCCCTGATTAGTGGTTGAAAAATGGAAGCTGAACATGAATGACGAAGCTTGGACCTTCCTTTCAATATTTTAGTACTAACAGGCTTGTATTGTCATTATATGAAATTCCATTCAGGCAAAAGCTATGTGAGGAATAGTTTCACAGCACAATCCTGTCTTTGTACTGAATATTTTAAAGTCTTTGTTGATTAGATATCCTGTTAGCCATCCACACCCTGTACCTCTGACCGGAGGGATAAAATGCCTGCATTTGTCAATGAGAAGAGATTATTTTACCAAACAAAGCCTGGTGTCCTGAAAGTCCCTATTTTCCAAGCATTCAGAAGATTGCTCACCGTGATTAACTGAAGATTACCTTGAAATTTCAATTACACCTGCTTCATTCTCCGAATGATTAATGAGTCTCCAACTGGCACTTGCATGTCAATTATTTCAGCGAGTGGCTGTGACAATACTAAGTGTCAGCAGCAGGGGGGAAAGAGCATTTCAGACCAAAGATCAAGACACTTGGCTACAGGGGAAGAGACTAGGGTTTCTTGAAGAGGAATTAATACCCCAATTCTACCTCTATTTGCCAAGTCCCCACTCCCTGCCTGGGCTTCCTGCATTGTAAAATAGGTGCATTACCCCACATCTGCAAACTGCTCTGAGGTCTACAGACACGCTATGTTTAAGAGTGATGCCACTTCTTCAGATGCAGGACAACCATCCCATGGGACAGGCTTGCTTGGAAAAGCTTTACCAGTTGATTTCTTCTAATTCCCACAGCGCTGTGGGCCACCGGCTGGGTAGGTCCAACTAAATATACAGATTGCAGAAACATAGCACAAAAAATCCCTCTGAAAATACCGTGTGGGGAGGGGACACGAATGAAGGCAGAATGCACCTGTTACTTTCTCAAGCTGAGGTTGTTTAGCCTGGAGAAGAGGAGGCTCAGGAGAGGCCTTATCACTCTTCACAACTCCCTGAAAGAAGGTTGTAGCCAGGTGGGGGTCGGTCTCTTCTCCCAGGCAACCAGTGACAGAACGAGAGGACACACTCTCAAGCTGTGCCTAGGGAAGGTTAGGCTGGATGTTAGGAAAAAATTCTTCATGGAAAGAGTGATTGGCCATGGGAATGGGATGCCAGGGAGGTAGTGGAGTCACCGTCCCTGGAAGTGTTAAAAAGAGACTGGATGTGGCACTGAGTGCCATGGTTCAGTTGATGAGATACAGTTAGGTAATAGGTTGGACTTGATGACCTCAACGGTCTTTTCCAACCTAGTTAATTCTATGATTCTGTGATTCTGTGAACTTGATAAAAAGCCTGTGTTTGGCTGCGATTGCACAGGCAGGGAGAAAAGTTGTCAAGATCCTTCATTTTGCCAATCACCCCTCTGTCCCCAAAACACAGTGGTCTGCTACTACTAAGTATGCTTCTGTTCTTTAATGTCATGTCAAGAACAGCTTCAAAGCCATCGGGAGCTTGGCAGGGAAATGAGGACGGGATATCTGGAGTGAAGTTTGCTTTGAAAGATGATCTTTCAGACCCTAAGCTAGGAAAATGCGTGTAAAGGATTTATTACCAGTTGCTTTCAAAAAGTTGAATTAAAGGTAGGGCAGGGTTTTTTATGGATTCTACCAGCTACTCTTTGCTTATTTTGGAGAGTTATATTTTTAAAAAATCATACATTCTTCTGCTTTTAAAAGCAACTTCTGCGTCACTTCTGTGTGAAACACCCACACAGACAGGGAATGGCAAGAACGTACAAGGCGTCAATCTGAAATTAAAATTACTACCATCAGTAAACCTGCACCAGCACTTCCCACCAGCACAGAGAGACCCTGGGTTGCCCTTTTTTTTTTTTTATCCATGAGTCAGAAATTCAAGAAACACACAGCTCTTTCCTCTGTGCCCAGCCATGCCCGTGACCACGCTGCTTCATCTCACCTTCCACAACACATGCACTGCCTTCTCCATCACCCTAGGTCCCTGCTGGGCTGTGCCTTCCCCCTCCCACCCCAAACTAGGCCCCCCAGCTCACTTTCCATCTGCTTCTTGATCTTCAGGGTGACCGTCTCTCCCGCCATCTGCAGCAGGTGAATGGCCTCGCTCAGCGGTTTGCCCTTGAGGCTCACATTATTGATCGCTAATATCCGGTCACCGATGTGGATGGCTCCCGTTCTAGAGAGAAAAGGCACTGTTAGAAACTCCAGAGAAGCAATTCACCTCTGCAACACAGGGCATTCGGTTGTTGCTTGAAGCAATAGCACATTAATTCTCAGCACTTTCAAATATGTCTTTGTTTCCTCTTCATATACTATGTACCCATGATTTCCTCTTCATCACCATCACCAGGAATCTGGGTCCTTCTCATCTCCCATATGATATACATACAAATACGCACAGGATCATATGAACTCAAAATCCCAAGCCCCTTGGGAACTGGGACTGCAGATCAGCTGACAGTCAAAACTCTTCAAACAACAGCATTAGCAGCACAAGCATTTCCAGTGTGTGGTGTCCACCCATCATCATACATGAAACTGAAGGATATGTTCACACTGATGGAAAGAAATTATGAGACAAAGCTAGAAACCTACTGAAAAAAACCCCAAATGGCTCAACGCAGATTATGTGTGCAAGCTTGAGTTGAACCATTTGCAGTTCACGATATGTTTAAAGCTCCCCCCTACACAGCTACACTCCTGTGACTTTCTTCATCAGCTCTGGAAGAGATTGTTGCATTTCATTGCACAGCCATATTCCAGCACTGGCTATTGCTCTCAGCTAGATAAATCCTTGGGCTTCAGCAACAGCCAGGAGCAAACCAACAAGTCACAGTAATTTTCCCCCTTCTCTTCCATCCTTCCCCTTTGTGTCTGCCCACAAACAGGGGCTCACTTTACTTCTACTGGTGTTGCTGCAGCTACAGGAAGAGCAGGCAGGGCAGGTTGTGTCCATCACTAGAGCTGGCTGCCAAGGCTGGAGCTCACACTCGCGCCAGCTCCCTAATCCCTCACTGCAGTGCCCTAATGCCAGAACACGAGAGCAGCAGCCATCTCCTCCTCCAGCAGTGCACACGGTTCCACTATCAGGAACCTGTGTAAGGGAGCCAGGAGGAGATGTAAATCTGGACTGCAGTATCTTTTTTTCCATGCCAATGTGCCATGCCCTCAGGTTACACCTCCAAATTGGACTTCTGCTCCTGCAGAACTGGGATATGATATACTGTCAGAGGCAAAACAGCTGTCTGGCTTTCCCCAAAATGTCAAACTCGTGTAGACACACTGCTGTGGAGCATCCACTATAAGTACATCAAATCAGGAAATGCAGCCAAACAGCAGGGACGACTGCTCAGGCTGCTTCTGCTGCTGAGAGATTCGAGTAGTTCCTACCAGCCACTAGATGTCCATCTTGTCCCGCCCAAATCAATCTCGAAAAGCCACCACGAAAAATTTGTGCATTCAAATAAATCTCAAATTAAACCAGAACCAGAGTATTTATCTTAAAAGTTTCAGCTATATTGTCGAAAAAAATCAAGTTCAGCTGTTGACATTTTACAGTTGGGCCTTCGCTCACTGCAGTGCTTCAGCATTTGAGGGTCCTCTGCTGTACCCCAGAACCTGGCATGGGGATGCATCTCCCATCCAACCAGCCCAACCACCCACCTCCAAAAAACATGATTGCTCTGGAGTAACTGTGAAAGTCCCTCAGCAGGAAAAATACAGACATAGTTGAAGGGGAGGGTCATGTTCAGCCAGGTGTTTTTCTTCAAGGGGAAGAAAGCAAATCAAAATCCAGTTCTCTCAGACACCCTTGTGAGGACAAGAAGACAGAAACTGAACTGGACTGACAGAGAAAACAGTTTCTGGCTTCTAGCTAATGATCCTCGTGCCTCTCTATCACTACTAAGACTCCTTACTTCACCTCAGACACACAAAAAGCCTGAGGAGCTGTGTGCTACATGTACTCTCTTGCTCAGAAGGCAAATGCAAAAGTAGAATCAAGCAACAGGTAAGTGGAAAGGTGTAAAAAGGGCTGCAAGCACTGGAGAAGAGGTGGCTGCATGCATATGGTAGGAATTTACTTGGTATGCGGGCAGGGCCATCACCCCTTTTCCTCCCTGCCAATATGGGTTCGTGCTGGACGCTCTTGGACCAAACTCTCCTGCAGCCACTCCCATCTACTTGAGTATATGGCACTAAAAGAGGCTGGTCAGCAACTTTAAATGCCAGTGATAGCCAAAAATTGCTCTTGGAGTACCATTAAACCTCGACCAGAATTGAACAACATTGTTCAGGCACACTCCCTTCCCCAAGAAGAAGGAAAACAAGTCACATGGCACAGGCTTAAGCCATCGGTACACACTGAAGGAATGGAAACAGAAAATAACATGGGAGAGAGCTCCAGCTCAAAACCGATCCAACAGCCTGAGCTGCCTTTGTATGTTCCTGTAAAATTAGACACTTACAAGGAGAAGAATGTTCAAGGTCAAGATAAAACCCAAGTTATCTGAATCTGAAGCCTTTTTGGCTTAGGCAGCCTGTCACCCACCATGACAGATGTGTGACAGATCCTAGAGGACACCTTGCCTTCCCCATTGCCAGCAGCACGAGCCACAGCCCAGACCTTCACACCTCTACAAGAATGGCCAGTGCACTCCTGTGATCAGACACCAGGATCTGGTCCATCCTGTGTCAGTGCTGCCAAAACATGACTTGTTCTCCAGATCCCCATCCTTCAGAAACCTCACCCATCCTTCAGAGCCTGAATAAGGGCACCTGTGCCACAGAGAACAGTAGTGATGACAGGAAAGGGACAATTTAGGATAACACTAGGAGCACCCCTCTTCTCTTGACAGGGTCAAGTCACTCCTTTTTGTTACTCATAGGAGAAAAAAATGCACCTTTCCTGCAGGCACCCTTCATCCCAGTGCTCCTCAGCCTCCCCGCAGGGAGCCAAGGTCGTCCAGAGATATCCCTGCACTGCTCCAAGCCCATACTCCTCCTGTGCACACACACTGTGGTTTGCTAGTCAGCCACGGTGAACATGCTGAACAGCTCCATCGCTCTTCTCACAGGGCTTTTCATTCCTCACTGCCTGCCCAGTCCTGATCAAAATTCAGTAGTACTGCAGCACCTGCCTGCACTACGTTCCTCCATGGAGCAGCCACTGATGTGTATCTGAGTTTGAAGGAGGAACAGCCACGTCATTGCAAAGGGAACTGAGATCAACGGGTACGAGGCTGTCTTCTGATATCTGATAGTGTTTGAGCTGTGTCCTTAACCTCTCACACAGGGCTGCAGTTGCAGTGCAGAACTGCTATGCAGAGAAGCCTCAGATTCTCTGTGGCTATTATTTTATAGGGAAAAAGACTGAATCCTACAGTGTGAGGCAATGATATAAAATCCCCAAAGAGAAGAACCACTAATGACAAAGTCCATCCCTGTTTCTTCCCAGGAGACACAGACATTCTGCATTTGCACCAAAGGGAAGGAGTGGAAATGCACAGCAGCACACTGAAAGCTCTGGCAACACAATGCAGAAAGAGGCACTGAGCTGTTTCACAGTCCAGCTAAGAGGGGGTGCAGCCTTGAAACAGAAAGAACCAAAAGGCCAGATCTGCAGTCAAACCTCCCCAAGGTCTTGCACTTTTTCTGGTTTGTTCAGGGTTTTTCTGCTGCTGTTCTGCCTGTCAGGCAGCAAAAAGGAAAGAGACCCTTAGAGAAGCATGAGTCAGGGCTGCTGAAATGATCTATTTACAAGTCACAGCTACCATATAGAGAGCTTAATTAAGATACAGTGTATGACTCAGTTCCACCTTATACTCTCGGGAATGTCCTGATCCTTTAAATCCCACGCATGCACATATATTCAGACACAGGCACACACACAACCTCCAAAGTGGCTGAAGGTAAATGCGCCCCTGTGTTTATGCAGTATAAATGCCTGATGCTTGGGCATGCCAGTCACTGCACTGAGATAATTCACATGTAACAGACTAAGTAATGAGTAAGGACAGATCAGAAAACACCCAAGATCTCTCGTTTCAGCAGGACACACCACTGTGATGGCCATAAGCCCTAGCTTAGCAACAGGGGAGTCCTGGACAGAGTCTATGGCAGTTTTACAGACAGGCTAAGCACGCTCCTGACACGAGGTGTGAATGGGAAATTCCAATATATTCATAGCGCCTTTCCTTCTCAGCAGGCTAAAACACCAAGGAAGGGTTCATGACAGCAGAGGAAACTTGGCATGGTTCAAGACCCCTTCTCAAATCAATCCGACCCCTCTGCCCCCAAAACCTCACCTCTCTGCCAGCCCTCGTTTAGTCAAGCCCGAAATGACGATAGGATCAAAAGGCTCCTCTGTCCCGGAGATGGTTATTCCCAAGGGGCCACCATATCGCTTCAGCTCCACTGTGTAGATAATGGCACCAGTTGTCTCCTGCTCATCTGAAGGAGAAAATATGAATACTGAATTATTTTGATTTGCCATATGACAGAGGTCATAGGAAAGACTTGCAGCATTTAGAAGCAAAGCCTGGAAGTCTTCAGCCATGAGATTTTAACCTTCCAGACATCATTTAAGGGCAGAATAACAAAAATAGACTATAATCAATTGGAAAGTGGTGACCGGACAGCAGCAGCCCTTATCTTTGTTAGTTTGCACTACCTATTGGGAAATGTCATTACAGTGGTCGGGCACCAGTTTGCATCAGGATTTCTGTACCAGAGTTATCTTCATCCTTCCTAATCTTCAATTTGACCAGGTCTTCACACTGCCTTAAAATCTGCACAGCATCCTCCATTGAGCAATTGTCGAGTCGGATGTTATCAATGGCTAACAGCTTGTCTCCCGGCTCCAAGGTGCCAGTTCTACATGGAGAGGAAAAAAACCCTAAAAGTACATTTGAATTTGCCTTTCAGATCCCATGACACATTCAGTTCTGCAGTGGAAATGACAACATTAACTTTTCACTGTCCTTGATCTTTTCTGGGAAACTGCCATGAACTGAGTCTGGGACAACTGTAATTTCAGGAGAGGAAGTTTGTGTGGAGCATGTATCAACACAGAACAAGGCAGGAAGATTAGATTTACATCCTGGGTAACCTACAGCACTGAAAATGCCTGATGTTTAACTGACAGATATTCTACCTCTTTTGGAAACTCTTGTATGAGCACTCTTAGAAATGAACCCTGCAGCCACACTAAATTCCTCTGAAAGCCCTGCTGTGAGGTGTTGGGATCAGAGGTGAAGTCAATAAATGCTGAGTTATTTGCACAGTTCTCCACTAGTGCCCACAACTGAATCACTCTGTTCACCTGAGCAGGAGCTGAGACATGGCAAACTACCTGACGAGCCATAGCACCTCATGGGATATATGAAGCCCTTTACCACATGCTCTTACATGGTAAACATCCATCTCCTAGAGCGCCAGCAGACATCTGAACCAGTGCTCTGGCTCCCTTCCCCATTAGCCCAACTCTGCTTCAATACAGCTTTATTGCAAACCCTATAGTGGTCTAAGTCAAACCTCTAGGATTGAGGATTCCTTGGATGCTGGCAAAATCCAGACCCAAGAGCTACTGCCTGGGCTTCATTCTATTTCTCTGGTAGACATTCTACCTCTCATGGATGGATATTTCACAATGGCAGATGGGAAATTCTGCACTCACCTGTGTGCTACGCTCCCTTTCTTGATGTCAGAGATAATCAAAGGATCCCCAGGCTTTCTGCTTGCAGCTGCAAGAGACACATACAGGTACAAAGCTTGGTACAGATTCTACTGTCCAGTACAGGGATGGTTAACAGGGAGAAGGAGTCATAAGGAAAGGGGATCTATATTCCCTTCACAAAATGATGCTTCACACTTGAATGCTGGAAGCCACACCAAATAAAAATGAAAAAATAATAGTAGTGGCAAACCCATGCAAAAGTTACTTGGCTGCCCTATGCCCTCATTAGTTTCCTTTGGACTCCTGCTGAAGGGGAGAACATCTGGTGTCCAGCAGCAAGAAGTGACACTGCCCAATCCCAGCACTGTCAAACACCCACTCACCTATATCTCAGACACAAGACAAGTAAGTCAATGCCTGTGGCAACAGGTAGACAATAGCACTGCTGCCTAGAGACCACCCACCTCAGTCTTGGGCTTAATACAAGCATTTGTGTGTTCTCGAAGTAAAGTAGGCTGGGACATTTTCCAGGTGGAAAATAACCCAGGAAAAGCTAGATAAAGCACTGTTACCCGACTGGTTCAGCTCTCCAAGCCACCTTATCCTACAACCAGATGAATCAGGGCTGGTCTGTGCAGGAGCTGGAAGGGTTGGTTTCCAACTCCTATCTCTAGCTTGACCCTGGTAACTTTTTCAGCCCATGAGAGATGTGAGCACGCACCTCTTGGGAGCATTTGCATTTTCAAATTTGCCCATAATACTTGTTGCTCTCCCAGGAAACTCAAGAGAAATTTATGACTGAAAACCCTCCTCACTTCTTTGTCATCCACACGCCAAACATGCCAAGAGCATCCTTTCCACCCCGCATCACTCCCTCCTCCCTTGCTATGGGAATTGCATTTAAAGCTGACAGAGCTTCTCAACTTCTCAAAAAAACTGTGTGGGAAGGAATAAACTCACAATGTCTGAATATATCAGATGCAGGTCAGAGATTAAAATATCTGTGAGACACGTGGCATCAACCACACAGAGATCCACCTGCACAAACACATTTAGAGAGCACCCTGGAAGTCAGATATGTAAGTGCTTACCAACCTCCCTGCTCTAGATTTTTTTTGTTGTTTACATTCATTTATGAGATTTAAAAACATATGTGCTAACCCAACACCTCTGAGGATACCCTCTCCCAGAAATAACTAAACCTTCTGTACTAACAGAGCAAAACTACAGCCAATCTTAGACATGGCAGGGTTGAGTGTCAAAGTGAGGTCAGACAGTGAAGAGCAGGCTGTGACTGATTTCGTAAGAGTCCCAGCAATGTGAGTGCTGAATGGTAGAGAGCCTGGAGGAATTACATTCCTCATGTCTTCCCGGAGTGCGGTGCCAGACAATTGTGGACTGGACACTCATGTTCAACTTCTGGATGTGGATTGAAAAGACGGGAATGTGCTGTGGAGACTCACTGAGGTTTTGTGGCTGTATGTAATCTGCCCACAGCATGAACCAGACTGCTGATAGAAACACACTGAGCAGAGCTGAACAGTGGGAAGGAAGGATAGGGTTCAGCAAGCAAAGTCTGCACAGACATCTCCACACTGACTGATAATGCCACACACCACGGACTAACTGCACAGGGGACAGAGATGTATCACTCTGATAATTACTAGTGCTGTTCTCTTTTTCAAAACAGGAGGTGTTTTTGGTGCTGATGGAGGTTACAATGTGGTGGTCTGAGCAGAGGTGAGGGGAGACCCTGTGAGCACACCCTGAGCCCTGGGTCAGGCCAGCATTGCTGCATGTTTAATCACTCCCTAACCTGGTTCTGTCAAAACGATCCAGGTTAGCAAAAATACTTTTCACTGCAAGGTTTGTTTACTAGTTTCAAAGCAGAGGCAGTGTGACAGAAAGGGGTTAGGGAGGATATCTACAGTCCTGGTGGCAGTTTGGGGATGGTCATCTCCAACCTGGCCCAGCCATAGCTGGAACAATGTGTCTGGATTCCAGGAACACGTATTTTTTATAGGAGGGTGGTCTTTGACATTAAGACACCCGCACAGATGAGTAAAGCCTCTTTATCCATTCATTGCTGCTGTTAATGTGGTTATTTCTCTTCAAAGGACATTGCCTAGGTAACTCTGCTGCAGGAAGACACGGTTTGGACACACAGTCTTGCCTCTGGGTCTTGCTTTCCTATGTGTGAAATGCAGATGGCAACAAAGGAAGTCAAGAGAAGAGACGGATCGAGGCACAGAGGCAGGAGCTGGTGTACATGCTCGCCCTCAGCAGGCATTCTGGGAGTGGCCTCCACTTGCCAGGGCAAACCACTTCAGTGGAAGCATACTCATTTCAGATACATTTGTATTTTTGGTGGGTTTACCAGCACAAAAGATAGTTTAAATCTGCTCCAGTGGCCCAGAGAAAGCTCCATAAATCAACAGCTGGTGAAGGCAGAAGCATGTGGTGGGGGAGAAACTCCAAATGAAAACACTGCTTGGCAGTGGTGACAGGGCAGTGATAAAAAGGTGAATTGATCAATACTGTTATTTACTTTTTATAAATTGCTTTCAGTCTTCACCACCTCTGCTGGGACTCTGGCTCGCTCAGTGTTTACGCTGTGATGGATGACAAGGCCAGAAACACATGTCCGGTTTGTGTTTTTAATAGAATGCATAATGACTTGTATTGGTAAATTATTCCCCTCCAAGGACCATAAGCACAAATTTTACAGGCATCAATCCGTTAAAAATGCCCTTCATTATTGACCAAGCCACAATAACTCTCTCCCAATGTGTAATTAAAGAAATTGCAATAATGCCATAAGAATGCATTTAAATAACCAAGTATTTTTAAATCAGAAATAACAAAATCAGAAACCAAATAATCTCAGGATAGCTAAGGAATGAGGAAAAAAGCAAATCAGAATTGATTACAAAATGCAGCACTGAAAATCAAATCCTCAGTACCCAACTTTTTCCTCTATCATTCATTAAGTTTAGCAGCAGGTACATAAATTATCAGTGCCTCCAGCAGGGTATCTGCCCCATCACAGATCTATTTCCTTTCACAATCTCCAGGTATCAGAATATCCCTTGGATAAAAGCACTAGAGTGAATCAGCTGCAAATCTCAGCTGAAGCGAGGGGCAGGACAGGCAGTGCCAGACCCGCTGCCGCTTGCGGGGACGCTCAGCCAGGCTGGTGGCAGGGCACCGGCTAATCCAGCACCAGCAAAACTAGATTTGCTCAGCTCACAGATCCATCTTCTCAGTAGGACAGTGATTACACTGCTTAAGCAACTTAATCGAAGTTATCTGTCTACCCAAATTCCGGTTTTATCGCCTGCAAGCAGATATACTGCCTACTCCTTATCTGCAGTGCTTCATGGCAAGGGCACAGGAATTGATTTGTTAAGATATAGAAAGGTAATTTGATAAACATCCTATATAAAGCATTAATGCATATCTAAACCAAATGGTAATTTCAATATGTCTTTAAACAGCAATATGAACACCCTGTAGCCTACAATGAATGTCACAACTAGCCCTTGAAGAGGATATTTGAGACAGGAAAAAAAGAAATACCCTCTCAACACAAAAAGCAATCTTTCGTGTAATCAACTATCATTTTCCAGAGGCTAATAACAAATCCATATCTTATTTTAAGAGGTTAGGTATTGAACGTACAAGAATACATGACTATTAGCTTCTCGCTGTTGGAGATTTTAATTTGTAAGAGATTTACAGCAAACTTACAAAGGCATAACTGCATCATTAGAATTGAATGCAGCCAGCAAGAGGAGAGCATCTGAGCCATGTGTTCTGCTAATGGAGATGGGTAGTTAAGGCTAAAAAGAGTCAAATCTTCATGTCCCTGTGTAAAAACTCTCCGTATGTACATCTTTGCATCCTCATCATTCAGAGCTCAGAGGTCCCTGCAAACAAGTGAGCATCAGAGCTCACACAGCTCTCAGAGCTAAAAGGAGCACACCTTGCTCTTGAGTCAAAGCAGCAGATATCCTACAAACAAATGCCCTCCTCCTTGGGAGGCACAGGAGAATGGGGAAGATGAGAGCAGTTTAGAGGGCTTCATGTCTTGTCACCCCTGGACGAAGCGAATGGAGCAGCGCACATAAGGCAATTTCCATGGTTTTACAAAGCACCATCAGTGAGAGACTCACCCCTTGGATTTTCTGTTCATTCTTTGGGGAATGGAAAGGGAAATAGTGCTATACACATGTATTTGCATCATGCACCTTGATTTGCTGCACCCCTTTGCCACACTGTGTTTGAGCAGGGCAAAGAAACCCATCCATGCTCACTGTTCACAACCGCGGGCTCACCCAGCCTGAACCTTTTCATTCTGGAAAACCCTGAGACCTTTGAGAAGATTAAATGCCCTCAGCAGACATCTGCCCCTCACCAAAAGCAAACACAGCCCCTCTATGTATGTTCATCCCCAAACCAGCAGTGTCTGCCCTCCTCATACAGAAACCCCCTGGGTTTTCAGCCCTTTTATGAGCATTTCAAGCAGATTTATGGTTGCTCCTGCAGTCAGCTCCATTACATGAATTCTTCCAACACATCCATCAGGAATCCTGCTTTCCCCTCTTTACTTAGTCCATCTCCCAATTAGCTCTGAGAGCCACAGCACAGCAAGAACTTGATCACATTTATTTCTGTAGTGCTCCTCTGATGAGATCGTAACATTTTCTGCCTGTGTAAGAAGGCAGAGGCAAACCTTCCTAGGCAGAGGAATTAACTACAGATGAGTCAGCTGAAGCCAAGATGTAAAACTCAACAAAACCAACTCATCTTACACCTGCAGCTTGGCTAGACCACAAAGTTTATGAGTAAACCAAATTCTGTGGCTACAACAGTGCAGAGGGTCCTCTAATGACCCCCTCCATCCTTGTCATCTACTTAAGCTGCCCGTTTTACACAGTAGAGAACAGGAATACAATGTAAGAGGCCAGTAAAGCAAGTCGCCTACTTTAAAATAGTAGTGTGTACATACTTTTCCATATCAGAAGGAAAGCTGTAAAAGCTGTTTCTAGATCTACACAAGCACTCAAATCAGCAGAACTGGAAGGGAAGGAACTGAGCAAAACAGAGAAGAGTTATTTTTACCTCTTTTCTTCTGCTGCTTGCATCACACTCCTGCATGCACATCATGTCTCTGCAGTAGGTACTTACCATAAGGCTGCTTGCTTTGGGTTTAACGTTTGAAACTGGTATATTTATCTGCCTGGTCAGAGGCAGAGTGACAAAATGATGATCTGATTTGCTAAGAGTCATGTAGACATAGGCTTTATACAGACTAATGTATGAAAACAGAATTAGGATTCAGCTAGTGTTTCACCCTTGCCACGGCATTTTTTGTGTGCCTGTCTTTTACTACATTTGTAATATAATTTTGGCTTTGACTCAGCAAAAGACTGAAATATATTTTGCATTACTTGAACAATGTCCTGCAAACATATTCAACAATCAAAAAGATCAAATCTACTATAGTGTAAAAAACCTGTTTTGTAGTAGGATAATGGGCATCTATTTAAAACCCAGGGGTCAGTTTCATTGTACTAGTGATGATTTCAAAAAAGTGTGTGAAATCAGTGTTTTAAACAAATATCAAATGAAACCTTTTCAACATAAAAATGTTTGAAGTGTAAATGCACATCTGAAGCACATCCTGGGCAAGCGAGACTTCACAAATGAAAACTAATATTCTTGCCAGTGACTCCCAGGTTCATTTTGCTCTCCAGTCCCAGACAAAAAACAAACTTGGAAACTTAAAAGGAGTAAAATCCTGGCCTTACTCAAGCCAGAAGTTTTTTGCTACCAGACCCCTTGTCCTAGGTTGCTACCTGAGATTGGTATGCCAAGGCAGTGGGCAGGGCAGCAGGCTGGAACCCAGCACAGGCTGCACTGCTCCCTGATCCCCTGCCAGTGAAATGCCATTATGGACACCCTGCTGCTTTCAGAAAGCACTTTGATGTCTTCAGACAGTAATTGCTACCAAGCCAAATGTTAAATACTGTGCTGTTATTTCTCAGGATTGTCCTCGTGGCACAAATAGGGGAAGCTGAGAAGAGTGAGAAGAAATATTACAGGATGCAAAGCCATCATTCTGTTGATGTTCGAGACACTCCTGAGAATCATCCCACTTAGACCAGAACACCTTCAATTAACTCACTAACTAATGCTGTAAATGTCAAGAGGTAATTACAAATAGCTTATCTATTTTAATGAAAACTAGTTTTAAAGTGTCCCTCGTGACTCCATTCCCCAGACACAGCTGGGTCCACGCTCCTGAGGGTTTAGACACGAGATCCCATTACTGCCGTCTCACAAGCTGCTCTGTTTCAGATGAGAGGTGGTGGCAGTCTCTGGGCATGGGAAATCTGAGATGATTCAGTGCAGTTTACCCAGCAGTGAAAGATGGATGTGTGATGTGATACCTCCTCGCGTTTCTCGTAAAGGAAAAATTCCCTGATGTGAGGCACAAAAAGACCCCAAGTTGGCCAGAAATTTAGGATGGACCTGCCTATGCCATCCCCTTACAGCATCCTCTCCAAAGAGGCCAAAATGTCTTTAAATAAAAAACTATGCTCAGAGGAGAAACAAAGGTAATTAATCAAGGCTAAGCAGAGAAGAGAGAAAAAAAAAGAAAGAAAATAGTTTATGTTTCATTCTCTCAATGCACACTAAGTCCTGGCACATGGATCCTCCTGGCAACAACTCCTGGCAAATCCTGCTCAGCACCCTCCTGTCCTTAAAATGCTTTACCTCCACCTCTAAAGCCCACCACCCTCTTCATGCTCCTTCTCCTCCTCTTGGCAGTTTCCCCTCTCTACCCTTCAAGCTGTGGGTTCACCCCTCACTTTCTCTCCTCCCTCCACATCTCTCTGCAAGGGTCCCACCAGATCCAGGCAATTCTTATTTAAAGAGAACAACTGAAAATAAATAAAAAATAAAAATAATATCATGTAATATTAGTCTGCAACACAGATCAACCTAGCAGTTGAGACACATCCTTTGCCCCCATCC
Organism: Pitta sordida; assembly: GCA_013390025.1. Taxonomy (NCBI): domain Eukaryota; kingdom Metazoa; phylum Chordata; class Aves; order Passeriformes; family Pittidae; genus Pitta; species Pitta sordida. Next base: position 89,992 of record WEKX01024441.1, read on the forward strand.
TTCATGCAGCTGTTTTTCTCTGCAGCTGGCAGCTCAGGGAGGCAGGAACCACACATCTGAATCAGTTTGCGAAAAATCACCAGCACTGTGAGGGCCACACACACTCCACATCATCTTATCTCTCTCCTTTAGGGCCCTCTGAGGTGCCAGGGTGGAAAGCAGCAGTTCTTGCAACTACTAGTGCAAGACTGAGCAATACTTACAGCTGATTGTAATTCCAAGCTCTACACCTCTTTTCTTGGGCAATTTAACGTGGAAAGTACCGCTGCTGGGTATGACAGACTCTATAAAACCAAAAACAGACACAAAAGAAAAAAGGGAATAAAAACAGCTTTCAGTTGCATGGATGGTTTCTTTGGAACCAAGCAAACAAGACTGTAAAACTCTGCTTTATTGGTTCAAATAAGGTTCTCTGAGGGCCTCCGGACATTAGGTTGGAAGTTGGATTCTCATTAAAAATACATGCTCTGAACATCAAGTGAAGTGCTCACATCACACTGTATTTTAAGACTGAAGCATCTCTGTCAATGTAAAAGTAAAACTATTTTATTTTTTTTAATACAAATCCGCACTTCACCCCCTGCCAATAGCTTTGGCTCCCTCCTGGCTTCAAGGCCTTAAACTAATATAAATATTATTCATATTAATGAGCAAATATTTAAAGTGCATATCCTCTCCCCCTTCCTTCAGGAGGAGATAAGCCTCCTCCTTAGGCTTATCTCAGCCAAGTGGTGAGCACAAAACATTTATGAAAGGATCAGAAGAACCCTCCATTTTGGTGCACATTACTGAACACAAAGAAATGGAAAAGGTCCTCACAAGGCCTCTCATCCCTCTGAGCTCTAGCAAAAACCTCAGGTATTTGTGTGAATACAGACCCTCCTATGGGTTAGCAATGGTGCTGGCAGAGTCCTGCTGGTGATGAGGAGCAACAACTCCTTTGGGAACGTACCTGCGACATCAAATTCTATCTCAAGCACCACTTTGTTCGTGAGCGCAGCATCACGCAACAGCTGGTTGGCTTCCTCCATGGTCCCGTCCTCAGTCGCGATGCCGTTGATAGAAAGGACTCTGTCTCCTACTTGTAGCAGCCCACACCTGCAGTTCACAGTGGGAAAAGAGGGAATGGGAACAAGCAGGCAAGGAAAGAGGAGAGGAGGAAAAAAAAACAACCCCACAACCAGACATGAGTCACTTTTGCCAGGCAAATCTGTTCCAAGACACACGAAATAGTCACAAATCCTGCAGAAGTGGCTCCAATAAGAAAATAACTCATTTTGCAATGTCCATCACAGGAAGAGCACAAGGAAGGAAATCCTGGTGGCTTTCTTAAATTCAGACATACTTTACTCCTAAATAATCATTTCTGGTCACATGTCCTGCAATATCCAAGGGAGACAAAAGTAACTCTCACTATCCTAGAAGTCAACACCATGGCCGAGAGATGAGTGATAAACGCAAGGGTATGTCCCTTCCTTCCCTATCTAACCATATATGGCTCTTCCCATGCACCTGCACCCTCTGGAACACAAACTAGTGACACTGAAAATCACACAGATTCCTCTGCCTAATACATGGTGAATACTGCAGCTACAATCCAATAAACTGACCAAAATGTCTCAGCAAATTGCATAATCATTTATCACTTCTAACTGCATTTCTGGAAGCCAAATGTACATTGATGCTGTTTAACTGCCTTGAAAGGCCAATATTATTCTGATGTGACAGCCTGACAATATAACCACAACTGAGCCTTTGGGGCTTTTGGTTTAGATCCACTTTCTCCAGGAAAAGCGATCGGCAGGTTTTTTACTTTGGAAGAAGAACAGGATGGCAAAGCTATCTTAGAGATGTACTGCTACAGCACAATTTGTCTCTTGGGACCCCTCTTTATAAGCAAGGTGTTTTCCACACAAGAACCACTACATTTTTACGTTCACTACCCTCACACACACTTTTTTTTTTAATATACTACAACATCAGCAAGATGATCCTCCAAGTTACCTCGTACAGCTCACCTGAGCTGGGCTCTCCAAAATCAAGACTGGTGTTCCCTGTGACTAAGCAAGGAAAATTGCTCATCTTCTCATCTTCCTTCTCCGCTATCAGTTGTTTGCTATAATCACATACTTTCAGACTTTCCACTCGTCACCTGTCTATAAGGCTGTCTACTTGAGCAGAGCTTGGAAAACCATTCTTCATCCATTAATGGAAACTACAGAGTAGTCTCCAAAATAGGTTGAGGGTTATGGCATCAAGTCTAAGTTTCTCCTCAACATCTGGACTTATTTTACCACAAGGGTTTTCCAGAAGACATCAGTCATGTTGTTTTGAACCTTCTCCAGAGAATTTTTATTCCCCTCCTGCTTAATGATCAAACACATCCTTTGCCTTCTCCTTTCTTCCACTGATACCTCACAGAAGTCAGATTGTTTTTCACTAAACCTTCCAGTCACTCATCACTCACACCCAATTCAATTGTAAGAAAACACAGTGCCCCAGCTTCCAGGCACATGAAGAGAACATCAAAGGCAACAGACACTGGCTGTATTATTCACCTCCAAACAAAAGGTTGTCTATGAAAGGCTGGGTTTCAAGAAAAAGTACACATATCAGAAATCAGGAAAAATGAACATGCTCAACAGTTTGTGCCAGTGGCCCATCAAAAGCTGAGATATGAACAAGTTTGGAGAGAGCCTAGGGACATTATTTTACTAATAGGAAGGTATTAAACTTGCAGTATATTTATGCTGCTGCCTGAGTTCATGAAATCCATGGAAAAACACCAGCTATTTTATGACATGCAAATTCAGAATTGTTTGTTCAATGAGACTTGGATTAAGACAGATAACTCCATGATGTGTAAATTAATCCACCCTTGAAAATAAATTACATCAAGTTTAATTACAGTCCTTTAACCGGACTTGTGGCTATATAGCCACATAGATGCACTTAGAAATACCAGCTTATAAATATGAAGATGGCACGGAGTATGACAGAGATGACTCCTCCACCAGCACGAGCTCTCTCAGTATGGCCCCAGTGCACCTTTTGCAATAGAGGGATCAACAACTGCATCCCTCAGCCATCACTGTCACTGCAAGGTCACACAAGGACACAATTCATTCTGGCACCACTGTTTCGGCTGCAGGAGCTGGGAGCTCACAGGATACTTTTACACTTCATCAAAGCAAACTTTTGCCACCTTTCTCAACAGAGTTGCTTCTCACAAAACAACTGTTTATTGTGTTTCTTCACTCAAGGTAGATTTGCCTGGGTGTTTTACAGCCAACAGCTGTTAGGTCAGAAGTATTTTATTTCTTTTACTGTTCGTCTCAGTCAATCATAGTTGTTTAAGCCCCAGTCTTGCAGGTTTATAAAAGTTTGTGGAGTGAAGCAACAACCTTCTGGCTCCCTCTACAAGTGCAAGGAGACCTGACATGCCTTATTAACCCTTCAGAATCATACTGGAGACACAGGTTTCCAGCTGTCATGTGCCCTTGCATTGGGAGCGGAGCCTGGGGAGTCAAGGGTCTTGCAGAGCTTTCCTTGGCTCTGCTGTGGGATCCTGCAAGAACCTTTGGACAGTTTTCCCAAACACAAGGCATTTGTCTCAGAGTTACTCAGTCTGACATCAGAGCTTACAGAGTGCTTGGAGACTATGGGAGCACAAGTGTTTTAAAATCAGAAAGAACTTGAGTGCAGGCATCTCCTGAAGTGAACAGCAGTCCTATGGATGTTTTGGAATCCATGATGGGAATGTCTCCCTGGGGTTGCAGAGATTTGCATTTTGTCATGACTCATCCTTGGACTTAAAGACAGCAACAGAGCAGCAGAGGTGTCTTGCTAGATACAGAGCAGCACATATTCAGGCCTCAGGCAGGATATGCACTGAAGAGCTCACTCAGCATAACCAGCATCTGCATGGTCACTCCAGCTGTGGGGAGCAGCTGTGCCCATGGCCACAGTGCTGGCTGCAGAAACTGATCCGTCATGCCCTTAACGTGCCCCAAGTCGGCCTGCACAGGTCAGACATGCACATGTCTGCACACTGGTGGATGGATCTCAGCCCTCAATAGATCAAAGCTTTGCTGACAGCTTCAGCCAGCTGTTAAACTTAGCTTTTGCAAACTATTCATACTCAAAAGCCAGAAACACAATGATCAAACCACTGTGTCTGAGCAGAGCTAGAAAACATGTAACTCAGCAGGAAGCATTGATTTTGGATACCAGGATGGAGAAGTCAGATATTCTCCCTCTGCTGACAATGACAGCTGGTGGAGGAAGGACATAAAAGCCGCGTGCTTTAAGGCAGCCAAGGGGGGAGTTCAAGCTTCTTCCCCTTCTACCTCCCTAACAGGGGCTGAACCACCATCCTATTTTAAACGCAAAGGCTTCATCTTGCACCCAGGAAACAAAAAAAAGGGGTGGGGAGGGAGGTCTATTAGAGGGTATTGGCAGTAAAGCAAATCACAGGTCAGGCAGGTGAGAGCTTTTGATTCAAATTGCCTACCACAAGGTAACACAAAGCAGATAAACGCGAGGCAGCACAACCTCCCTGAAAAGAGGAAGATGTCATACTCCCCCCTGACAGCACTGACGCTGGACACCCAGGTCTTGTAGAGTGTGTGTGAACATTCAGGTCAAACCCAGGCTGCTAAACCTGCACCCTGTATCCCCACAGCTCACCTTTTTGGCAAAGAGCTACAACTGCAGCACAAGAAAGAGCACAGCCCAGCCTCAGCCAGGAGCCAAGCTTGGCAAAGGGGAGGAAAATGGCTCTAATGTCTTTGGCTGCAGCTGCAGCAGAACCTCTCAAGAGCAGGGAATAACATATCTAGAATGATGGAGCAAGGAGCTCTGTGGAATAGCAAGAAAAAAAAAGTGAAATGATAACATAAAACTGCCTTTTTCGCTATACTTCAAACCCAGAGTACTTATCACTTCAAGATTGGGAGTAGAGACAGCATTTTCCTGCCAGCTATGAGAGCAGTATGTTTTAGAGAAGAATGAAATGCACAGCCAAGATTTAATCCCCAAATCAAATCCATGCTGCAAATGCAGAGGGGATTGCTCCCAGTCACCAAATAGCTGCAGTCAGGAGAGCGTGAATGCTGCTGGGTGGGCAGCCAGGAGGGTGATCAGCCTGTGTGACACACCAGAGCCAAGCAGGACTGCACTGAGAGTCTTTGCTTTCACTCGAGGCTTAGCAAGAATATAAAGCAAAGCCATGAGGATTTCAGCACATCTCCCTAGGCCCCTGGGACAGCAGGCTTTGTTGCTGCCTAACTTACAAAAGGAGTTTGGTGCCTTGCAATGTGAGCCAAGTTCTCTCTGGCAATAGAGGATAAAAAAAGGCACACCACCACCATCTTCATTTTTAAGCCCTATTTGAAAACAAGTAAGCAAATAAACAAACCAAACAAAAGGTGTAACAGGCTTTTGAAATCTCTTAACTTGCAGCAGGACAGCTCTTTTCCCTGTGCCAGCCCCTTGCTGCTGTTCTCCCACCAACACAAGCAGCAGGCACTGATGCTCTGCCTAACCTCTCCATCGGACTCCTGGAGAAGCTACAACACAGAGACCAGTCTGCACAGCAGGGACTTGCATTTCCTTTTGCAGAGGCTTTCTCTGCCATACAACTCTACATGGGCTGTTTTTCTGGGCTGTTTCGGGGACATCAAACCATTAGCACATGCTGATAGGGCCACCAGAAACTTTTTCTCCCGAGGAAGAATCTGCAGTAGGTGCTGAGCACTGCCACATCACTTCACCTCTGGCACCCCCTAGGCAGGACAGATTGCAGGTGGAAAGAAAAACTAGCACTGAGGCTGTAAGTGCCAACTCACTTGGCTCCTCCATTTCATCCACCTAACAAAACCAGCTCTCCTTTCCACCCCACAAGGGCTCAAGCCATGCTAGGACTTGATCTGTTCAGTAAGAAAAGCCTTGCTAGAAGACACCTGCATTGTAGTGCACGAGCACTCATGCAGACTCTAAATCCAGCCAGCAAGGGTTTCAGGAGAAATTTAGCCAGAGCAGAATTGAAACTGGAATTCCAGGGCTGAGGCTCTGCCACTGGAGGAGTCACTGCTCCCCCGTATCCTCATGGGTGACACACAGTAGTTAATGCCACTCCTCCCTGCTGCTCTTGTCCCAGCATTACAGAGCCAAAAGCAAGAGTGCTTAACTGCAGCACCTACCTGCCCTCAACCAGATTCCCAAGTTCAAAGCCTTGGCTTTAAGGCCAGTCTATATGGCTGGGCTCTGTACAATGAAACCAGTCAGAAAACATTTTGCAGGTGCCACTTATTTAGACCTTTCCACTTTCTGCACCTACATAAAAGACTTATCTTTCAAAGAGAGAGAACAGGAACAAAAAAAAAAAAAGGAATGGCAATGGCACTCTCACACAGACACACACTCCCTTCCTCCTCCTCCCAGACCAGCCGCAGCCTGGTGCCAAGACGTTCACCTGGGATGCGAGGGAGGCCACGGTCAGCCGACGAGTGCAGAAATGGCAGTGACAGTAAACCATGCCCAGTGAAGAATGGGAGATATTACAAGGATGATAGTAAATATCTAAATGAGCCTCTGAGGAGAGAAAACAAACCAAACCATGAAATGTTCAGCAGCAGCACCATCAGCATCCAAGGGCAAGGTCTCTAACCTCTCTGCCGGGCTGTCAGGCTCAATAAAACGGACGAGAGGTGGGGAAGACAGAGTTTCAGTAGCAAAGATGCCTCCCTGGAGCTGAAGTCCGAAGCCATTCAAAGGGTCTCCCCTGAGCACCACCTCTGTTGTCTCTGTGTGGACTATCTGCCCGCCAGGACCCACAGTGCTGGAGGCCAGTGACACTAAGAGGAGGAGAGAGGCAGAAGGTCAGGGCAGCCACAGCCAATGCAACAGATTGGGTCACAGACCTTGGTCTGGCAGTGGTGGGGACAGTGACCAAGGGTAAGGGGGCACAGACAGTGCTGAAACAAGCGGTTCTACTCCAGCTAACAATTGACAACAAGAACAGCAAGGCCAGCATGCACACCCCATCCAACCCAGCCCCAGCTCAACACCCCTCTTACATGAGCTCTTGTGCTCCTTCTTCTTCTGCCTCCTCCTCAGCATGGTGGTGCGGGGGCTCATGGGGTGGGAGCTGCGAGGTAGTGTGTTGGAGTTCTGGCAAGGGAAGCCCTGCACATTCATGGTGGGAGATGAGAAGTTGGCAGCCACCAGAGCTGGGGAAATACAGAGCGTGTAAGGGACGTGCACAGGGTAGTGCAGCAGTGGATTCATCTAACAGGGTCGTCAAACACCTAACAGGTTTGGACTAGCTCTCCTTCCAGCTCCAGGGCTCAAGACTAGGTATTTGCTTCCCACTGTCCCTCTTCCCTATGTTACCGCCATAAGACAAGAAACATGGGGCTGCACAGACCCTGCTTCCTGCTCGAGGTGGGTTTGCACATTTTGAAGTAGTCTTGCTGCTAACAAGCTGTGTGGCACTAGGGCTGAACTGGATGTGTGGATGTATCACATTTCCACACGACACCAGAGATGTCCTCCCTGTCCCCCAGCAACTCTTTTTTGCCGTATGAAACCAGGCACTGGGGTGTAGGGTTAGAGGATGGGCACATGGGTCTGCCCAACACACTGCTCTTGTTTCAGTTACCAGATCTGTGTGTGCTGGGCTGCAGATACGGATTTTGTTACTCAGCACTGAGCCTGCAGAAACAGACCCAGGTGACAAAACACAAGCCAGGCTATGGAGCTGGATATCAAAGAAATGGACGGGCACAACATGAATGAACACACGCAGGATGGGGGCAATGCCATGCAGAGAGGTTACATTTGCAGTAATCCTGTCCAGATGTCTGGTTCCAAGTGGGTGTCTTGCAGTGTCCAGGGTGGTGGGTGTGACAGTAGTTGACGCAGGGGTCCCAGCAGTGGTGGTGGTCACTCTTCTGCACCTTGACTGATGGCATCCAGGGGAGTAGAAATCACCACACACAGGAAGGAGAAGCAAGAGAAACAACAGGTAAGAAGCATAAGCCAAGAGTTTGTAGAGAAATGTCTTGTCCTGGCTCTGAACAAGTCAGGACCCAACTACAACGTGTCAAGCACCAGCAGTGAAAACACAACCCCACATAACCTCATGACACTTGATGCAAAGTGGCACAAATCTACCCCATTCTCATAAAAAACTCCACATCCTGTGCCAACGACCTGACTAAGCCATGCTGGCAGTGCACACATGTCATCACCATTAGCAGTCTGTTGTGTGACGTGCAGATGCTCCATCCGGCCACAAGTTTCCCACAGAGAACATCAGCATTATCCGAGAGCACTGGAGAAGCTCCTTGTGCTGCTTCCCACCCTGCTCCTGGAGCTGCCCTCCTTGTGACAAGGCTCAACTCAACACCTTCTGCATGTGCCAAGGGCTTCTTTGAGCACTTTTGTTGTTTAGTGGCTGCTCTTGGCCAGGAATGCACAAAAGGATGAAAGAGGGGAGTAGCAGAGGGACACCTACAGCTCACCATCAAAACAGGGGTTTTATACACCACTGCCTACATGCAATTAAGGAGGGCCACCAGTATGGGAAAAGATGTCAATCCTGTGGCAAATAGTAAATGAAAGCATGGCACCAATATGGCAGATCCTGCTCAAGGTCTGCTTTAACTCCAGCCCTAACACCAGCATATGCTGGCAAAAATCTGTAGCAGTGTAACATCCACCATGTGAAAATCCCTTGTCCAGGAACTGTGGCTTTGTGACACCAAGTTACAATGCCACAAGTCTCTTCTGAAGTGCCTCAAATACTCCCCAGGCACAGATCCCTTGTCTGTTCCCACTGACACTCCTTTTGCCCCTGCACAGCAAAGGGTCAGTTTGGTTTTCTTTACCCAACACCACCACGTGTTCTCTACTGAATCTCTGTACCATGCTGTCTGGATCTATTTTTTTCCAAGAGTTACTTCTGGCTAACAAGCAAGGTTTCAAACCTCTGTTTCACTCAGCTCACAACCACTTGCACTGACTGGCACCTTCCAAAGATGAGATCTCCTCCGGGCCCTGGGTCCTCTGAGCAGGCAGAAATTCTGCCAGCCCTGGCACTACTGGAACCTTCTGAGGCTGCAAACCTGGGACAGGGCTTAGTTTATTTAGTGAGTCCACTCAGAGATCTCCTCTAAAGGTCATCTCCTAGTGCCTTGAACAGTGGAAATCCATTTTATGTGTGTGCATCACAGGCATTAAATCGTTTAGGTCAGGTTTCCCAGCCAATACAGTGATTATATTTAGACTTTGTTAAACATTTACTGAGTTTAGCACTTAGTCTATCAAGGTTTTAAAAAATACACTTCCAGCTCTGGGGTTTTTATTCTATGGATTCAAAAGTAAATTCAGAGCCAAGCAGCTTTTAAAAACAAAAATCAAATTAATAAATGTAGCTATATTAAAAAAAATGTGAAGTTCTTAATGAAATTAAACACTTTGAACATGAGAGACACAGCTTATGGGCATATATACAAAATAATTTAATCCACTTATGGTAACTAAAACTCTCCCATTTGTCTATAAATTCTTAGCTTACATCTGACAACAGAAAAAAAACCCATGCCTTTGAAACTCAGCTGTCAGTGCACTGGGAAGGAGGAGAGATTTTGGACAATTCTGTGATAAAAACCTACAACAGCCTTTCCCAATCTTTCACACATCATCCTTGCCTGAGGAAACCCATCCATCCCAGCACTGCTCCTGGGCACCATCTGTTCCCATTGATCTTGTGAGCGGGGCATAATCCTCCCAAGAAACTCTCCAAATGCCCCCAGAGCCACAGAGAAAGCAAACTCAGTTTGACAAATCCCATGCTTCAGCATTAGACCATATTTTTGCATGGCCACTGCAGCTTCAGATCCCTCTCCACCTCCTCAAGAACCAGATGCTGATTGCACAAGAAGCCACTTTAAAAAAAAATATGATGATAAACCCCATGCAGGCACAGGCTGGAAGGACTCAGCAATGCAAGGGCTGAACAGGGATATATCTGCATGATCTCCTCTCCTCAGTTGCTTTCCCTGGGTTTCACTCTTGCCAACCACAAGCATTTGCTTTTGCATGGCCCATTTTTCCTTACTGCCCATTTTTGTCTCCTGGAACTCAGAAAAAGCCGCCTGAGGAGTGGGCCCTGGGTGCCTGAAGCAGAAGGTGGGATCTGTCCCAGGTCCAGATGCAGTTTGTCAGCTTTGGTGCTATTTCCTGGCTACTCACCATGGGCTGCACAGTGCCATGGCTGGTTACACCACTGAGGATCAGCGCTTCCTGAGCTGCTCTTCCTGCCCAAAGTGCTCTCCTTCCTGTCCCCACCAGCCCCGTCAGCACTGGAGAAGGTTCAAGCCCAAGCACTGGTCTCCAATCACACATGTCTGCCTCCCAACAGCCATGTGGAAGAACAGCAATCTCCCCTATGAACCCTTACATGTTAAAGAGTTTAACCAGAAGGGCAAACAATTGTTATGTCCCTTATTTTTTATATTTATGTGTTGCAATTATTCTCCCAAGTCTGTGTTCTGTGTTTCTGCCACAGCAAACTGATCTGATGCACAGAGGGTTGGGTAGAAAGGCTCTGATCGCACCCAGCTGTCATTCCACAGAGCCTCCTTATCCTGAGCTGCTGATGAATGTATATATTCTGCAAGAAGATTAGGACCAGGGCACTAATGGAAGGAGGAGAATAGCTCATTTTAACAACCACTGAAAAAGGATTATAGCTTTCCATTTTTTCTTGGGCACAAAGGTCAAGTTACCCATTTCCTTTGTTAAAATGCTTTAATTCTGCACAAATTGGACTGGGTGTGTATGAGATTTATTTCTAGACAAGGAGATGTTACTGAGTTTCACTGCATCAGTTTAAAGAAGACAGCACAGGTATTTTCCTTCTTTCCCCAGACTGCCCTAGAAGGGAATGGAAAGAGCAGCTGTGCCCAGGGCCACTGTGCACCAATATTCTCTACATGCATGTCCCTGAGAGTCAGGTGATTGAAAATGGGACTGGTATTGAACCAGTCCCAGATGAAACATCTCAATTACAAGACCACTAGTACAGACTGTAACAAAACTCCAGGCAACAAATGTAGTAGTACTGAGACTATGGTCACAATGCAATTTCTATGAGACCCTCAGACAGCCTCTCATGTGGAAGGAGAAACTAAAGGTGGGCAACAGGAATGCTCATATGGGAGAATTACCAATGACATTTACAGGCGTTTTGGGCTTGATCTCACAGGAGTCAGAATGTACTTCCCCAGTGTTTCTTTGGTAGAGGTGGTGGAAGCCAGCAGCTACAGATGGATTCACTCCATCCCTGGCTGCCCAGACACAGCTGCCACTCAATGCGGCTGGTCTGGAAGATGAACACTTCCATTACAGCTTTGCAAGTCCATTGAGACCCAGCCTAGCTACTGACATGTCCTTTACAAAGCCTTACCAAGCATCAGCAAATAAAAACTGAGCTTGGAAACACATTTGCCAGCACCAAGGTTGTTTTCCTCCCTCTCCATTAAAGTCTCTTATCTGAGGTACTAAGGAAGTGGCTTGCACAGCAGTCAGCACTGCAAAACCCTGGGATTCCCATCTCCAATTTCCCCATTCAAGCACAGATGTTACCTCTTTTCCCTATTCACATCCTTGAAAAACGTCATCTAATCACACACATTTCATCAAAACATCAATTTTTTTCCCCTCCACAGATGTCTCTCTTTGGAATCTTTGCCAGCACTCAAAAGAAGCAAAAATCCCAGCAGGGACCTCAAGTGAGATTTGAGGGTGACCAACAGTGTTTGTGCAGAGGACACACCTGTCTCTGGTGGCTTCAAAGGCAGCCTGCTTTGGTGAACAGGTAATATCTCCAGCTTGACATTTTCCGAAGTGGCAGCTAAAAGCTGAGTTGCCTCTAACAAGGAGCAGTGCTCTGTGCTCGTGCCATCGATGGAGAGAATATGGTCACCAACGTGCAATGCACCACATCTGCAAAGGAAACAGCAAGAGAGGGAATTATACACGCGGTAAAAATCCATATCCTCACAGTTGGGAGCACACACACAAAATCCAACTGCAAACTACTGTGTGAATTCTTGTGAAGTATTTTCATATATATCATTTTGAACCTTAGGTTAAAGCATTGCCCAAAATAACAAATAAGATGGTTCATGTTCGAGTCAGTGCTTCTGGTGGCTTGGGAAAAATCTTTTAGGGTTTTTTTTTACATAATAGTGCCCTCTCACAGGTAGTACGGAGGGGCTGAGGGCTCATCCAGCAGTGTCGTTAAGTCCTAAGAGCCAGAGGTTGAGCTCAGCTACAAAACTGACCACAGCTAGTGCTGTACAGCAGTCTGTGTGTCTGCATCCTCAGCTGAGCTCCTAGCTGAGCTGTCCATCAGGAAAAGGCTCCAGCCAGAAGTTTCTGTAATAGGCTTTAGCCATTTCACAGCTCCAGAGCAGTCAGATCCAAGGGTTTTAAAGCAGAGCTCAGCTTTCACATGCACTGAATTACACTCATTCCCAGTGAGGAGTGTCCACTGCTGTTGGCTCAAATATTTTTAGCACACGTGGTATTAAGAACATGTGGACATGGGCATGTCAAGGCAAGACAGGGAAGAATGGCATATGTATAACTAAAAAGTGGACAAAAAAGCAGTGGAGAAAGGAAGAGCAGAGCTAGGAAGAGCAAAGCTAGGAGCAGCCTGTTCAGATCAGTACCTGTCCACCACACTGGCTGGCTTGATCTTGTCGATGACAATGACCTGCTTGTTCCGGTGCGTGGTTGTTGTCAGTGTGATTCCCAGTGTAGACCCTGGAGTCTTTGCTATTTCCACTAGTAGAGGGCCAGAAGCATTTGCTACAGTATCTGCAAAACAAGAGAGCACCAGAAGACACTTCCTGTACAGCCTTTTCCATTTTTAAATGCAGTGGTCGTCCAACAGTGCTGATGTGCCATGTGTATCAGCAAACCTGTAGCTTGGACATCCTACAGTCCATGTCACATGGTAACTTAACAAAGGAGTACATTCAAGAAGAAAAATTGCTTCTGTACAAAATCTACATGATAATGACATGAAGAGACATTACAACAGTTCACTCATGCAAACAACCTCCCTCCTTCTTTTCTTTGGGTAAAATAGCAAGACCAAGGAGGAGATTGCTCAAAGGCTCTGCAGCAGGGACATCAACAGCATTAGAATCACAAAAAAGGATGATCAGAAGGACATTGCCATTATGGGCCTTGTCCCAAACAAACCAAAAACCAAAGGCACAAAGATACAGGATCACACTTCCTGAAGTACTCAGAAGTCTCATGGCTGATGACTAGCACACAAGCCAGTCAACTCCTCTGTGTCTCAGCACCAGCTTCAAAATACCACCTCAAGTGCTCATTTGAGCTCCTCCAGAGTGGGAGCAGGCACAGCAGTGCCTACCAACGTACTTACAACAGTCTCCTCTCTCTCACCAGTCAATACAGGGGTAACTCATGTTTAAAAGATGCATTTCTGTAATAAGCTTAATAGATGCTGAAAGTGAGACTATGAAACTCCTACAAAATTGCACCTGTTAGGATAAACCTGCACCACACCTATCCATCTCTTCCGTGGAAGGGGATGGAAAAAGAAAACCCGAGTCTCTGATTAGACAGAAAGTCCTTCCACCTCTGTTACACACATATGCTTCCAGATTATTTAAAGCCATCATGAAGACATAGGATTCCTCAGTGAGTTATCACTATCAGACAGCCAACAACCAGCACCCCATGTGTTGTTAACCCACACACAAAAGCCCTCCTGAAGATTCAGCTACCCACTTTGAAAGCAAGGCCAGCAGAGCCCTCTGAACTCCTAATTCCTCCTCAGCCCTTAATTTTTCATAACTAAGTCTTTTCCCTTCCAAAGCTATGCCCCACTAAAACTGCTGATGTTACTTGGCTCCAAAGCTTGATGCATGGCTCATTCTTGTTCTCTCATAAATGGGACCACTAATGCAGATTTGGGAAGCTAAGCTGCAGTAAAGTTCCTTCCTGAGATTTGCTGAAGATTATGGGTGTCTGGAGACAGAAATTTACCTTGGAAATTCCCCTTAGTGATCAGCCAAGGGATGTTCAGGCTCTGGTCTACTCACAGGGTTCTTTTTCACAGGTGAGGAAGGAGGAGGAATGAGCCATGTTAAAGGTTATGCAGGCTTCAAATAAAACTGTTTATTCTCTGATGACAAGGACCATTGGGAGATCAGCAGACCTTGGTAAAAAGCACAGTCCCAGTTTAATCAAAAGATGCACAAAGCATCCAGCTAAAGCCTGTGGAAAGTCTGCTTAAGCCTTTGCTGGCAAAGAAAGCACTAAGAGACTGAGGATCTCCTCCAGCAGCAAACACCAGCTATATGTGAGTTTTGCAGCCTGAGTATGTCCAGCACATATCCCCTGAAGAGGGACACAGAGTTATACCCCTCCTGCTGAAGGGATGAAGATAGGGAAAAGACAATCATGAAGGATGCTTGCTGGAGTGTTAGGCATTTCTTTGCAAGGAAAATACCAGTTCCTCCCTGTTTTACCCAGTATCCAAGCTTCTCAACTTTGCCAAGTGTTTCCCAGGGTGGTCCCAGCATGACGATGAGAAGAGCCTCAGGACTTCAGGAGTGAGGTTATCATTAAGACTGTAGGAAACCATACTCCTGCCTCCAGCCCATGGTCACTCCTCCCGCCACACGCAGCACGGGCCACCTCACCGTCTCTTTTAATTCTCATCTCCAGTGGCACAGATAAAAATTGCTCCAAATTCATTTTATAGAGACATTTGTTGAGGAAATACCAGCCAAGCCTCTATTAATTATTCTAGGGAAAGATTTGGCTCAAATCAAAGGTCAGGAGTCTGCAGTCTAGCAATATTTGTGAGGTATGATTAACATGGGGCTATTACATCCAAGCTAATTTAAAAAGAAACACGGAGGGGGCAGAGCAGACCATGCAATAACTTTACTGTAGGGAGTCAATTGGCATTGCTGCATTGGCACTATGAGATGCTTCTCTACCATCACATACAGCTGCAACCTCCCATGAGGACACAAAGGGTTGTGCAACACCTGCTCACATCCTTACACTTGAGGGGTACTCACCAATACTGTGATGGATACCAGGGAAACAGAGTCTGCCTCCATTTCTCAGACACTCCAGTGCTGAAGACACAGGAGAGTTGATTATTCCACCACTCAAACCTGGGGGTTGGCAGGTATTTTCTAGAAGATCTTACTCTCAGCAGCTTATTTTAGGGGAAATACTGTGGGGCTTTTCCTTCCTCTTTTCTTTGTCCCTGACTGGGCTTTGCTCACCTACCTAAGGAGGGACAGCTTTTATAACCAGTCTGGAAAGTGCAATTTCATGGGGAATAAGTGTGGTGTGATGGTAGGGATGATTTTTCCCTGCTGTAATGCACTTTGGAAGAAAGGAGGGAACAGCAAATGAAAAGAAGGGAAAGTGGAAAGGGAAGAGGGAGGAGGAGTGGAACGGGGAAAGAGGAAAGGGGAAATGCTTGCAAATGCAAACAAATAAACAAAAAACCTATAAGAACCAAACCAGGGAGGTGCCCCTTTCTGAAACAGCTCTTGCTCCCTTCAGCTTCACAGGCATATGGAGGCATTTGGCTTTCTAGGTTCCTGTTCAGGCCCCAGCCTTAGCACATGCTGAGCACTCACTCATTTGTGGGATACTATCAGCCCTTCACTCCATCAGCAGCAGAGCCCCAGAGGCCTAAAACTCTTCAGTCTAAAACTGAATGGGCAGAGGGGCAGCCAGGGGAAGGGAGAGGAGGAAAAGGACACAACAAATCATGTTGGCTCATCCATCATCTCGGGCTGAGACCTTTCCTGCTTTGTGACTCAGTCCTGAAGACTTGCAGCTCAGTGCCTCAGTTCATGGCACACTCAGCTTATTTACAGAGTAACTATTCAAATACTGTTTTCTGGCCCATCAGTTTATTTGTAGTGGGATTTTTTTTTTGTTTCCCCCTCCCTTTTTTAAAAGGCCCATACGACAGAGTGCTACCATGGGAAAGCATCTGTTCATTGCAAGGTTTATCTGGCATCAGCAAAGGGCAAAGATTTTCCCAATGCCCAAGGGAAGTAGATGCCCAGTTGGCACTTCTTTTAAATGGAAATGGCAGATTAATTTAATTCCTTCACTGGCCTTGAGACATCTCTGCCAATTTGATTAAAAGCCTGCTGTAGCGCCATCCTACACTGGCTTTCTCGGTGAAATTCCAAAAGCTAAGGGATGCTTGGTAACGACGGCAAGCAGCTGCCACTTTCCTCACACCCAGAGCAGGGCTGGCCCCATGCAGCTCATCCTCAGCACATCATTTTCACTGGGAAACCACAGAGCCAGCTGGGAAATGCTGTGATTCAACACTCCCCTGCAGCATCCCTGGTCCTTACCAAGGACAGATGCAGAAAAACAACTTTCTCTTCTCAGGGGTCAGCCCGCACCACTCTGGGGTGTACAGATGCAACAGAGAGTGTGTGTGATGTAAAAACCTCTATTTTCCCTGGGGGGGAAGCACCACTTCATGGTGATGTCCCCAGCACCTTCACCAAGTTTTCAAAATGGGAATTAAGAGTCTTCCTTCAGGCTAAATACATCCCCACACCACTTGCAGCACATGTTCTTCCCTTCCCTCATCATCGTCCTGGGGCTGGTAAAGAGAATGGCTGTAATAGTTGTGATCTGGGGACAATGTACTCATCTCCCATTGCAGTTATTAGCTGTTGCCTGGCAAAACTGTCTGCAGAGATTGTTTTTTAAGCTACACGTTCTGAATCATCTTGCCTTAAAAGAAAGGAGACAGGTACAGGGTTGTGGAGAGCACTCTCTAGGCAGAAATTATCCAAGAAAGGGGCTGTTTTTACATCTTGAGAAGTATCTAGTTGTGGTCCACAATACAGCAACACAAGATGGAGAACCGCTGCTTAAAACCCTGCCATCCCTCCATGTTCACTCAACCCTAACAGTTTTAAGTGGGAGAGGTACTCAACAAGAAACACCAAGACACCTCCATGGCAATTTTTGCTCCAAGTCAGGTTTAAAACATTCAGCTTTCTGCAACATACACACATGGGGACTGCACAAACAATAACTCCCCCCAAAAGGCCCATTTCCCAGCACCAATTGTTTTCTATTGTTCGGACTTGACAGCTCCGAGCAAAATCCCACCTGCCCCTTCCTTGGAGCAGCCTGAAAGGAGAGGATTGGACATCCTTTACTGACCACTGCAGAGTTATCCCAAAACAATCACAGAAAGGTAGAAAATAGTATCTAGGTAGCTTGTGCTTTCTATGTTTTAAGTGTTTCCTCTCTATCATGAACATCAGCCAGTTTCTAAATATAAGTTGCTCCCATAACGTGGCAGAAGCCAGACAGGCAACTGCCGAGGCATCAGCTTTTCCTTCCAGCTCTCTCATGGAGGATGTGTCTGTGTGGCACACAGCTGCTGTGTGTCAGCCACCTCCCCCAGTATGTCCATGCTTGTGGAGCTTCTTCCAAAAGGAAGGGGAAAGTCTGGGGGAAAGAAGACTCAAAGGGAAGCAGAAAGCCCTCAGAGCTGTCATGAGTTCCCTTATCCTGGTGCAACTCCCTTGCACATTGCATGGAATGAATTTGGGTGTTCTCAGCACTCTTTCCTTAGGGGTATCCAACTCTCAGCTTCAAATCGTTTTCATTTTCCACTACTCTGACAAATCAGAAAACAATGTGGTATCATAGACTCCTATTCCTCCCTGGATCCTGGGCTCAGACGTGCTGGACTACTTCACGAGATTTGTGGAAAAGACTCCAACCAAGTCCAGCCCTTGGCTCAAGTGAAGGGAGAAACCCCTCTGGAGATGTATATGCAACATCAAAACCTAACACACAGCTCAGTGAGCTTCCAGAACCAACACAGCTCCAAACTCTGTGGTAACCTTAACTCATTAATGATGCTCCCTGCAGTAACAGCTGTGTGTCACAAAGCCAGCTCAAAATGACTTTACAGTAGTTAGTAATAAACCCTGTCCCAGGGCTTGAAACTGAAAATCAAACGGAACAAGGAATCTCAACCACCAACCCACCAAAATCTCAAACTTAATATCTACTGTGTTAAATGCTTTTTAGAAATACCCATCATCTACCCTCCAGTAAATTCTCTTATTTGGGGTCAATCAGTCGATCACCCCTCATTTATTTCAGCAGCAGATCTGAAGCAACACTTCTAAGAAAGTGAATAGCTTCAGAATTAAGCAGGGTCAAAATTCAGAACAAAGCCACAGCAAGTCAGCCTGCATGCAGCTCACTCCCCTGCACACATTTAATAGCACTATTTGCAGTGCAGGCAGAGTGCTCCAGGCCCCTTTAACTCTGACTTCTCCTATGCCCTCTTTGCCTACATTACAAAATCCCCTTTTCCCCTGCTCCTCTAAAAGCACTCATCATCCCTATCGAGACAGTTCACTGGATCCTTATCCTTAGTTAAATGCATTTAGCTAAGCCACCTTTGAACTCTGCCCCCTGCACCCACACTGGCAGCACATTGCTCAGCAATTTTTCCACAGAAACCGAGTATCCCAATTACAGTCTCCAGTCTCACATACTTTCCAGGCAGTCGGAGAAAAGATGCCATCACAACCATCTTGTCCTTACCCATGATGGTCACATCATACTCGATCTGGAAGAGTGCCTCCTGGCTGCACTGCCGCAGGATGTTGAGGGCATCAGCGTGGGTCATGCTGTGCAGAGGGATCCCATCAACACTCAGCAGCCGGTCCCCAATTTTCAAGGACCCTTCCCTGTAAGAAGCCACAGACAATTTGTGTGTGTGTATCTCTTTCTGGATATATCTATATATATATATCGATATTTTTATAGATAGATTAGCTATATATTTTTTATCTATAAATATGTAAGCATGTATTTTTTGTGTGTGTACAGACAAGTATGTATATAGAGACACACACACACACTAAAAAGTCAATTAGTCTCATCCTGTAGGAATTGAACACTCCTTGGGACAATAGTCTGGGTCATTTATAGTTCAAAGCCCATCATATTAAATTACAAGCATGAGAATAGATAGACTAGCTCCTGCTTTCCAAAACAGCATCAGTGACTCATCTGAGCAGGGCAAATGAAGTGGCTGCCTCTGGAAGAGCAGTTTCTGCTTATAACATCTACATATAGGTCAGCTTGGGAGCACTGGGTCCATCCTCCCCACAAGCACAGGTCCCACACCACCTCTGTCACTCCACAAGACCAGCATGAGAAGCCTTGGGGATGCACCAGCAAGGAGGACAAGGACACACGTCCAAGAGCGTGGTGAGAGCTGCTGGTCTGTCTTGGGAAAGCAAATGCTGGGGGTGTGACAAGTGCAGTACCTGTCTGCTGGGCCACCCGGCCTCACGTAGGTGAGCACCAGTGGTCTGGACTTGTGCCAGTCTTCATGTGCTCCCCCTGCAACCAAAACGGGAAAGCCATAAGTCACCGGAGGTTTGAAAGTCTGAATGAGAGTGCTGAGAAAGAAGGGACATTTATCACATAACAGCTGACACAGCCTGAAAGCAAAACGACTGCCCTGGATCAGGCAGCCAGCACTCTTTGAAGGCTGCAAGGGACACTCTCCGGGACAGATTTTTGACATTTCCTTTCTTATTTTCCCGCCTCCCAAATCACCTCTGCCAGTGCTTGTCCTCTCTGCTTTTCATTGGAGAAGCTACTAACCTCTCAGCACAAAGCCAAAGCTGTTGCCTTCTTTGTAGAGGGACACTTCTATGGTCTTGGGAATAATGCCAGCACTGCTTTCTGGCACTAAAGGAAGAGAGAAAGACCCAGTTACCCCTAGATAAATCTCTTCCAACCACCCTGCCAAATATATCAAGACTCATCCAACCAGCATTGAAATTGAAGCTCAACCTAAAACCCATATTGTATCTTCCCTGTCTGGAGGCAAAAAGAGCCCAACCCAGACAAATGAGCCTTCATCAGAGCCAACCATCACCTTTTAGGATGATTTCACCAGCTCAGTGTTGTACATCTCCCCTCAAATTTGTCTTGGTTAATACTCTGACATTCAAGTAAAACCATCTCGTTTATCAACTGGCTTTAATGTGTTCAGCTTTACTCAAAAGCTTCTGCCACAGATGGAAACTTATTAAAAAAAGCACCAGTGGCATAAAGAATCAAGTCACTGGCTGACCTTAAAGAAAATGAAAATCCCAAATCCTCAGTGCAAAAGGTTGGGCTTTTTCCCCTACCTCTCATATTTTGGATTTAAAAAAAGATTAAGTGAATCCTTTAAACTGATCCCAGGGGCAATTCAGCAATTTTATGTTAAATACACTGTACTATTTGTACAAAATACAAAATGTACAAAAGTAAACAGAAAAAGAAAGAAACTGTTCCAATCCCTTGCCATCCACTGCTATTTAATGATTTATTGCACTACTGCAATGAATATGGGACAATTTCCCAGTATTCTCCATCCAGAACTTCACCTAGCATTTCAGCCTGGTCCACTTTGAAAATTCCTAATCTTCAAACCAAGACCCATGAATGGGCATAAGGATAATCAGGGAAAAAAAAAAAAAAAGATAAGAACGTTAATTCCATCTGTCAGACTGGAGCTGAATGCTGCCCTAGGCACATCCACACTGGCACCTCCCTCAGCTCAGGAGGGGGTTTTAGAAGTAAATCTCCCTTCTGTCCTCACTGATCACCCTGGTTCTCGCTGCCAAGCACTTTGAGGGCTTGCAACCCGCACCCAAATTAGGGTTAAACCAGCCCTTAAGCTACCCCCAAAGATGCACAGTGGAGACACGGTACCACCCTGCAGGCAGACAGCGCTGGGGACCAGGCTACAGCAAGGGCTAATAAACTTTCAAAAAACTTTGCTCCTGCAGCTGTGCACAGACAGTTAGCAGAGACACAGCCTAGACATATTCCAGAAGGGAAAACCTCATGGCAAGGGAAGATTCCCAGCTAAAGGGTATTCTCAAATACCAAGAAAAGGGTATAAAGCATCCCCAAATGAGTTCAGCCACCATTCAATTTCTGTCCTAAGCATTCAAACATGAAGTCCTGCAACAGCCTTTCATAAGATCAGTGGGAGCAGGGAAACCTAAGCTGGTGTTAATGTGGAGCTTGGTTTATTTATGAAAGAGATGATATGACACAGTGCCCTGAAAACCAGACTTGGACTTGCAAGATTTCTTCCAAAGCAGGAAATTACAAAGTGGGGAGAAAAATTCAAACCCACAACATGAGCTATCAAACTGCACTGTATTTCTGTTCTTTGCCCAGTGAAAGAGAGGGAGAGAGAGGCGGGTGCACACAGAAATAACAAACCCTCACAGCAGATAAAAGCCCACAATGATTTGGAACTAGGCAATAATTGACAATTCCCTGTATTTTGCAGTTCTTCTTTGTTTGTATCATTCATAAACAGGCCCAATAATGTCATTGGAGAGAAGTTGCTGTCTCAGTGTGCTCTTCCTGCTCATTCAGAGCTGAGGACATTTCGCATCACTGCTATTGATTGAGCCATGCAGCGCTGGCACCGCTCCTCAGCTGGTAAGTACAGCTTATCAGATTCCTGATAGCCAGGCTTACAGCCACAGAGAAAGGTTAAGTGTGGGCATCTCTAGGGAGCATGAGAACACGGAAAACTCGAGCCATAGTTGGCTTTACCAGGGCTGTATGCAAAAGCTCACTAAAATTTGCAGCAGAACATAGGGGAATGATCAACAGATTCATCTAATCCAGGTTAGATTGTACTGATTTTGGGGCTTTATATATTCATTTATATATTCAATGCTTTTAATGTAAAGGCAGTAGCTACAGCAAAGCTATGAATTGTAAGATAGCTTCTTATCTGGCATAAAATGTTTAGATTTCTTTAGTTTTGTTTTTCCTATCATCTTATTTTCAGTTGCTCTATTTCTTCTGCCCAACCATCTTCTGATTGATCTGAGTAACTGAATGACTAATAACTGGGCGGATTGTTTTCACAATGGAATGACTGCAGTGAGAAACTGTATCAAGCTATTTGTTTTAATCAGAATCATCAATCATCAAAACAAATGACGGAAGGACACAGAGCCTCCCGCATCAGGACACAGGCTCCTGCCAGGGCCCCTTTGCTGGAAAACACATTGCTTCAGTTTCCCTTCTGAAAACATGTAACACTTCAAAGTATTCTGAGGACTAACAGCACTTGCCACAGCTCTGAAAAGAGCATCTTACAATACATGTTTAAGACTGAACAAAACCTCCTGTAGCCACACTCCAGAAGAGGAAAAGGAAAACAAGCTGAAGCAGCATCAGGAGGCAGATTGGCCCATGCTACCAAGTCACTTCGAGGCAAGACAGACCTAATCAGCCATCTCCTGCCGGTGTGCATGAACAGGCACCCACTGTGCTGGAAAAAGCGCTCTGCTCCGACTGCACACAGCTCTGCAGCATCCGCCTCGCTGTGAGCAGATGAAGGCAACGTCAAAATGCCCCTGGACACTGCTTTGGCCACAGCAGCTAATGCACAAGCAAGTCCATCTGCACCCCAGGACAAAAAGCAGCCATGAAGAGAGAGCAGAGTTATCAGAGGGACCCACCGGCTGGCGGAAGCTCATACTCTACTTCCAGCACTACCCTTTCTCCCACATTTTTCAGCAGGCTTATGATCTCGTCATGCCGCAGCTTGGTCAGGTTAATGCCATTCACAGACTTGATGTAATCCCCAACGTTCAACTGGTCACTTCTGCAAAGAAAAAAAAGAAAAAAAAAAGAAAAGCAGAGGTAGCACAAAGTCTGCTACATCCGGCCTGGGTGTGGCTGGCTGGTAACTGGAGGAGATTTTGAACAAGTCACCAAAGCAGGGCCTATTTTAGCTGTCTGCTGTCTGATTTCATGTGTCTGCTATTGCAGGAAAGTACTAAAATTGAAGTCATCTATCTTTCCCAGTGGCAAGTGTTCAGATCTGAACATACAGCAACAATTGCAGCGTACACATTCACAACCTCTCTTTTGTTGCTCAGTTCCCATTCATGTAGAGCAATCAGTCAAAGAAAAGCACGCCAAGAGCTGTCTGAAGGAAAAATCCAGCAGGGAAAAAGAAAACATCTTTCATTTTGCCTATTTTCTGCAAAATTGTTCGATTACTCCTTCCCTTTCTCTGCTTCTTGGAGTCCTTCTTTGCCCATTCCTTTTCTGAGCCAATAACACGACTTACACACTCAGTATTCAGAACAGATACAATATTAAACCACTTAGCTTGATCAAGACGTATTGTACCATGCAGCTCTCCTGACAAGGCTGCCTAATTTCACAGAATCCCAAATATCCCTACACAGAATTTCAGAGCATAATTGCACAGAGCATACAAAATAACTCAAAATAGAAGATGTTCCACTTATGAAGCAATAACTTTGCATTCTGGGGCACTTGAAAACAGGGAATTGGGTGCCAACTACTTTAATTATAACTCTATTCATTCAGAGCTGGAACATGCAACTATTCCTCTCCAGGTCTGTTGTGCTCTATGCACCCCATTTCCATTTCTCACCTTGCAGCCAGTCCCCCTGGCCTCAGATTGGAGACTCTTGGCTTTCCATCTTTGTCTGTGCCACCTGAAATGGTTAACCCAAGGGTGCTTCCTTCCTTCTTAATCAGCTCCACGATGGTGACCCCTCTGAATTCCTCTGAAAGATTAGGAATATAAAGACAAACATATCAGTGGAAGGCACATTCCTACCAATCTCGAGGACACCGTTTTCCTACAGGTGATGGGAAAGCAAACCTGGGATGGTTTGTACAGCCAGCATGAAGAGAAAGCCTCAGTCTATTTAAAATTAAGTTGTGAAACAGAAGTGTGTCCTGGTAGACCCACAGCAGTGTTTGCATGCAGAGCTGGCAGGCAGGACCAAGGAAGATAAGGCAAAGGGGTGAGGGCATGTGAGAGAATAAAAGCCTTGTGTTTCACGGTGCTGGAGGCAGTGGAAGAATTCAACACCAAGATGATGAGATCTCAGCAATGGTCCAAGGAGACCTTCTCAGGAATTGATACAGAGTGAGGAGGGTGTTAACAAGGCTACACAGGAGGCAGTCCCAGTTACACAGTAGAAGGATGCTGTAGATCTGCAGTAGCTGCCTGGATGGACAGAACAGGGTGGATCTTAAAATACTGTGATTAAAAAAATACCGTAAGACATCACTACAGTTGGCAGATACAGAACATAACTTGGAGGGGGTGGAGATCCTGCCATGATCAGGGAAAGGAGGGGCAGACATGACCTTCATTCATTCCCAGCAGTTTGCCCACCCATCCGCACCTGGTCCAAGTCAAACTCCCTCCTACCCACCTCATCTCCAGCTGGAATTGAAGGCACGAGTCACTTGTACAATATGACTTGTTTCACATGCACTGCCTGCCATAATACATATGTCCAGGTTTAGGGCATGCACACCCCACACCTGCTGCACCAGTCCTGCTTCTCTGTGCAGACAGCGTACACTTCACCTTGCTCTTGTCCAAGATAATGTTCTGTCTGTCCAGCATCAACATATGAGCCCTACTTGGTATCAGTTTTGATCCCATCACAGCTCTTGTCTAGATTTTAAAAAATAAGGTCCCTAAACTACTCCAACTTCTGGACTTAGCACGGACGATGGCAGTAAGTGAGCAGGAGAGCCAGCCTAAGGAAAGACCAAGAGCTCTGCAGACTTAGCAAAAGGCAGCTCTGCATTACTCCACGTGACAGACCTCACACTCTTTGCTCAAAGGGGGACTAGTCCTGGGGCAAACAGGATGACTTCAACACCTTGCCACCTTCCACACCTTAGAGCCTCCTCTAAGAAGCATCTACATATTAGTCTACAACATCCATCTTCACTACCTCCCACAATTTTACAAGAAGAAACCAGTCACCCTCAAACAGGGCACTTTTGTCCAAGGCAGTGCAGGAGAAGGTGGTGATGGGCTTTGGCAGCACACAACAAACAGCAGTCCCACAGATGTAGAATAAAACCTGTGCTGCAAACAGCCCAGGAGCTTGTTTGTGCAGACTTAAAGGAGATGCTCTGTTTGGAGAGGAAGCATGTGAAACCTCTTGCATAATACGATTTCCAGAGCAAGGCAGAACCCCTTAAATAGCATATTGACACAGAAGATCCATGCTGGTGCAGGGCTTCCTCCCTCCATCCAAAACATGGTGTCATTTGGCACTGAGGTGCCTCATCACTAGTCCTTTCTTCTGTGTAAAGTCACCATGACACCAGAAATTGCACCTCACTTAGAACCCTGCCATGCACTACCTGTTTTGTAAAGCACTTCCAGGAATCTGTGCACTTGATTAATGTGAGCAGGGCACCTTTTTGCAGTCTAGCGCCAGTCTGGCAGGCGTTTAGGCACTGCTGGGCACCCATTTAACGTGGCACTGGCAGCTCATTGTAAAAATGTCAGGTCCATAATACTTCTGCTCTTTAAACTCAGTTTTGATCCCTTGCCAAGTGCAGTAACTTAGTTTTCAATTCACCAAGCGGGGATCCCAGGGGCTGCCAGAAACTTGGGGGGTGCTCCCCGCCGTGCTGGAAGGAGCACCATCCGGCACTATCCTGCAAATTTCCTCTCAACTACAGACATGACTGATCAACACAGATGGTGCCACAAGGGGAGATTATTAGCTCTTCAACAGGGTTTAAATTTGGTCCTTGATAAGTGTTTAAAATGAGAACTCCCAGAGTGCAATTACCCACTGTTATGGGTTCAAGGAGAAATCACTGCTCCAAAAAAAAGGCAAATCCCTGAGATTAATTGGTCAAGGTAAGTGCTAAGGGATTTTGGCCAATGCCTTTATAAATCTACTGCCATTGTCACACATAGATATAAGAGAGTGCTGGTTAAGGAGGATCTGGTCCTTCAAGACAGAGCCTTTAAGTTCCATAAGTCTTGGATTTCTTCTATTGACATATATGCTTGAATTTTCCTGCTCAAAGCATACCAGGGGAGGAACAGCACACTTGAATTTTGCCCTCCCCATTGAAATGCCTTGAGCTGGCATTGCTGGACATACTGGTTCTTGTCAGTCTCTCCTGACCAGGGCTGTGGTATCATGTTTCAGAAGCCCCAGAGGATGCAGAATATCTCCTAGAACTACTGCTAGGTGATAAAGCAAGAGCAAAAGGGCCTCCTTTCCTCCCCACCTCCTACAGCACACCAAACCAAACTTGTAACTGGATCATTAACAGTCATAAGTCAAAATCAAGACCTTGGCTTCCCTAGGAAAAGGATGGGCTGCTGAGAGCAGTCCATCCAGACCTGCTGTTAGACAAAGCCCAGCACCAACACGGGCAAACATGCTACCATTTCTCTACTTCCCCATCAGCCCTGGGGCTGTTTCTGCATAGGAAGGTTTATCTCACACAAAAATTTGCTGTGACTGACTAAACGTCAATACAAACTTAGTCATGCATGGGAAATACAAAGCTTGCCAGACACTGACAGTCTCCCTCCCTCTGCCCAATGTGCTCAGCTATGGCAATGCTTCTTTCCTCTCTCCTTTGCCGCCGTTTTCTTCTTTGCGGGTGCCAGTCCAGTGCAGCAATCAGTCCTTTCCCAGCTCCCTGTAACCACCATCCGGGGCTCCAGACAAAACAGGGATTGCACCAGAAGCATACCACTCACTGAGACCACTTACTACCACCCATTTCTGCCCTCCAGCAAAAGCCTTGCCAGTAGATTCACCAAAATTAGCATTTTGAGGAGGTTTACCCATTTTAGGGGTATCCAGGTAAAGTGTAATGGATGTCCCAACGTTTTGGAGCAGGAGCTGATCCCCTCCTTTACCTGGGATGCTTTGTCTCCGGGAGACCAGGGCCGCGTCCATCCCACCAGAGTCCTTGCTCCCCTTCGAGTAAGGGCCATCGTCTGTGAGCAGAGCAAACACAGAAGCTTAAATTAGTACCAAAAGCCACAAACAACTGAACCAGAGCACTTTAAAAAGTTGTCCTGGTGACAGTGGAATTGGGATCACATCTGTATCATAGACTTTAGGTAAGAAAAACCATTATCACCCCTGGCTTTGCACTGCACAGTGTAGGCCACCCCACCTTTTGGAGAGGCAGGGAAAGAAACAAGAAAGCAATAACATTATCTGATTTATTCTTCTTGGAACTAATCCATTAAGAGAGAACAAAATTCCCTTACTCCTGTAATTATGTGGAACAGCTGAGGACAGAGAAAGCTGTGACATTAGTCTCAAGTTTTAAGCCTGTCATTATGCTTGTGAAGAAACTTAGAGTCTCTGGAAATGGAGTTATACATCAGGACACTAACAGGGCACTAAATCACTATACTTGAATGAAATTGCCTATTCTTATAGATCCCATTATTTCCAAGTCACATTTTCCTGCTGCTGTTCCAGCCTCTGTACAATATAGAGAGCACCTTCTCTTAAGTGATTTTTTAAAAAAAAGTAAGAGACAGAATACTATTATGCACTGTAAATGCACCACCCACCATAAGCTGAAATTGAAAGTATCTAAATATCTTTGCATTTTCCTATTGGAAGACTCCTACAGAGTTATCACAGAACTTATTTGCAGAGACCTAAAGATCTCATTGCTACCCACCTCAAAGGTCTATTTTTATGGTATTTCGTAAAAAGCTGGTGCTTTTTCAATCAGTAATTTCCAGTAACCATGTAGTATCAAATAACTCATTCTCTGTGGCTTTAGTGACCACATTCCTGGATTACAATTCCCAGTTTTTCAATAGCTGTGAAGGTTTGGAAGTTGTACATAGCCGTATAAACATGGGTTTCTGAAAACACTATCCATTAATTCCTGTCCGCAGCCCTTAAATTACATTAAAGTTACAAACAAATTTTTGTCTGGCTCCATACAGAGTGAACAACTTGTGCTCATCCCCATTCCAGGGGCCTGTACAGAGAGGAACCAAAGCCAGTGCCAGTTGCTTCACACTACACTACACTTGATCTTGCAGCCCATTTTCCCCACAAAGAGAAAAATGATGTCATAAATTGAACCACATACTCCAGCTCAGGACCTTGAACATTTTTTTAAAGCAAAATGAAATAAGTTTCCACCTAAAGTAATTTAAAAAAAAAAAACAGGAAAAAAATTATCCAGTGTTAATCCTTGTTGCCCCAGCTGAAGTAACATCACAAGTTGACAAAACTCACTGCAAAATTTTGGCTAAGTTAAATCTGCACTTTCAAGCATAAAAAACTGAAAAATAAACACTATTTAGTTTCTCAGCCAAAAATTTGTAGCCCATAGAAAGATAACGTAGATATCCAGACACTGGACTCTTCTCATATGTCACTTTGAACTCGATCATCGCCGCTAAACTGAAGCTTTCTAATGAATTAAGAAGTAGCACTTGGCCCTGGAGCATGACCAAGTTATGCCAAGCCACTGCTGTCAAAATACTTTAACCTTGGTACCCAAACACTCATCTCTGTGAAACAGCAGGAAAAAGCTTTGACTTTCAAAGAATGAGAGGAAGAACAGGGAGGGTAAATCAGCATTGTCTTGACCATGAGGATCTTGCAGCATTACTTAATGCTGGCAGTGAAAGCATTAAGTAGCTGCAGAGTTATAGCAAGCACCAAGGTGAGCCATTGATTTCAGAAAGGTGCAGGTTCAGCCTGGAATCACTCTGAGAGCAGAAGGCTTGAACATGAAATTTGCATTTTTAGTAGCAATGGCTCCCTGGGTGATGGGGAGGCCAGGGTCAAGGTTAATCTAGGCTTAACGACTTTGGAAAGAAGTTTAATTTAGTTGGGACAGTTTAGCTCCAGCATCCAATTAAAAATAAATAATAAACCCTATACCAGCTCTTCTTCAGTAGCTGTTTGAGACTGCTACAGATTCAGAGCTTTCAATCTCTGGCACTCTTGGCCATGTTCACCTTATTTTCTTTCCCCAGAAGATTTTCCCTAATATCCTGGCTTACCTTCTCTCTGTCACCCCATCCCCTGCAGAACTGCAGAGTCAGATTGACAGGGATGGCTCAGGAGTTCAAAGCAAGGCGGCACTTCCCAGGGAAGCAGCAGGACAATGCTGACCCAGCTACCTCCTGCCCACATCACTCAGCCCAACAGCTACAACCTCCCTTTCTTTCTTTCCCAAATGCAGCAGCGCACTGGAAGAGAAACCGTAAAACTCAGGACACCCAGCACAAGGTTGCTTTTCAGCACTGGAGGGAATTCTGCAAAAGGCACCTGCAATGTACCCTGGAACACCCTGGGCTGGCACCTCTCAATGGCACTGGAGCATCAGTGTGCCTTTGGCTGGACACTGCAGATGGTGAGGACATCCCAGCGTGCAGCTGCCTTCCACAGGAGAGCTGCCACCTCTGACACCAGGTAACATGCTCAGGGCAGCAACGTTCTGCTGCGGATGGGATCCCTGCATTCCTGGGAAACCACACAAGATGGTTTGAAGCCAACTCCATAATCTGCTGGCAAACTATAAGCAGTGAACCATCTGTTTCACGTAAACACACCGCCCTGGACCAGACAGCCACCAGCACCCTTCTGCGCTCCATTTCCTCATCACAGCCCCAGTCAACGTCGATATGAAACCCCCGTTCGCTACGGGTTACCCTCCCTACCCCAACAGCTGTGGGCAAACACGCCTTGCCTTCTCTTTCGGCAAGCAACCAGGTTGCCTGTGCTTTAACAACAGCTTCCCCCACCAGCCAAGTGGCCAAGATCAGGGATCCGACCAACAGCCGCTGCCGGCAATTAGCTACATCCCCCCGGCAGCATCCCACGCTGCTCCGCTGACAGCCCTGCAGCCGGCAAGTAATCAGCACCACAGCTCCCCTTCCTCTCTTGCTTCTCCTTTCCAAACTCGGTTGATTATGTGAAAAATGTTTGGGTTTTTTCACTCATTATCTGGCTAAAGGGTTGAACAGGAAAGGAAGCTGCCACACGCCGCCCGCCGAAATGGGAATTGGCATTTGCTTGCGTGAGCATCCCCTGCCGCGCAGAGTTTTGTTCATTTGCAGCCGATTTCCTGCTCTGCCACTCAAGCTAGTATTAATGGAGTCAGTTTTTTATGAAGTTGTTTTTTTTTTTTTTTTTATTGTAGTAGAGCTTACTTTGTTTTTTTAAAAAAGGAACACCTCCTCTCTGTGCTCTCAGTTATTTCTCCTGCCCAGCCCCACTTCAGTTCAGAGGTGAGGCTGGTAACCAGCCGGATTGCTCAGTCAGCCCAAATCACAGCACCAACCCAAGCACTGAAAATTCATTAGTCTCTCTTTACCACCTGAAATTGGGAAAATAACTCTTTTTTTAAAATCCTGTGCAGGTTCTTTTTGCAAGTAACCAGTGCTAGAGCTATTAAGAGTTGTATTTTTCAAGCTTTTTCTCTCACGCCAAGAGGGCCAGAAATTTTCCAAAGAAAATACTACGCCATTGATGGTTTTCAAGCAGTGATGTTAATGCTGGCTCTAGATCTTTCAGAAAGGCTCACCAAATACATAAGATCCTCAATAAAACTGAGAGGGCAACATTTTCTATATATTGATCCCACGGGAATCTGTGACAACACAGAAAAGTCCCTGTAACTCTTTAACAATAATTTTTGCTCTTTCTAATGGCTCACTAACACCAGGGAGAGAAGAGGTCTCAGGACCCTACACCTTCACACAGGGCTCTGAACTCTCCTCCCCTGTAACAGCAGTGCCTTGCAGTAGGACACATTTTGTACAGTGGTAATAGAGAAAATCCACATTTCTTTCCTTCAAAAACAAACAGGATAGAAAAAGGTCTTTGATTTATCTGAAGTACCAGGGATGGGAAGAAAGGAAGGTCAGGGCAAGCTCCACTATCCCTGTGAGCACAGAAACCAGTATCTCCTGACATCAGTTAGGTGTCAAGACAAACTCTGTTAAAATGGAAAGAAAAAAAGCTTCCTCAGAAATAGCACTGATTTAGGAGTTAATTATCCCTGCCTGTGGGGGGAAAAAGAAGGGGGTGTTTTTTTCATTTAGAAGAGTTATTAGTCCATGTTATCAGCAGAGATCACCTCTTAATGAAAATCAGCATTGGCTAAATAAGATTCTGTGACAATTAGGCTTGCTGCCTGCAAGCTGCTCAGATTCCTGGATGGTTTTAAGACAGTTCCTACAGAGAAAGTGCATTAATCTTATGGGAAGACCAAGAGGTAAAACCTTCCATTTGTTTAATGGAAAAAAGACAGTTGGAGACAGTTATTTTGCTATAGGGTAATTGCACTCCTTGTTTAGAGAAATGAATACTAAACCAGTATAAAGAACCAAAAGCTGTTCATGCTAAGGTAAGGCAGTATTTTTTGCTGGGATAAAAGCATGAGGCTGGAAGCAGAAATCTAAATGACTAAAACTAACTGCGACTTGATCCATTTTGAGGAGAGTTATTTCTGTAAGTCAAGAGAGGCATTTTTCTGTAGTCAGGCAAGGAGCATTCGGGTGCATGAGCATGGGTCAGGCAGCTAATGATGATTCAAACCGTGGCCCTGGAGCTAGTCCCCAAAGCCTGCCCATTCAAGACCTCTAACTGCCTGAAGATGCAGACATGTACTTCAAAATCAGACTATAATAATCTAGCTGTACCTTTAGGCACCTAATTACCTCTAAAAAGTTGAGATACTACTAGAAGGAGGGAAGGGGAAAAGTTATCTAGCCACACACAATTGTTCTGAATCTCAAATTGGTGTTTAGCTCCCAAATGACACAGCCTGGCCAGGGGCTGGACCATCATCAGAGGACAGTAACACACTCCTTCCCACCCTTCTCCAGGCTGGCACTCTGCATGGCATCACATCCAGAACCTTCTTACGCCAAGTAATGGGTTTGGGTTTGATTGCAAGGCTGTACACACCGACCCTCCCGCACACCCCCATAAGGGCAGTTTGAGTTATTGTAGCACCATCACACACAGGCTGTGTCAGCTCTGCACCCGAGCAGCGCAGTGGTGGCCTTCCATCCTCAAGGCACTTAACCTTTAACACAGGAGGCAAGTACATCCAGAGAAGCAAGGACAGAAAAACAAAAAGCCCACTGAATACTGTTACAAACAGATTGCATGATTTCCTGAAGCTACTTAATTACGGGAGCAAGAGCTCCTCCCATGTCTCTACTTCAGGCAAGAGACCGTTTGCATGAAGGATCCCACCTTCCCCAAGCGTTCCTCAGCAGGTGCCTTGAATTTTCATCTGCTCAACTAAATCCATAGCTCCTTAGGCCCTTGGAAACTTGTAGGAGTTCATTAAGGCCAGTTCAGATGCTCAGTTCTTTTCCCATCTCTAGGAATGGACTGCTTTGGCTCTGTATTGTTAAAGAAAATAAATAAATAGAACCCAAACAAATGGATGAAACACATCTATCAGTGATCTCCAGACTGCTTTCCCTGGAATACTGCAAAAATTGAGCTAAAGCATGATCCTGCCCTACATAAAATTAGCCCAAGCCTACAGCCACAACTACACTAAATCCTTAGGCAAAACTGCCCATACTCCTATGAAACACTTAGAACAAGAAAAAAGAAAGTCTGTCTTGCTCTAGGATTCTGCAGCACAATTGGAGTGTCATCACACTGATTTTCGCTTTTTGCATACCCAAAAACAAAGCAAACAAAAAACACCCCAAGAAAACAACCCCAATCTTCAAACAGCCCAGTGTTTTCTAGCTTTTTATTCTACATGATTTGGGGGGGGGCTTTTGGAATAACGTCAGTGAAAAACCCAGCACCCATCATAGATCTTCCCTCAGCACAGGGCACTCTCTATGGGACTCTGCCACAGCACTAACGCAAGCAGGGCTTTGAAATGGTTTTCCTTTCCTTTGCACCAGGGAGGTTAAAAAATTTCCCCTTTACCAGCGAGCTCAGACTGGAACAGAGCAAGTTATTTTGGGAGCAGCTCCTCCCTAATTTCATTAATGCATGTATCAACAAATCTGGTACAAATGGCAGGGGCCTCCTGTTGCAAAGAAAAGCCTCATATTTGTTCCTTTGCTGGCAACAAATCCCTTCCCAGCACGTACTCAGGAGGAACCCAGAGACAAAGAAGCATTTAGGGAAAAGTTTCCTCCAGAAATTTTCTTACCACAAATTTCTGAGTGACCAGCCAGAAAAAAACAGCCACGCTGTACAGAAATCACACTTGCTGGAAACAGAGTCCTCTCCCCAAAGACAGCAACTGAGCTTTCTCCCATTTTCCCGGATAATTCTGGTGGAAAAAGCATTATCAACCTGCTACAAATCCCTGTGCCAGCCCTACTGCAATGATACTGCACTCCCAACTCTGGACCGGGAATGTGCTCCACCAACTGCAGCTTCTTGCGCCAGCAGAGGTTGTTGTGGCAGCTCCTCCATCCATTAGTGCAGTTGTTCTCCTGGCATCTGAGTCAGGAAGAACTTGTCCAAACTTCGAGGTTTTTCCAAGAGGAAGTTGTGCTTCTTAATTTCTTTTCTTTGACAGACAGTGCATGAAATTAATCTCCCCACACCCTCCACGTCTTTCTTTCTTTTAAAGTCTGTATTCATTCACCTACCAACCCTTCTCGGGCATGTATAATTTCAGAACCACCTGCTGCTGTATTCACAGGAATCAGATCTATGAAAGACACAATAGCCTATTGTTCAGCAGAAACTCCATGCTTTGTTCTCCTGGGGTTTTTTTTTCCTTTTTCATAAGAAACCAAAATTACTTTTAAAGGATTGTTTCAAGCAATCATTTTCAGACAAAATGCTGTAGATAATTATTTGCAGAGGAGTAGCCTTTATGGGACCAAGATATGAGCCAGAACATGTCCCTGTGTTACCAAGCAGGTTGACTTCCAAGGGATACCAGAGTGCATTTCTCACCCACTACCAGCTTAGTAGGTATGTAACACTGATGGGAAAAGATTCTTCCATCTCATGAAGATGTGAGAAGAGTTTCTGCATTCAGTACACAAGTAGATGATCTTTGTGTGTGTGTGTGTGTGCGCGCACACAAAGCCCATTCAAGTTGTCTCTGCAGAGAAGCCACACTTGGGAGAGATTTAACCCACATTGACTTCCACAGGATATTAAACACCTCCCAAGGACTGATCCAAGTCCCATCTGATGCTGGACCTGGCTTGCAGTGCCAACATCTGGTACTCCTCATGCTTTCATTAAATACATGGCATTCCATAAAAAAGCATAAAAGGGAAGAAATGAAAAAGACACTATTTAAGAATCTGCAGTCAACCTGCCAACACAGTCATGTCTTTCATATACCAGAGCCATCACTACACTGCATTGTTTGTCCCCATTATTGCTTTGGAAGCCAGCAGAGAATAACCTTATTTATCTATCAACACATCTGAAGGAGTGTGTGATAGAGAACCTGGAAGCAGTTCTTAATTTCCACTCAAGCTGTACTGAGACATGGAAGAAAAAATACTTGGAAAAAGTGAGTAGACTTTTTTATTAAACCTAGTTACTTCTTTTTCCCCCTGGTTTTCTGCAAAAATTAACTTCACATGCTGGGTGTACATCATCCATCTACTGTCCTGTTGCACTTCTGGAACCCAGTGGCCAATATCCATCAACCCCGGGGGCAGAGAGCACCGCCTGAAAGAGGATTATAGTCTTGTAACTTTTCAATAAAAATGTGGTTTGAGTAGAAAAGACTCAAATTATTGCTCTCAGCAACCGGCTCTAGACCAGCTTCACAACTCTGCATGGTAGGGAGGAGACCAAGGGATATTGGATGCAAAACTGCTGAAAGTAAGTTCTTTTTTGGTCTTCTGCTCATAGAGGAGTTTATGCTGGTTTTTATGAAGTGGCTTGTGATTTCTTTAATTTAAAAGTATCAGGGATGACTCCCCATTCTGCTGAGGATATGCTTTTGTGCATTACGTTAGTCTCATTAAGAGCTTCTTGAAGGATTGCACAGGCTGGATTTTCAGC
The DNA here is from genome assembly GCA_013390025.1 of Pitta sordida. Taxonomy (NCBI): domain Eukaryota; kingdom Metazoa; phylum Chordata; class Aves; order Passeriformes; family Pittidae; genus Pitta; species Pitta sordida. The sequence continues at coordinate 124,983 of WEKX01024441.1, forward strand.
GCAAATAGCTTTTCCCAAATAAAACCTAAGTATCTTCACTTTTATCCTTCTCTTCCAAAAAATCCTCTGAAAACATCCATATCAAGAAGATCTATTTTCACCCAATGAACCTGTCACCAGTTCACTTTTCTTAAGAGCTCCCCAGCAAGATCTGAATTGCTAGCGTTAAAGAATAAAAAGAGAGGAAGGGATAGAGACTTCCCTTCCTGCAATCCCTCTCAACCCTCCCAGGCGTTTTCAGACAGCTTCATCAGTTTACATTTATGAGTGACCCAGTGGCAGAGGAACCCATGCATTGTCTCACCCCCTTGCAGGTCATTTGCACGCACGCACACACACAGAGCAGCCACAGTAATTTCTGCATTAGAGACAATAGTGCAGAAACCAACTCAATGAGATTATTATTTCTCAACGGTTCTAGTGCCTGAAATGATGTTATTAAAGTTACATTTTCCAGTCAATCTGGCAATTTCTCTTATTAAAGAGCATAGACAGTACTGGGGAGAGTCCAACACTAAAACTGGAAAGATGAAATATTGCTGATATACTGATTGCGTTATCTGAAGAAACTACCTTTCCAGAGTAAAAATTAAAGAGGAATAAGATACATTTTAGGACTGATCTTTCATGAAAGTTATACAAGTGAGCAATTGTAATATACTGAGAAATGACCGATAAAGTCTAACATCCTTCCCAGGGAAGAACTCCTTGCTAGATACAACGGGGTTTATTAATCCATGCAGCAGGTAGCAGTAAATCCCAGCTGGCAAGGGAAAATAATTCTCCCTATTAACTCCACATAAGCTTCCAAACTTTTTCTTGAATATGAAGGTGCATAAGAAAAACAGCCTGCTGAATCCGAACCCTGAGGACTTTCCTTCTTTCAAGCACCAAATGCCATGCTAAGTGACTGTGGAGTGAAATCAAATAGAAAAGACAGCTCTATTGTGGGTTTTCAATCAAATGAAATTAAATACTGTCAGTTTATTAGACTTTAGCATGCAAATCACTGGTGCCACTTAAGCCTAGCAGCCACTATTACTTACTTGTTTAAAAACCCTGGAGTTAGTCAAAAAGGGAAAACAAGCTTTGTTTTAATGAAAACCATCATGATTGCTTTCACTGCACAGGGTTTGGCTCTAAGCTGCCTCCCAACCAGGAAGGCTTGTCAAAAGGCTATACCCAAGCAGGCAAAAGCTTTTAATTTTTGACGTATCAATAGTTAAAGCTTAGCAAAATTATCAATGCCCATATTACAAAATATTTTGTCTTGATTTTTTTGAGGTTTTTTCCCGTGTCTTACCTAATTCTGAGCATGGACTCAATAATAATAAAAGCATGAGCCAGGGACCAAGGAGTGAAGAGAGAACACAGATTTAGATAAAACCTAAAGGACTCCATCAGCACTAGCATTAAAATGTCAAATAAACCATGAGGAGCAGATACCAAAAACATCCATGACCCCGTTTGCTACTGCACTGATCTTGTCACCTCAAGCAGGCTGTGGCTTCAGAAGGAACCACGAACAATCAGATCAGTCTGGTGAACCAGGACACCCCAGTGGGCCGGAGAATAAACCAGCCTGACCCAGCAGAGAGAGGAGGGAGCATGTCCCCAGCTTTCTCTGAAGCAAAGGGGCCCATAACTCCAACAGCTTTTTCCATCATCCCGTGGACCATTGCACCAGGGTCTCTCACAGTCAGGTTTGCCAGCAATGGAGTGATCCCCCAGATGGAACCCCCACCTCACAATGCAACCCCCAAAGTTTGGGAACCCCTTTTGTGACCACTGCAAAGACAGCTGGTACTGCTGGAAGGTGACATCATGTGAGAAGACATTCAATGCAGTAGGCGGCAAATCAGGCGCTTTATCCCAGATTTGCACTATTCTGATGCAAAGTGCTTAAAAGCCAGTGGGAGTCAAGAAATAAGGAAGAAGTTCCAGACAGCATTAACTATTTTAAAAGACAGATTTCCAGCACTCCATTTAGACTTGTTTTCAGCTTATCCACAGAGATCTGCTAAACCTTACTAGGACTTAATTCCCATAAATATGATTCTCCTTCAGTGTTCAGCTAAGTAGCAATGTTTAAAAAAAGTAAATATCAAATTGTGGGAGTTGGATTATTCATTCGTGTGGTAAAAGCCATTATATATGAATATATACAGATGTTCCCACTTCATGACGGATCTAAACATATGTAGATTTTAGACTCTGACACACAAACCATCTATTATGCAATGGCCCATGGACATGACTGGGATGCTTTTATCCTCAGCTGTGTCAGGAAGATTCACAGAAGCTGTGTGAGAGATGGAATAAACTTATACATAGTTAAAAGACTAAAGAAGTATAAGGAAGAGCCTCTCTTAAAATGAGAGAGAAAGAAGAGAAATCAAAGAGCCAGGGTCTACTATCAGATTTTGCAGGACAACAAGATGAAATATGAACGTTTCAAAGCTCAGAGTTATTTGATGTTGGAACTGGTGCAGCCTGACCTCATCAAACCAGCTGTTAAAAATTTGCCTGAATTGCCCATTAAATCTTTCTTCCAACAAGCTCTTGTTTTTGCCCCACTTCTTGCTTCCCATCAAGCCTTGACTGGGCTTCAGACTCTGCTGACATCCCATCCTCCAAACAGGCTGGTGTCCAAAGATCAGCACAGCACCACTGTGATGAAAGCAAACATCTGTTTAGCATGAAAGATGGATGAGACCCCGCTCCAGCAGAGTTATTAGTGCACTCCAGCTGTTTTACATAGCTGCCTTCATGCAAACCATTGTGCTGGTTTCCAGTTGCTTCATATTGCACAGGCGTGACAAAGCAGGCAGAGAACCCAGCATCAAGTACAACCAACAAAGAATTCCCAAAAGGTGTGGAAACTCTCGGTGAAATTCAGAACAAATTGCTTCAAGCTGTGCTGTGTGATCCTCTGAAAGGCTCAGAAGTGAGCAAACAGGGCCAGCCCTGGGATTAGCCAGGAGCAGCATGTCAGCCACAAGGAGCTGCAGGCTGGGGGACAGGGACACTGGTTAAAACAGCACTCACAATCTGGTGAGAGTCCAAGCTCTCCTGACCATCACCACATCCAGAGGGCTCATGGCAGACTCATTATGAGGACTGAAGAAAAGCCACTTCTGCATTGCCCTAAGCAGATACTTGCTCTCCTTTGAACAAGAGAGGGGGTCAAGTTGAACCTGGATGAGTCAGGGTGCAGGAAGCTCTTGCAGGGCTGAGTTGAGCAGCCCCAGCAGCACCAGTTTACATGCAGCCCAAACCTGCCTTCTCCCCATATACAGCAACCCAAGCATGTTTATACCAGAATAAGGCCATATGTCTGAAAAGATGCAACACACACCTGAAAGGCTGCAGCTGGGAGTTTTACAGCTTACAGAAGATGGAAAATACAGGTGTAGCTAAAGCCCGCAGAGTCTTGGGAAGAGAGGAGACATATGTGACAGCCCTTCTCCACACAGGAACACAGACCATTAAATGTAATGCTTCACATTATGCTTCCCAAATACCTACTTAATTTTGATTCAACAAGGCACTTGTGCTAATAAAAATTAAAGCCAGCAGGTTCTGTCGAGTGTGTAATGGATGTGTGGAAGAGCAGCATGCGGAAGGTATATTTAAAATTAACTATGAATACTAAAACTGACTACTTTGCAAACCTCTAGAAGTCTGGGGAACACTGCAACCACATGGATACAAGCACTCAGCAGGGTGCTGTGCAACTGCCTGCCCGGCCCCTCACCTCGCCACAGGTCCTCAGGATTGGAGGGGACAACCTCTCACCAAGTATCTCCCATTCCCACTGTGCTAACCTCCACATGGAGTCTGGATGTCTCCAAAAAGCAGCAATCACCAAGTGCTTACCTCTTGCTGCTGCATGCCAGAACCAAAGGCAACTGTCAGTGTACATCTCCACCAGTTTCACTCAAGTATGGATATCTCCAGATCCACACTGGTGCGTGCTCAGGGGGACAAGAGGGAAGAGATTGTCTCCATGAACATTAGAGACAGCAGATCCATTTAATGACTAAACACACGATTGTTTGCTTATAAAAGGCAGTGTCACATAAATCTGCTAAGAGCTAATTGCCTATTATAGCTCATGGTGCTGCTCGAGTTGGCTGCTGAATGATAAAGGGACCTTTAGAAAGGAGGGAAAGCCAGCAGAGCTCTGCTCACCCACCGCCACCGCAGTTTCCAAACGTATTGTTCTCCAGTTCCTGCAAGGTAAACACTTATCCCCTCTCTAAGTGACGGGGTACCTCTGCCAAGCTCACTTGAGTGGGAAGGCTGGGGGCAAATTGAAACACAAGAGGGAAGAGGAATTGCTTTGATTCTTTTTTTAAGTTATTATTACTATTAATAACAAAATTCTCTCTGTTGCCTCACAAATCATGGCAGCTACCCCGACTGTCTCTGCAGCCAGCCGGGAGCTGGCTGGTATTTGCCACTGCCCTGATGCCAGTGGTTGCCTCCCACGGCCCAGCTACTGCAGCAAGGAACAAGGAATAGCAGGGGAAAGATGCACATGCTGCACAGCAAGGTCAGGCAAGGGAGCCAGGGAGCACAGGGTGTTACGTGATGATGGCGCAAAACAGGAAGAAATGAGTGATGTACCCTCTGCCTCAGAGCTCTTCTGCTTCACCCTGATTTTAACTTGACAGGTACAAGGTTTACAAGTCACCTGGGCTGTCTGATCCAGATCTATACCTACCTGAGCATCTTCCCAATGATTTCCCCAGATTTCAGGTATATCCTTGTGGCTCTGTCCCAGAACCCTATCTAGTCCTACCTCACACTCACACACACACGGCTTCTTTATGCGCTGCAGAGGGGTCAGTTGAGGCTGAACCTGCAGAGAATGTGCCCCAAGATGCCTCCCTGCTCCCAAGGGCTGCAGGTTCGAGGCACTCCGGCAGCATGAGTAACAGAGCGCAGCTTCTCATGGCAGGAAGGAACACGATCTGTTTACGCAGTGGGTTATATGTGAAATGCATTACATTACTGGGGAAAAAAAACAAACCCTCAGCAAAACACTTACCTTCATCTTATGCCAAGAGTTCAATCCTACCCAAACGGCACCACATTCCTCAATAAAATTATTCTCTATAAATCACTGGGGCATGAGCAGGTCACATCCCTCACATTTCAGGCTGAACCACTCACTCCAGTAAGGACCCTGCATGGATCGGTCGTCATGCCCACAGTGGGAAAGGACGGGATCTCCACTGAGTTCTCACAGAGAAGCAGATTTATTACTGGGACAACTCCACTGAGGTTGGTGGCATAGCAGTAAGGAGCTGTCAGAGGTTTGTTTCAAACCTTTATCATTTGTACAGTCATGCACATGGTTTCTCAAAGGCACAGGAGTAGATCTATGACTTAGCTTGGCTCAGAAAAGCCACTGACTGGAGCAGTGCCATCCCAGCTTCTCAGTCTTGTGCTGTGCCTCTCAGACAGGGCTGTGCTGGACCTCTGGGCTCCCTAGGCACTGACAGGGCTCTGAGGAGGAAAGAATTATTAGGGATATCAAGCAAGTCAATCTGCTCAATATCTGCAAACAACCTGGCATATAACCTCCAAAACAGAAGCACTCACCAGACCAGGGACCTATATCCTTTCTTTGGGGAAGGGGAGGATGCAATGAAGCAGAATGCAGCAAATCCTGTTTTTATCCACACACCTGGGCAGCAGGGAGCCAGATCTTACTCTTACCAGCACAAATTCTTGCCTCCCAGGACAAAAGCATGTTTATACTCCAACTGCTCCACAGCCCTTCTCATCAACACTGTTCTCTCCAAACCTGAGCTGGTTCCTAACTTACAGCTTTGTTACAATAAACCACATGAGTGTTAATTATATATTGAGGTTGAAAGTTAGTGTACAACTGGGAAGAAAACCACAACTCCTTCCACCTTGCCAACACGATTTCATGAATCTGTATGATAAGAAACAGATCAGTTATGAGGCATGATTAAGTGGATCATCTTTTCATCTCCCAGCTATACTAAATAATTTACAGGGCCATTTTGGGACTGACATGCAAAGCAGTTCAACAGTGATTTAACAAAAACGTATGAGATTCCATCTTTTCATGGTTTCCAGGTGTTGAGATCAATTTACTTCAATTTTAATCTATGGGCCTTTCTTTTCCCTCCTCCCCACAAAATCTGCAGCTGCCAACTATGCTGGCATCCACAACAGCTACGAAACTAATTTCCCTGTGAAGCAAATTCTTCCAGGATGAATTGAATGAAGGCAGAGCTCATAACTGCACATTAACGAAAATATTTCTGATAAAAAAATGGGGAGATATTTTTATCCACATCTCCATTGAAAATTGCTGGGAAATATGCTTTTGAAAAGCCATCATCTCCAAGCATGTAATTATCAGATCCTTGAACAAAAACACACGGTCAAAGGAAAAAAACACTTTCATTGAAATAAAAAAATTGGGGGTGGCAATTGTTAGAAATGGAGGGAGAGAAATTCTCCATCCTGTGCGATTTTGCACATTTCAAGTTATCAGACTGATTTGTAACTCCACAGATTAATAAACTTGGCAGCTAAGAACGTCAAGCTTGATTAGTCATTTTTTTTATAAGCAGAATAATAATAATATTATAAGGAAAAAAAATCAGAGTCAGACTGGCAGACTGTCACAGAAGCAGAATTTCCTAACGCCCACACAAGCATGCTTGTCTTGAAACCGTATTCTGCCACCTTGAATAGACAGCCATACAATGACCTGGGGGCCCTATCCTATCAAGGCTTAAGACCGTGCCTACCCTGATGGGATTACTCACATGCTAAAAATTATGCAGTAGCTGAACCGACAGCTGAAAAGAGCCTTAAATGTTCTTATGCCTGGTAGCATTCAATTGTCAATTAATGAACATTGCTAAATATTTATTTTTGCTCTACTTTCCTCCAGCTCTGCGGCAACAGTTCTTTCTGATCATTATTACTTGTTAGCTTTAATTGTTTCTTTTACTTGCAACACCTACACATGTCCACACACAAAAGCAAAGGTACCCTTCCCTCCAAGTTGCCCAACACCTTTTTCTGACCTTCTGAGTAAAATTATATATGATTTCCATCCCTGAGTTAGGTGGATAGTATCACAAGCAATAAACATTGGCATCCACACACAATCAATTTTAACAGTCCATTTCAAAATAAATGAAATCCTACATGCCCTAACATATGCAAACACTTTTGGCAGTGTGGTTACTTTTGGCTTTTATGGATTAACAAAATAGAACAAACATTATAAAGAATAATTAACCTGAACGTAAATCCAAAAGCAAGACTTAACACATCACACAAAATTCAGTCCCCTTCTACAGGTCACTCAAAGAGTGCACCACTTCCAGCAGAAATGAGATTTTCTCCAACAGGTTGGCAGAAAGGTTAATGTCTTGGCTGGAAACTGGATTCCAACTGTTAGTACTGGAGAAAACCTCAAGAGCAGTTGTTCAACTGACACAATGGACCAACATTTCCACTAAATCTGCCTGGACTTTGCATTGAAAAACATCCTGCTCCTAACAAATCACTACTAATATGATGTGCATGAGCACACCCTTTTAAGTTGAAAACCTCTGTAACCTCTGTAGAGGAGGAGTAAAACTGAATAAAACTGAATTCCATAGGCCATGAAAAGTTGTAGGATATTACCTCAGTCTTTTTTTCTTCTAAAACAAACAATTTTGGTAGAATGGTAGAATGGGTCATCTCTAGAAAATAGCAATACGGATAGACTGAAAATCCAACTTGTTCTACATGTATCTCAATTTTAGAAATGCCTCTGAAACTGTTTCACATGCTATTTTTATAAGAATGTTTGGGAAGCAGGATATAGATTAAGTGTATGCAAAACTGATTGGAAAACCATACACTGAGAAAATTCATCCGTTGTTCACAATCAGAAGGGAGAGATGTACATATTACACAAAGTTCTGTATTACACAAAGTACCTCGGTCTGGTACGACTCCAGGTTTTCACTAAATGACCTGAATGGTTGCAGAGAGATTGATCTTATTAAGTTTACTGGCAGCCACCAGGTATGAGGGACTGGAAGCAGGTTGGGAAGTCAATTTTTGATCCAGAATAATTCATAGATGTATAATTCAGTAGAGGTGCTCACAAGCTAACAGACCTGGGCAGGAACAATCTAATGAATAAAGGATGGAGAAAAACTATCTAAGTGACAGTTAGAATGGACTCTTCAGATACTGTGGACCACAAACTAAATGTGATTCCCGCAATACCATGTCATACAGAAGAAAAGCTAACACCCTGGTGCAAGTAAGTCTGGGTATAGTCTGCAGGATCCGTGAAATCATCTTTTCATTTTACTCAGCACTGGTAAAAGCCTCGGCCTGAATGCAGTGCCCAGGTGTGGGTTCATTCAGATTGAATCAGTGCAGGCTGGTCAGACATCCAGAAGACCACAACTTCTGCAACTGGGGGAAAGCATGAGTTGTCTACACTAAAGAGAAGAGAGAAAGGGTTATTACTCTCTTCAGACATTCAGAAGTGTGATGCACAGAGGGAAGGAGTAACCTGTCATGTGTGTTAGGAAAGGAAGCAATGGCACCAAAATTGCAAACATGCAAAGCTTTTCCTTAATATTTCAGTCTACTGAGTTAATCTGAGCTGATGTGGTGCTCCCAGATTGGATATTTTCAAATGCCAGGGGGATGGATGATAACATAGGCATGGTTGATACTGGCTCAGGGGAGAGGAATAGCCCAAACACTCACTGCCCAGTTTTGGCTCAAGGAAATTAAGATCATAGGTTTAGGCCCAGAGATGTTTGTCTTGGTATGCACACCCCAGTTAGTTTTTCTCTTAATCTTTCATTTTGCTGCAACTGAGGCAAAGCTGACAAGTGACGTAAGTAGCTTGATGAGCAGGAGTTATATTAAATAGCACTATTGTGATGAATTCTTCAATAAGAAAGATAAAATCTTTCTCCCTAGGAGATTTATCTATGAATATTTCCTCCTGTCTTATTCTAGCTCCTCACATTAGTTTTCTATCCCTGTCAGGCATGTTTTTCTCTATTTCTCCCCTGTCTATTTGGCAAGCAGAGAGAGAGAACAGGGGAGCTGATCCCCTGAAAACCAACAAGCATGAAGGGGCAGAGATCTATTGGTAAGTCTCTTTTCCTGGCCATTCCCACACAGGAATGCCGATAAATGCAAATAAAGGGTGCAGTTTGTTGGTCTGAAAGAAGGGATAGGGAGTTTACACTCTTCTCCTTGATCTGCAGAGAGTCCATCTCACATTTAAACCCCAGCTTCTAATAGCAACAATAAACTCCACACTGAAAACCGAACAACAAACCCAAAGAGAAAAGCACTCATCAACTATTTTCCTTTGCCTTCTATACAAACTATACTTTAAAAAATCAAAAATAATGAAGTCACCCAACTGCATACATCTGGAAGGCAAAGGGTGTTCTGAAGTTGCCTGTGCTGTCCTCACTTAACCATTTAACTTGGGCTGCTTTGTGACAGGATCCTCAGCTGGTCACTGGGAGCAGCACAAAGGAGATTCAATGAGCTCTGCTGTTCTGCCCACTCCTGCAGTGATCTTGCAGTAAGGACTAAATGAACGTGAAGTTTGATAGAGCAAAGCATAGATGGTGTTCCTGGACTTCAGAAAGGCCATAAAGCATTTCAGGATAGTCCTCCAATGCCAGATTACAAGGGCTCTTGTGGAAACACACTCCCTATCAGCAGAACCACATACGAGCTTACTCTAACTAGAAGAGAAACACTTCCCCTACCTTCCACAAAACATCACTGCTGGTTTACATTTTCTGACCCTTCTATTCTGAAGGACAGACAAAAGCTCTGTAGGGATAAATTTTGAGACTGGCTGAAGGAGATAAAAGAAAGCGCCATGACCCTAATGGTGATGGGCCCAAAGAGCACTTTTGAAATGTCTGGATGCTTCTTTGAAACAATACATTTGGTTTGCCTATCACACTTACAGTGCTAAAATGAGTGATAAGATAGCAATTCCCTTTCCAGATGAAGAGATGAGTCTCATAAAAAAGTCAGGTATTAGAAGAAAAAACATATTACCACATCAGCTGAATGACCAAAAGAGAGCTCCCTTAATGTGTCAGAAAAGCCAAACACAATGCATTGTAATCAAACCCCCTCAAAGCTCTTCTCTGTGCACTAAAATAACAAAGAAGGACAGAGATCGTCGCCCAACCCTCTCTCTTTGCTCTGTGGCTGGTGCAAAGGATAGCCTCACCTGTGGGATGCTGAGGAAGACAGCATCTCCTGGGTGATGAAATTGCAGGCTTGGCCCTCAAGAGCACCATGAGCACAAGGTGGGAGGGTCTGACACCAGGCTGAGGAAGGCTTCCTTACCCATTCAGTGACTGCACCATTCCCTTGTGATACAGTGCTGACCCAAGGTTCTCAAGAAAGGTTTGGGGCTGACATCAAGAACATTTCTCTTTTTATCACCCAACACCCAGACAACATCACCATTCACAGCAACACAGCAATCTGGAAGCACCAGATGTCTCTGGTGACATGTTGGAAGAACTTCATGAATGTGGCTGGTGGCATCCAGGAGACCCCTCCAGCACAGTCGGTGTCAGTCACCTCTGAGCCAGGGGCCCAGCTTGTGGCTCAGCCCCAACAGCAGTGGGAGCTCCTGCCAAGTTGTCTTTTGATCTTTTCATGGAACGGCTGCATTCCTGTCCGGTTAAATCACGTGTCCAGGCTCCCTCTGCCTACCAGGACGTATCACCATGTCTCAGGAAGCTTCAAAATAACCCCAGTCCTCAAAAAGCTCCTTGCTCTGACGCTACAGTTGGGGGACATTGAATCTAGTCCATGGGACAAGGCAACACAGACAAGCTTTACACCTGGTTCATTTTACCCCTCAGATTTAGGGAGAGAAAAGAGTTTTCGAAAGTTAGGTTCATACTTTAGGGCATCTTGAGACCAAGAAAATGACAAAGTCAGTCTCACTACATCACTTCAGGCAGTGTAAAACAATTCAGAAACCATAAATTACCTCTGTAATTCCAGTGCCTTTGCTTTCAGAAGGGAAATGCTTACATCAGAGCAGAAGAGCAAGCTCCATGCAGCACATTCAGCTGCAACAAGCAGAGCTACAGCATGCAACAAAGTACCTGAATATCACACCCTGTTACAAATATCAGAGCCCGTCCATCCTTCAAAGACTGGGGCCAGGATTTGTTATACATGCCCTTTGTAAAGGTGCCCTTCTACACTCATCTACTCACTCTTTTGCAGAAAAGAAATAGAATTTTTTTATACTCCATGGTAATAGTGCATTGTTCACCCCAGGTATCTAAACAGAAGTGAGCAGCTCACTGAAATGGCAGATTTCTAGCAGGAGCTGAAATATTTATTAGACAAGGTAATAGTGGATTACACTGGAGGCGGGGTGATGGTAGTCAGTGATCCCACCACATGCAGCAGAGTCCCTTACCCCCATCTGCCCCCTCAGACCCTGACTCACCACTGCTGACTGCCCAGCCTTTTCACACATTGATCTTGGAAAACAGAAGAGCAACATTTAGATTTTGGTTTTTTTAAAAAGCCAAGAGAGCTGTAAAGGTTCTGCAGTATTTGAGGTGCCTTAAGAAAAGCCCCTGTGTCTGCCAATCTTGCAGCTGGAAGCGGGGAAGGCAGCCTGAAGGGTACTCTCCAGTGGTCACAGGGAGAAATTCTTTACAGAGAAGCAGAGATATATTTTGCAAATCAAAGCAATTAAGTTTGTATGCAACGGTGTGGATTTGTAAAACCACTTTCAAAGCAGCACTACATTAATGATATTAAAGGTGGTTAAAGGAAACCAGATTAAACAAAAGTAAACTATTGGACAAGGGGGAAAAATACAGACAGGCTCACTCACCAAAGTCTGACTGCAAATCCTTTTTCAGTCCACAAAGCATGTCTGTTATTATCTATCAAATCATTCAACTAATTGTAACAGCCGCTCCGTTCTCTCTTCCTGCCAGCGCTGGAATCCTTTCCCAGCCAGCCCGGGCTCACTCTGGGGCTGCCTCCCACCGCCGAGCGCTGCACCCTCACTTCACGGCAGCAAGATCAAATCGTCCTGGGCACTCCAGTTTGCGAGGACTCAAAAACGTGGCAATCCTTTAGACAGAAACGTCTTTACACGGCTGTTTAACCTGTGACTCGCCAGTCCCGTGCAGAAATAAGAAAATGAAGGGTACGTCTGGGGTTTTTTTTATCTAGTCCTAAAAATGCCGTGCTAGTTCTCTCGGCTCCGCTGGCCATCAGGCATTGCAAAGCAAAAGTTGCAAGCGCAGTGATTAAGCGGAACAGCTGGTTGAAGGGGAGGCAGCCACTGAACCCTGACGCTCCGGCAGATGCAGCAAATGTCGAGCGCGCACTTCATTCCCGGCGGTATTCCACCGGTGGAGAGCGGGCATCATCCCACGGAGATGTGCTGGCCCCTTCCTGCCCGAACCCTTCGGTGGCTTTCATGGGGATTTCAGGCGCGGGGGGGCGGGGAAACACAAAAAAGGCATTAACCGGAGGAAGGCGGCGGGCGGTGCTGCGCCGGCGGCACAACTTGGGCGGCAGCGGAGCCGCGCTCCGGGCCCCGAGTTGCAGCAGCGGCGGCAGCGGGGCTGACAGAGAGGAGAGGCTGCGACTGCAGTACTGCCTGACACACTTTCCTCTCCCCCACCCCCTCTTGGCAAGTGCTTGCAGAGCCTCCAGCACCTTTCAAGGCAATGTCAAGCTGCTGTCAAAGCATTACCCTGCCTCCCCAACACACACAGAGTGCTCGTAAGGGAGTATGAGGCTGCAGTCCTGTGTCCTGCCAACAGCGTTGGCTGAAAACTCGGTTTAACCGTTACTTAGGAAGGGCAGAGGAACCACCACGGGGAAAACGCGTGCAAGTCCTGTGCTAGGATTTGGGAGAGGGGAGGTTTTGGGGGCAATGCTGGGATCACCGGGTCATGTGGAGTCTGGTCCTCCAGCACAGGATGCTGAGCAGCTTCCTCCAAAACTGCTGGTCCTGCACTGTGGGTGGGGATAGGGCACTGGCCTAGTAAGAAATGGTGGTAACAAACCAGTGTCTGCTTCTTTTGCTATTAAAATAGAAAAAAAAAAAAAAAAAAAAAGCAAGCTGATTTGGGTCAAAGATACAGAGCACGCAAGGGGATGCCACTGCCCTGGCTGTGGGGCAGTGAGTGTATGTGCAGGGCACACAGGGCTGCATCCTGCCTCCAGCAGGTCCCTTTCTCAGCCAAGCTGTGAGACACAAACTGTTTGTACCAACCAGCCCATGGCAGTGTTCTCCATACTCCGTTCCCTTGAGAACTGGTTCCTCTAACAACAAAATTACACCCATAAAGGGTGAAGAGAGAGCACAACAAGCGTGGTCCAAAGTACAAAAGCCATCTACACCATTGTATGAGGGTCCAGTCATGTTCGGGACGGGTAATGGATCTATCTTAAAGTGGCCGAGAGGTTAGAAATTGAGACTGCAACTCATGGAGAGGCAGCAAGGTTAAGTCTTATTTCCTTAGGAAACAAATCAGGATAAATCGAAAGGGCCAGAACACATCTGAATGTACCACTAAGAAATTTTACAGACCTGGGGACCCTAACTCTGCATGGAGGAGGAGAAGTGGGCTTCAGCCTAATGCCACAGATCTTGCTGAAATGCAGCAGCGTCTCTATTATGGTTCAAACTCAGCTGTTTCATGCACAACTTATGCAAAAGCAATAAAATTACCAACTAATAAAAAACCACTTACAAAAGAGATATTTTGGTCCATAATTTGTTTTTAAGAAATTGTTCAGTCTGACAATAGACTTAATTAGTAATTGAGGCAAAATTTATAATTAGACATCTTTTCATACAGCTATTAATGCTTTTGCTGCAGAGAAATTCCATCTTAAAGGAGAAAAAAAAAATTACCAGTTGCACCACAAATAGAAGATGCTAATTTGAGAATAGCCCACTGCTTTGGATGCCATGAAAAGGATGTCTCCAATGTGATGTTTTAAAGAAAATCCAAAAAACAAAACCATAAAATTCTTCCCAGAATATCTGCTGCATTAAGAATGTGCCTAAGAGGACAGGTCTACTAGGTAGTTGAAGCTGTTTGTTGCTGTGGATGAGAACAGGATGAACTGCCCCATTCCTCTGAAGGGGAAATGAAGAAGCATTTGGGCATTTCAAGCCCAGAATTGCTGGTGGCATTTGTTGAGCTGCCTGGCAAGACACCAGCACACCAGGAGCCTGGAGAGGATAAAGATGTTTACTCCATGGTTTCTGGCCAAAATCCACAAACACAACACTTTCTTCATGTTTCAGGTGCTGCTGTATTAAAACCAGCTGAAATGAACAGCTTGAGCTTTTAATGGGGAAGGGAAGGGATACACCACAACCCTCAACAAAATAAATCAGCCCCAAAACATTATGTTATGGCATCAAAACACGTAAGTGTCATAAAAAAGCATGAGGCATGAACCTAAACTGTGATGAAAAACTCAAGGAAGAGTTTTCATTTTTTTGTAGAGCTTTGATTTTTCAGGAACAGTCTGTGCATTGTTCTGTATCTTCTTGACATAAACTTTAAGCTTGTGTGCTTGGAATTAGCAGCTATCCAAAAATTCTCTGGCACTATCAACGACACACAAGCCTCACCTCAGAATGTCTGTTTTTTACCCATAAACTCTGCCCACTGGAAAAAGAAGTTAATTTTGGGGAGGTGGGATGTTAAATAGGTCTTTTCACAGGAGACAAGAAAAAAAAACAAGGAAATACAAAGATCTCAGTTTTACTTTCTTGGCATTTTCTGATCTCCTATTACCATCCCAGGAGGAAAGAAGGTGTAGGGAATGTTTTCTTGGATCCCCCTTTCAGTATAAAATGCTCCACAGAAAGAGAGCATAGGCTGAGGGCAGTGCATGGCTAGAGAGATTCTGGGTGGTCCCCACTGGAGCCGTGCAGGCTCTTGGTTCATGGCCATACAACTCAAGTGGTAATACCAGTTGACAGATCACCAGTCTAGAGAAATGGGCATTCACTTTTCTCAGGAACAGCCTGACCTTTGAGTAAAATTCATTTGTTATAAGTAAGAAGTATCTACTCTTAGATGTACAGACATGTACTAATGTTTGGTTTAGCATTTCTTGTTCCCAACACACACTGTCCAGCTCTTGAACCTCATACAGCTTTCCTCAGAGTTAACTTCACAAATCCTCCCAGAATCTCAGTGGGAGTGACCCTGCAAACCTTACATGGCCTAAACTGGTTGGAATTACATTTACAGAATACGCTTTCATGCAAACAAGATGAGGAGGAAAGGAGAGAGTTGATCACAGGTTATTCAGAATATCCATCATTTAGTCCAGTGCTTGATGGGCATTTGTTCCTGTGATTTAAACCATTACTTATTTAACCACATCCAAAAGCATCCTCATCAAAAGTCACAGTACTGTGGAACACTCGAGCAAGATCCTGAAATGGACCATTTAGCGCAGAACATGCTCTGAGTTCTGGGGAACATGGAGAGAATCTTACATCACTCCACATTAGGAAGTCTCAGGAGACTCTCTGAAGACAGCTGAATGAACGTAATGAACAGTCTGCCACAGGAAAACGATGAGGAAAAACACCCAACCACACACACTTACAGTGCACAGAGAAAACACCCAAGTTCTAACAGCATATCAAATGATATTAATAGCAACAGAAATTGCTTTGGGTTAGGGAAGGTTCAGAAGGGACTGACACAGATGCTTTCTATTTCTTTTAAATTCAGATGTTAAATTAAGATTTTAAGTTGCCATGTCTTTCTTCCCATCCTACTTCCATTTAATAACACACGCCTGCACATCAGGGGTCTGCCGGGGCTGGGGACTCCTCTTCCTGCTCATCCTCCCTGTTAAGGTTTGTCTCTGGCACAGCAGACCCAGTGCTTCCAGATGGCTCACTGGGAAAGGCAGTTTCCACTGGGAACTCCAACTATCTCTGCACAAAGCCAAGAGAGAGAGCCTACACCCTTCCATGATTGATTTTTGGTTGCAGCAGGCAGAGAGGAGGAGGGACAAGAGGAAAGCCCTCACTCTTTTGGCGGAAGATACTTCACAGCTGATTACTCAGCTATCCACTGGCTTCACATTTGCTCCATTTCATCTGCCCCAATTTTACATAGTTGTGCTTATTTAGAAACCCCAGACAACTGCATGTCAGCCTCAGGCCTGCAGTGACACTCATCTGTGGTCTAAGCAGATGCCCTGTTTTTCACATACAAACCCAAAATGCAACATACTTTTATCAATATATCTTTACAGGAAGTAGGGAATGGACTTCAAAAAATCTTCTAAAAAAAGGGTATTTAAACAGTTTAATTATGGAGCCGGAGGAATAAATCTGCAGTTGTTCTTTCCTTTAAGAGCAAATTCCACCAGCCAATCCCAAACATTAATTTATTATGGGTAATGAACACTGAAAGACAAATTGACCCATCCAGTAGGCAATTAGAGCCCTTGCTGCACGCATAAGAGGAGAAGAGCAGAGACAGAGATTGCTGCTAGAGGTATTTCCAAGACCCCCATCGATTCCCTCCACCACTAGAGCACAATAAAATGGTTCCTGTCCATTTTTCTGGGTAATCAGAGGAGGACACTACAGGGTTGGGGACTCCAGCGCTGATAAGAGAAACTGTGGAAGACAAATAGGCTGCAGCAAAGTACAAGATCCTTTATTCCCCAGCCAGCTCTAATGATACAAAAGAGCTCATTCAGAGACCTTGTTAGCAGAGGTCATCCCAACAAAAGTGAATCTAAGATTTCTGATGATTTTTTAAGCCAAATGGAGATAAGCTTGACAAGACACAGCAATAAGCAATGCAGCAGGAGGTTAACAATCCACTAACAAACACCAGCCATGCCAGAGCAAGGTGGGAGTTTATGACCTGGTCCAAAAGGAGCAGAGCTCTGGAAGTGGTCTGCACAGCATCTGAAAGTGGGTTCAACACTTTCAGCTAGACAGAGCATATTTCTCCACTTTATTTCTACTTCCGTATTGCACAGAACAAGAAAGTTTCCTGGGCAAAATACACACCTCCATTTGGGAATCCTCCTAATTGGTTTTACTTTTTACCCCCATCAAATCTTACACAGCAATTTAGCTAGCTGGCATTACACAGCCTTGGGACACTAGTAAAACACTCAAGCCTGTGTATGATTGGAGGAACCATGCAGAAACAGAAACCAAGAGCAGTGCCATGACTCCGGGGGACACAAAATGCCTAATAGCTCCAATCTTCCCAGCTTTTAGTGATCAATGCACTGGAATGACAGTAAGTTGTTAGCAGCTAAAAAACTGCAGAGAAAGTAAAGGTCCAAGTTCTTCAGTGACAGGACTGGTCATTAAACCACTCCAATTTACAGTAAGTGCGTAGCAGCTGCTGCACTTGGCTCTTCAATATCTGCACCAGTGGCTGCCCTGGAAGGGCCTGCTCATGGTCCCTCATCTTCAGCAGAAATACTGTTTCTTTATATTTTGTTAATATCACCAAAACAGTGATGGGTCTGTGTTAGCAGCTGGCCAGTATCCACCCTCCTTCCCCACTGTGGGTGGGCAATTTAGATGAAGCAAGCTCCATCACAAAGATCACATTAACCAAAACACAGATGAGAGAAAACATGTCCTGTTATGGACCTTTAGATATATAGAGAAAATAAGAAACCGACACTGCAGCCCTCCAAGAACAGGACACAACCCCAGAGCTCAATCAGTAGAAAGGACAGCAGGAGCTGCCCCACAGGAGCAGAGGTGTGAGCGTATGGACAGAGCTGCAAAGAAGGTCAGCATCCTGAATGCCTTACTATGTTACGTACCACAGGCGCTCGGGTCTCTGTAATAGTGGGGACTGAAGCCTTTTTCCTCCTGATTCGAAAGGACCCTGTACTTCAGCCCAAACAAACAGCCCTTCCAGTAAGAGGGATGTGCCCACGCCACATCTTGCCCCAAATGCGAGAGGCAGTGCTACAGCCTACTGCAGCCTGAAGGACAGGTCTTAGTCAGCATCCAGCTCCACTCCAGCCTATTCAAAGAAAAACCTCTGCATCTTCCCCTTAAAGGATTTATCTTGGCACTGGTCTCTTCAGAGGCAATGCTGCCAGTGCAGATGGAAAAATAAGCGAGCGGGTCATCAGTCTTACCAGTTGTCACACAGTTTCTTTTCAATGAGTAGCAGTGTAACAATGCATTAACAATAAATGAAATACCATGTTAACACTAATTTGCATAGTACAGAGCTACAGTGCTCTGCTTCCTCTATTTTCTTTCCAAACTCTCCTGACCTGCATATGAAATGAGATGAAATTTAATTGCTGGGGCATTCAGTGGAATCACTGAATTCCTGCTTAATGAGGCTTCATTTGTACTCTGTTGCATCAGACACCTTCTCTCCAAGGTGCTGTATTAACTAGTTCAGATGTAAAATATTTTCCAAGGCATATTTTCATATGCGCTTCAACAAAAAAATAGCAGGAAAAGCGCTGACTGCAAAAGAAGATGCCAGTATCAGTAGGATGATAAGGCCAGTGAAATCCCAAGAGTACCAAGCCATATTCCTTAAAATAATAAAAAAAAAGCTTTACTGGCTTTTATATACGCTCTAACGTGCTACCTTGCAGTATGTACACTGTGCAGCTCTTCCAGAAGAAACAAGGCAAAGGTAGGTGGGACCTGGCCAAGGTCTGCATGGGAGACAGCCAAGAACTAGGAGCAATACCAATAATTTTGGTGACTCAGAAAAAGTACAGCCCACGTTGCACCCAGGAGTCAGACCTCCGGGTGGTTTTGCATTCAGATATTTCATTGAGCTTACCTCATTCAGAAGTCCTTGGCTGTGGAGGTACCTTACATTTCCATGAGATACATTGACCTGCATAGCCAAGCAGTTCCCTGAAAGATCAGCCTTTCTTTCTTTCTTTGCTTAGATGTAGCACAGCCACTATCAGCAGCA
Source organism: Pitta sordida (assembly GCA_013390025.1). Classification (NCBI taxonomy): domain Eukaryota; kingdom Metazoa; phylum Chordata; class Aves; order Passeriformes; family Pittidae; genus Pitta; species Pitta sordida. The sequence continues at coordinate 144,035 of WEKX01024441.1, forward strand.
CAGGCACAGCTGTGTTTCAGTCACAGGTAGTGGCCAAAGCCGTAAGTCCTCTGAAACACAGCAGGTGACATTAACAGGTGGCAGCATGGGACACAAGGCAGTGCAGCCAGGGACTGAGTGGCGACACTGCTGGATGAGGCCACGAGTTCGCTGTCAGCTCCAGTTCCATGCTGGGTCAGCAGCACCGACCACGCTGAGCGCTGCCAGTGCCACACTCTGCAATAGCAGCAGGAGCACGGGGAGAGCAGATCACAGAAAGCAGACAGACATGACCCAAAAGGCACTGCAACGCCACAGCTTTCCAACACGGGGTGAAACTGGGTCAGGCGCCCTTGCTGCCTCAGGAAGGCTCCCAGCTCTGCTCAGACGCCCCAAGGAGGGATGTGCTGATCAGAAGAGCTCGAACACACAGACACCTTCAGACAGAGATGATCAGCTGCATGTTCTGGGGTGAGGTGTTTCCATCTGCTGGTTTGGCTCCTGCTCCAGCTTGTCAAGCTTTACCTCCCAAGCTGGGACAAAGCTGAGCCACTCAGAGTTCCAGGTAACCCCCAAGTACCCGGACCAGTGATTTATGAAGTATTTTGACTTTAGAACATGTGGAGCTCCCCGAGGGACTGCAAACTGCTGGTTCCTGCAGGTTTGCAAGATGGGATCAGCCTCCCTGTTCCTATCCAGTCTCCCCGGTTACAGCACGCTCACAGCAGTGTGTAAGGGTTTATCTTTTTACTGGTGTGTTACAGTAACCTATCAAATACTGCTTACAGCTCATCCCCAGCCCGGGTCTGGACAAAAGTGGATCTGTGCTATTTGCAACAGGCCAGGAGACAGATCACAAAGTCAGTTTGCCATTTGCATTCTAAGGAGAGAGAGTGGAGAACAGAGTATGGAGCGAGGCAATCCTAAATATCCCAGGGTAGCTAATTACTGTATAAAGGAAGTAAATTGACAGAAATAAAACCACATGGTCAATAATAGTATTTTTTAAAAGCTGGAAATTTTAGCTTATTGTCTTTCCAGATGAAAAGCTTTATTTGAAAATGGCTAATCTTCCAGTGAGTTCAGGAAGGGTTTACAAGCTAATTGCTCTCTTTTCTTTAGGATTAACACTTTGTTCTGTGAATAGGGATGGAGGGCAGCAGATGTGCAGCCTCTACTCTCTTTAATCCAAATGCCCCACTCCCACAGATGCTCCCTCCCAACGCTGTGTGGTGGCATAATGGAATCACTTTCTCGCACATAAAGTGGTTGTTCTGAAATGAAATTACAGCTATCTATTAGGAAGGGAACAATAAATTTCCTCCACCACACATCCCCATCATGAAAGACACAGTGCTGGCCTATAAAAATCCCTGATGGAAGTAAATCTTGCAGGAGAGAGAGCAGCTAACAGATGAATTTACCATTTTCCTTTTGCAACTGGTAGTCAGTATCATTTAGCCACGGACAGAAAGTCACTATCCTGCAGAAGTCAGAGCACGGTCCCAAAAACCAGGATGGCTGGGACCTGGCTGCTAAGCTCTAGGCTGGGAGAAGGAGCCAGCTGGAGGAACTACTGTCTTCCATTCAAACAGAGAGAAATTGCTTTAATTTTGCTAACCACAGTGGCAACTACAACTTCCTGCTCTCACAGCCTGCTAATAAAGCTGGTTGGTAGTCTTGACTACCTGGACTGGATGGCACTTGCATTATGTAAGAAAAAGAGATTGGGTTGATCCTGTGATGTCTCTGGGAAAGATGCACTTATGGAGAGAGAGGAAGATCCCTAATAGCAAAGGTAGAGTGAACCCTATTTCTCAAAAAAAGGGTAGGAGGAGAAAAAGCACATTCAAAGACATCTAATTTGAACAAAGTGATGTTGTGGTCATTCATCTCTTGCTGCTGCAGGACAAACTTCCTTGCAAGATCCTGACTACTAGTCCAAAAGAGGGAACACATCTGTTAGCAAAGCAATTTTTGCTATTCCCATTAAGAGACTGGGGAAGGCCAGACCAGGAGTAACAGTGTGCCAGCCCATCCTGTCCGGACTGCAGCTCAGAAAAGCAACAGAGCACCTGGGCCCAAAAGATATGTGGAGAAGGATGAAGTCTTTAGTGTCTGAACCACCAGGAAAGTCAAGTTAATGTTATATGCCATAAAGTCTCAGCAGTGCTGTTCAGAACAAGAGCACCTGTCAGGAAGGCACTAGGGAAGAGATCTATCCCCACCTATATGAGCTGTCTAACAGCATCACTTGGGCTTCCTCTATCGTAGCCAAGGAGAAAGACATGTTTGCCTGCAGAAGAGTTCATCTCAAGTCCCTTGAATTAAGTTCCTAACTTTAGCAATCTGAACTAGAGAGAAGATTCATTTCTTGTGACAGAACAGCAAACACAGCTCACTAGGTGCTTCCCCTACTCCTCCCCTCCCTAAACCCTAGAATGTTCTGCTGAATCACTGACAAAGAAACAGACTCAAACCCATGAAGAAACCAGTCCAAACACTACCCAGATAAGAATGTCTCAGTCAAACCCATGGCAGCAGGAGACAAAAGAGTCCAAGGAATGGGTATCAGACTCAGAATCTACAAAAGCTCAACTAATTTTTTAAAACTCAATTTGTGTAAAGTTCAGCTGAATATTGCCTTTTCAAACCCACCCTGGAATAGTCACTAAGCCACTAAATCAAGGCTTTCATTAGCTAGAGAAATGGAATATTTAGTATTTAAATGAAGACAAATTGCTGCCAGTCAGAGCATCATCCTGCATTCAGCAGAGATCTCAATCCTGCAGAGTATTTCCTTGACTAAGGGAGAAAACCCTCAGAGCAAGCAAATGACAGACACACATATCATGGGCATATGACAGTATTAAAATCTAGATGGATGCTGGGATATTAATGACACGGGTTAGGAGGGGATATTTTCAAAACTCTATTAACCCAGTGACCCAGATTATGAGAAAGATGACTTCTCATTTGTACCTTTTCATTACACATGAGAAGAGGCAGCAAGTGCTCACTCTCTGCTACCTCAGCAGCTGTTCACGTGCTGAAACACAGTAGTTATTTGTGCAATAAGGCATTAAAAGTTAGAGATTTGTTCATTATTGCCATAAGGTTTGGACCAATATTTAGAGCAGAGGTGTTCCCTCAATACCTTATCTCCCTGGGCTTTCCTGGATGTTGTTTCTGGTACTCAAAGGCACAGAAACTCCTGCAGAAGTTCACTCTCCAGAGCTACATGTCCTACTCCAAGAGCATATTTCTGTGCAAGGGACACTAGGAGCAATAGTGAAAGGCCCACAGCTGCAAACCTTATTACTGCATGAAGATGAACACCCAGAGTCCAGGCCAGAGTCAATTGTGGTTGAATTCAGGTGAAGAAAATCAAGTTTTGAAGCTGTAACACTCAGCAAAAAAAGATGCTTTTACTGTCTTCTTCTTTTCAAAGAAAGAAAAAGAGAAAATTATTTTCTGAAAGTTGTTAGAAGCACTACAAAACCTAGTTTTGTGATCTCCTACCTTCACATTATCTGACATCCCCAACACGCAGTAACAGACCTACTGCAGAACAGGAACTAGCATTACAGGTTTAAAAAAGCTCCCTAGAAAAAGTCTTTCGGAACAAAAATGTTCTGTCCAGTTAGTGACAGAATGATCATTTAAGACTCTTTATTTTCCAAAATACATAGTACTATTTTGGAGTGCCCCTTTCACTCAACTATTGATTTGTTGCTAAGAAGCAGTGCAAGGCTTAACAGGACATGGAGACTGAGTGAAACTTATGGGGTTGCTTTCTATATAGCTGAGAATTGATGCATGTACATTGGGGGACAGGCAACAAGAAAACTCATCCAAATGATCAGGGCGAGCAGTGAAGCCTACAGGGGCTTTGAACCAGCAAGCAATGCCGGAGGGATGGGTCACAGCAGAGGCATTAAAGATTCCTTGCAAGATTTCAGGTGCACCCCTGCAGTAACCACACACTCCTGGAGAGCATTGCATGGAGATGGTGGCCCAGGCATGGCCGGCTAACAATTACCTACATTTTATGCAGTGTTCCAAGATAATTAAAAACTGGATTCCTTTAGAAGTAGCATTTGCCTCAAGCCTGTCAGGATGTTTTTTTAGGCAGTAGCTTCACCACTGCAAAGGATGTTTGTGATGTGAATTGCAGCCACATTAAATACATTATTAAATATACAAAACATCATGCAGCCTGCTATCCCCAGAATGACTCATTCCTGGTGTACAGTGATTTAGCCAGAGGAGAAGGGTAATGGAGGAGGAGAGTGCAAATGCTCTTCCACAGGTCATTCCGGTAGCTGCCACATCAGTCCTCTCCCAAAGCCACTCTGTCCCCTCCTTTCTTCACAGAATCACGTGGGGTGGAAGGGACCTTCTCTGATGAAAGCCTCTGTCCAATATCCTCTGTAAATGCTGCCATGAAGGAACCGCATGGACAAACAAAAAACTAAGGGGAGGCTTCCGACATAAGCATTTACCTTGGGACCACACAGGAATTTGGGTGCCCATGGCTCTGACTTCTCTTCACTGTGAAAAGGGAAATTGGCACATCCACTCCAGCAGCATCCACATCCACTCATCCTGCCCAGGGCCAAGCAGCTTGGCCTTGTGGCCGGGATTCTCCAGAGGGCAACCCAAGTGTACCAGCCTCGCTCACACTAAGAAGGTATTTGGTAGGATTTGACAGCTGAACATAATTCCACATGAAACATGCCAGACTGAAGGATTTCTGCATAATTAGGAATATAATACTGTATTTAAGAATCCCCTAAATACCCTCAGTTAACAGAGGGCAGCATCCTCAGTGGAAGCCCATCTCTCGTCACAAGAGATTAAAGCTGGCACTAAGTGGATGCAGATCTTCATTTCCTTTAATACCTCGGCAGCTCAAATACAGCAGCCAACCAAAATCCTTTCCAGAACAGGCCCAAGTCCACAGCAGATCTCCCTGATTGGGTGCCCCAGCTTGGAGGCATCTAGTGTTCCCAGAGCAGCAAAGCAGCTGTGCAGGTACCAAGGCTTTCAGAAAGTTTCTATAGCAACGGGACACAAAGAGACTTTAGGTGTTTACACAGCACAGCTGATTTACACCATCACAGCTGTGTTTAGTCATGAGGCTGAGGGGAAAGCCTGAAAAAAATAATATGCAAACTAGAGGAGTTTGGAGTTTTTAAGCCTCAGATTTCAGGTTGATAGACCCCTTTCCTAAGACCTCTGGCAAGGCCCCATCCCTGGGTGGATGCTTTATTGATACTCCAGCTGTTTACAGTCCATACAATCTCAAATTTCCACTAAAATTCAGTACTTCCCAGAAAGTACCAAGAGATACACTCTTCTCCAAGCAGCAGATAAATATACAGTGGTTGCTGGGCAGTATCACTTCTTACTAGAGAAGAACAGGACACCTATACAGGCACATTTTCTAAGTATACATCCAGACTTTCTACAAAGCTTCCAGGCAGCAGCGGGCAGCACCATCATCAGCTCTTCCTGCATGGGCACCATGGTGCCTGGGGAGCTGCAGGGGTGGCAACCCCTGCCCTGAGACCAGCAGCATCCTGAAGAGAAGCTGTACACCAAGAGGTCACAGATTTAAGGCTGGTGGGGACCTTCCCAGGTATTTTCTCGCCAGCCAGCAGACACATCCCTGCGATTAGCTCATCCTCACGCCACTGCAGAGGACACAATTTCCTTGCCTAGTCAAAACCTCAGGAGAGAAGTGCTAGCCCTGCCACCTCAACAGGCTAATCTCAATGCTCAGACTAAAGGCAAAGACTTCCTGTCACCCCAGTCCCACAGTGCAGCAGCCACTCCTCTGGATGCTATCACTCCCTCTGCCCCCCGAGTGGCAGACTCTGCTTTTCCAGGAGGGCTGAGCGTACACAAGTGTGTGCTGCCCACACAAAACACACCACTGCTCCGGATACACTGTTCGGGGTAAAATTTGACAGTCTGCTGTCACTGCTGTTTGCGGCCCTACAGGCTCCCACCCCAGCACATTGCCTGTTCCCTGTCCTGGAGCCCTGGGGTGACAGATTAGATTTATGGGCTAAGAAATGAGATGCACTTATGTCACAGGGTAGAGGAAACAGCGGCTGCAAAGTGCAACCTGTCCTCAGGACAGCCATGGCTTTTCCCAAGATAATATTGCTGCCTATTTGCTGTCACAGCTTCCCTACCTATCCATTCATCTACCTGGAAAAAGAGGCTTTCTCGGGCTTTTGCAAATTAGAAGTTTGACACTTTTCAGTTACGAAGTTGCAAAAGTTTCAAAACAAGTGAGAGGCAACTATCTGGGGCTTTCTCTCACCTGCCTTCCAGATTAAAACCTTTTAAAGGACAGTACCACAAAGCCTTTGTCCACCTGCAAGTACCATGGCACAGCCCCTCCCTGGAAACACTTGCTGGAAGGCAGTTAAAACATAAAACAAAAAACAAAAATGAAACGTGAAAAGGACAGGCAAGGAAGGGGAAGCATGGGGATTGAGCAGACAGCAGATTAATAGCCTGGCATTTATGGCAGTTTAATAATAGAGCTGTCACAATAGGACAGATTTACTAATTGCAGAGTCATTTGCTATGGATTCCCATCAAGCTGCCATTTAAATCTCTGTGCAGTTTTTAAGATGGCTTTCGAAACTGGGAAAGGGGGGAGAAGAGACAACGCCCACAGTACTTATGAAGCTAAATTTAGGAAAGCATTGTGTTTTCTTACAGATGACCAAGTCGATGAGGAAGCAAGAAAGTTCTGAGAGCCCAAAAGAGCCAGGAAGGACGGGCTCACGTATGTACTTGTGTCTGAGACCTCCCATGGAACAAGCAGGTTTTACATCTGGGGACAAGGTTCTGACCTCAAACTAAGCCCTGGAGAGTTTTATGTAGCATTAACCACTGACCTAATAAAACCTCCAACATCCCCCCCAGGCAGTGAGCTATAGCTCACTGCAAAAAACATGTATTTTTGCAGAATTAGTCAGCACCAGTTTTACAGGCAAAACGTCATGTTAAGCCACAGCTAGAGGAGTTTTGATGTCTTGGGTCTGTCAGCTTAGAGGATCAAGTTGGTCCTTCTTCTACTGACATCAAAGTGAGCTGTAAGCTCCTAATTCATAACTTCTCATCACACAGAGCCTGCATTATGCAGCCCCTCAACCCGAGGCATGCACTGCTATTTTTGTCAGGGGAGCCTGGTGACAGTGAAGAAGTGTCCTGCATGCCACCTCCTCAACTTGGCTCCTCTCCATCGGATCCCTGAGGCCACCAGTGGCAGCCGAGGAGTGATTCACAGAGCTGTGAGTGCTTGGGTCCTCCTAGACTCATGACACCAGGGTTGAAAGAAAATTGAACAGGTTGAGAAATTTTTCCAACAAAATCCTTGAGCAACAATAGTTGCCTGGTGAAAATACACCTCATTCCAGTCAAATCTGCTCCCCCACACTGTGACCCAGCACTCTGGATCTTCTTCATCCCTTCAAATCCACTGGTACAGAAGATAAAAATCTGTTAAACAAGACTGCTTTGACATTGCGTCTGCAACTACTCTGACACTACGAGCATGATTTGATCAGGTATTACATTTTGTCCTGGTCTCAAGACTGTTTTTCAAGTGTATTTGCAAAAAGGATGCTGTATTAAGGCAATATAGGGCTCTTCCTATACTGAGGGCAGGATAAGACAGCACCAGCTCCTATCCAGCCCCAGAATCCTGCCCTTGCTGCAGCTGTTTCTAAATGGCTTTGGTCTACCAGTAACATATTTAAACATAGATGAGAAGTGTTACACGGCATTTTCCTCTCAGAGGCACAATCAATCCCCATTTTACACTTAGTAGAGATAAGACAGCTGAAGCATAATTGATTTTATTTTATGGGATGCTCTACCATGAGCATCCTTAAACAGAATTCAGTAATGAACATACAGTACAAGATGAGTCTTCACTGAGGCAAATGTCATTGCCTAGAGACAAGTTCAAATCTAAGTAACATCTGATTCATTCATTACTCTACATCTTAGATGAGGCTCTTCAGTTATCTTAAACCAAGTCAAGTGTGTCAGCATGTACAATCCCTATGCATTCCCATCGAGGCAAGGACAATGTTCACCAGCAGCTCCCTCGCTAATTGAATGCCTCCCACTGTGCCTATTTCACTTAGTGAAGTCCTTTTCCCTATGTGCCTTCCTATCAACTCATCCCCAGTACTTGGGAAATCTCTCTCCAGGCTTTACAGTGAAATTTGGACGAACGGGAGAAGTCAGGGCCACTTTTTGCTGCAGCGCAACTTCCTGAAGAGCTCCCTCAGTGCCAAGGTTTTGGGATCCTTCTCATGCTCGACCAGTTCGCCTGGCAGTAGAACCAGCCCCTCCTATATTGCCACAGGTGCCCATCTGCTCTGGAAAGGAGCATTTGCTTGTTGAGACAAGTGCACCCCATCACCCTGGGCCCTGGATGGTACCGCTGGGAGCTGGCTCTGCTCCAGGAGCTCTTGAGACATGTCTACATGCCTGCACTAGCACAGCCCAATGTAAACAGTGCCTTACCTGCAACTAGATACCACCTCTCCATGGATTACAAGACCTAGGAGTTGGTCACCCAGTCAGCAACCCAGAGAGCAAATACAACTAACCAGTGAAAGCAGGTTGTTTTTTTCCCTGTGAAAATGCTGGGCTCAGGCAGGGCCAGAAGATGATTAAAGCAGTGCTTGAACTAAGTAAGTGAGAGGTGGGTGTGTAAACTTGGGAAATCCCATTTAAAGCAACTTCCAAGACTGATAAAGTAAAATATAAAGGCTGAGAAGAAAAATATAGAAAATGACGAGGTGCAAACACACACAAAACCTGACAGGTTTTTGCAGTATGCTTTTGTTTTACAGTTGGTTTTGGCTCATATTCCCTCCCCCAACCTGTGCTTCAGTTTTACTTTCCTCATGCAAAGAGCAGGGGATTGAAGAGAGAAGTCTGCTCTGGAGTCTGCAGAGCCTATGATGCTCTGGCAACACTCTACTGAGTTCAGCCATCACATACTAATACAAGCTTTGTCTGATCAGAAGCTGAGTAATTAGAACAGCCTGAAAGGTTAATGGCATGCACCACCTACCATCACCTCATTAGAGGAGAATCCTCTAATGTAATAGTAATGCAGACACTAACACTGCACCGTAGCGCATACTCAGACAAGAGATGCTCAACGGATTGACAGACAGCAGAACTACGAACCCTAACAGAGCTACATGTGGGAGCTACTCCTCAATCACAGAAGAGATTGCCAGCATGACTTGGATGACTGCACGGCTCGGCCTTCAGTTTTACGGCTCCAATTTGTCTTTCCAGGAAATTTAATTGGAGGAGAAGGCCAAAAATGCCACCCTATTACTCCACCCTAAGAGAAATCTCAGAGAATGTGGAGTTGTTCATTTGCTATAATTCAACTGCTTGAGTTGATGGCATCAATGAAACCCTTACCTTCACTGACTCTTCTTGGGAAACACTTGGGAGCCTGGGATACCACTCCATGTGACAAACATCAGTACTCATGGACTGAGAGTGATGGCAGTGCAGGTGGGGAAGGACAACCTATGAGTTTTCTTCAGCCAGACAACAGGCTTGGAAATATGACCTAGCCTTGGACAATTTCAAAATTTCAACTTCAAATAATTTCCTGTCTCTGATGAACTGGCTTCAGCATCCAGGCTGTGTTTGCAGACCAGATCCTCAGCATGGGCTTTGTCTCCAGTAAAGGATCCACATAAACACAACTCAGGAACCTCAGTGACTCATGTGTGGGCACTCGTGTATTAACAGACCTGCTCCTGATCTGATGAAGTTACAGCACAAGCCTCCCCCACCCCAGGATACTCTAAAGGGAGCCAGAGCATCTCGGAAGACGCGTTCAGTAGCAATGACACCTCTGCTACTTTAAACGCAGACAGAATCTGTGATTGCATTTATGCCATTTGTGTAGTTGAGAGCAAACACTGCTTGGGAAGCTGCCTCCACGCATCATTATCAGCGCTGCGCGAGCCCCAGTGCAGCTGCTAATTAATAATCGATTTATGTTTTCAATTCTAGCATCAATATTAACATGAAGCTTTTATTAATGCCATAGAGAGATGCCCATGAGTGTAGTAGCACAGGTACCACTGAGCTTTCAAAGCAACTAGAAAAGGGTCACAAGAAACATTCTTGTCTTATTTATGCATTCCCCCAGGTAACATTGGTGCTGAAGGGCACAGTCAGAGGGAGAGAGTCACATTCGTGCCCACAGCCCAGCACCTGCCGCCACTCCGGCTGCACCAGTGCCAAAGCCGAGGCCGGTTCCGCTGCCCCGCGGTGGGTCCATGAGCCGGAGGAGCTCAGGAGCCATGAGCCAACTCTGCCCTCTTGCGATTACAGCCAGGCTTCAAACCTCTTCCCCCTTCCCGTGCATCAGGGCTCTTCTCCAAAAAGGTACCTCGTTCCAGCAGGCACATTAAAGACCATTTATTTATTGAACTCTCCAAGAGACAGAAGCTGCTGAATAACAGTAGGATTTAGGAGATTCCGCAGCGGAGCAGGAGGCACTCCGTGTAAATCCCCCTCCCGTCTGGGAACAGCCCAGACCCCACGTTTGCACCACCCTTTGCAAGAGGGATGTAGCCCCATGTTTGCCAGCGCCCAGCACCTCGTCCTTGCCCCTCAGGCTGCAGCACCCCAGGCACAGGGCTGCCGGCAGGAAGCACGCTGGACATGCAGGCAAGCCTCTAATATCCTGGGCATCCAGGCTCTTCAGGTCAACTCACCTCTTAAGGCTGGCAAAACCTCTCCCCACCACCACATCCTCACCCCTCCTTATCCACACCCTCCAAAGCCAAGCCAACTCCACAATCTACTCCCACATGTTCCATCCCAAGGCAGGGGCTGGATGGAAAGTAAAGACAAGGAAACCCCTCATTTCACCACATATAAAATCTCATTTTCCCCTCCTAAAAGTAGCATCACTCGTTTCAGAGGCTGCTACACCAAGGCGCGGTGCTCCAGCCTCGCCTGCAATGCGAGGAGCTCCACGAGGGAGCAGCACGTCCCTTCAATCGGGAGTGTTGGACTCCACAACTTTTAAAATGGCTAACGGAGAGCTGGAGGAGGAGAATGGGGATAAGAATGGATGCAGGTTAATATTTTTCTTCTCTCACACATATATACAGGGTCACAACATCACCCTGCAAGAAAGAAGGTGCTGCTGCAACGCAGTTGATAATTTCTTGCTTTGGTGTCCCTATAAGCTGACCCATCACAGCAAATAACTGTTTAAAATAATAGTTTAAAAATAATAAAATTCCATTAAAATAATTTTTTAAAAACCAATAACAACAGAAACCACCCTTCTAAAACCAAACACAACCCCAGCTGTCAGGGAGAATCAGGCTTCAGAACAGATTTCAAGTGGGTTGCATTAGGCTTTTCAGGATTCAAAATCAGGTATTGAAGCCAGGAGGTCCTTGCTTGGCCATCGTCATAATTTGTTGGTAACTTAAACAAGTCCATTAGAACAGGATACCCTTTTTCATCTTCTTCTTTCCCAGCCTTTTGACAGGAGCTGAGCCTGTGTTTTGGCATTTGTCGTTGCTGCTCCCTCCATGCAAACTCAGCAAGCCACAAAATTCATATGCTAACTTGAATTATTAAGTCTCAGAAAGAGGATAGAGCCAACAATTATTTCCTCCTGAAGTCAGGCCTCTTTGAAGGCACAGAGAAGCCAACTAGAAGGTGATGGGGAGTGGGTTAAGACAGCTCACACAAGAGTTTCCTTCACCAAGGTATTACGTCAGGACTAAGATTACACAGTCTTACTTCCACTGAGTCTTGCACCACGACTGCTCAAAGAGATCCATTCTCACACAGTGGCAGCAGCAAAGCTTTACAGGCTGGTAAGGACTGACAGGAGACAGTGTAGTCTGTTCTGCATAGTGCCCCGTGTGGGGGGGAGAGAACAATGCAGAGTAAAGCAGGAGCAGCACGGGTTATTTGTTGTCAGGATAATGTTATCAAGAATATTTAGTTGGTCTATGTTGGAAATGAAAAGTGACCATTGCTTTGTATAGGAACTTGTAACTCTGAGCATGGAAAGTAGAATACAGCAGAAAACTGCAAGCTGCCAGCCTGCAAGCTTGGGGATAATACACAAAATCACCACCATCAGTTGCTGCACCACCACAGGAATGTGGGAGAAAGGGCTAATAAATTTAAGTACTAGTAAAATATATATACATACATGTATAACTATGTATGTCTCGCCACAGGAGCTAATTATGTATTTCTCTGCCACATTATGTCACCCCCACTGCATGTAACTCTTCAGACAAAATGACAAGGAAAGATTTGAACAAGGATTTAAAAGTTCTACTGGGGATGAGGATAATGAGGGATGCCCTCATCAGTGCTGTGAGAGCAAAGCAAGGAAATAGCAATGTCTCGGGGGTGGGAGCAATAAAAATCAGCACTTGCCCTCACAATGTTTTTTCAGAAAGTGTCTGAAAGTCACCCCAAGGAACACCACCTGCTGCAGGAGTTACACTTTAGAGCCAACAATTATTTCCAGCTGGGATGTTTCCCAGGCTAATTTGTAAAAAAACACTCTAAGGCTGCACAGTCCCACGCTGCTGGGTCTAACCCCGAGTCCTCCTAGAGATGGCCATGGAGAAGGGAAGGTGCTCCCTCAGGAGTGCATTTTGGTCACTGGCAAAACATCTTTTGTCAGCTCTGCTGTTTCAATAGCTAATGCACAGATGTTTGTGTTCATTGGGGTTTTTTCTCTGATATTGACTAATCTTGCACAGTTGTGTAAAGTCTCTCTCCTGCATTTCCCTCCACCCAGATCTAGCAGGTGTAGATGGAGCAAGATACTCAGAGTGACAGCTGATTACTTGCTGGCTGCCCTAGCCCCTAAAGACACACACACACCAGGTCGAGCTGCTCAGATCTGTCAAACTCAATGAGTGCTGATTGACGTAACCTTTTAATTAATGGATACTGTCAGGAAAAGAAAGTTAAATTATAACCCTGCCCAGTGTGGACTGGAGAGTCAGCTTCCCTGATCCTCCTGCTCCCAAAGCCAGCCTCTTACAAAGCCTTTCTTCTACATTTTCTGATTTCAACCATGGGAGTTTAAAAAAATCCAGTAAACCCAACTGTGCCATCTCACTCCATCAAAACTCTCTCCCACAGCAATAAATTGGAAGACTAGCTGACACTTACAGGAGAGCCTTTCAGATCAAAGCACACCACGCCTGCTTAGACATGCCTGCTTTCCAAAAGGCTTGTCTGGATATCTCCCGATTAGCTCTGACTCTAACGCAGGTCAACAGCAGATGAAAGGCAGGCATTTAGCAAGCACATCAAACTACTATGAGACTTCACTTCCCAGCTTCTTACCCAGTCCTGTACAGCTGCCTTGCTCCAAGCCTCTTTACTTGCACTGGAGAAATCTGTGTGTGAGCAGGTCAAGAGCAACAGTGTTGTCTCAGATTGAGACTCCCCAGTGTTAGACATCCTACATCGTTCTTCCTATGGCACACAGGGTCCACTTGTTGCACAAGGCACTCCAGGTCACTTAGGCTGTATTTTTTTTAAATTTTATTTATTTATTATTATTTTTATTGCTAAAACAGTGGTTAACATACCCAGGAAGCATGTTGGTCACTCTGCAGCCACTAAACACACACACACGTAACAACATTGGCTCCCAACACCAAGAACTGAGTAGATAGATTGCTCTTGGCAGCCCTGTAACTTCCCTTCCTGGGAGACAGGAATGGATGCTCTGGCAGTACAGTAGCTTAGTTCCAGTCTGTCCAGAGCCAGCATTCACCCAGAGCTGGCATTAACCCAAGCCAACAGAGACGTTCTAAGCACAGCATCTGATAGACTCTTTGTTTCCCTACTAGCAACAGCTTAATGGAAAAATCCAATAATAGTTAAGGGTTCTCCTTACCTACGTACTCTAACTTTGATATCCAAGTAGAAATAGGGGACACAAAAATTCCATCACTTAATCCCCTTTTAACTGGAAAAAGACGGGAACTGTAGAGATTTTCAAAGTAAATTCTTCTGCAGAGCCCCACAACCAGGGAACCTCTATGAGAGCCACGTACTCTGTGCCATGTGTAGCACCTCCATGGAGGGATGTGTTTCCCACATTGGAGAGTCTCTCATGGGCTTTGGTAGCCTCCAGAGTACATTCCTCTGGAGCACTGCTCTCCTTGATGGCAGCAGCACACCATAATTTAACCTCTGTAAAGCAAAGGTCAGGTGTAAAAGCCTAAAGACTTCTGAACCTTCCCAGGCATTTTGCACATGGATTTGAACTACTGAGGGACATGGGTGCAAGAAGTTCAACACTCACTCAACAGCCCTGCAAACCCACCTTAAATAATAAACTACAGACACGGAGGCAGCAAGTGCTGCTCACAGAGCATGGCAAGTTTGCTGTAAAAACATACAAAGGTATATTAATGTTCTACAGAAGTGTTATTTAGAAGGTGTTTGGGAGATCTGAGGTCCATAGGCAAGCAGTAAATAATAATTAGATGTGTAACATGCCTTGCACAGAGTTTGGGAACAGAACAGCAAAGGATGAAAGGCTAATTGCCAGAAAACACTAGAAGAAAAAAACAATCACTGCACTTTGGCTAGGTATATCAGGAAATAAAACAATTCTTAATTCCTACAGATGTCAAGAGAAATAAAAAATGTGTTGTCACTAGGGCATCCAGATTTGGATGAACTAAGTTACTGAATGTGATTTCTATTGTACTGCTCCTGTAAATTTGGAATCTGTGGCTTCTTGAAGATGTCCAGCATTCTCAATAATCAGCATACAGAAGACTTAGAAAATTACACATAAACCTTTAGCAGAGGCTCAGCAACACAATACCTGTTAGAACAGGCACTCTGATCTCTTTGTAAATCCAAACTTGTCTGATACTTACAAGGAAACATCTCCCTATCCCGCCCCACTGGACAGGATGACTGCAGTACCTGCAGCAGCAGTCTCTGCCCCCAGACAATTCCTGTCAGGAAAAGGATATGAACATGGAAAGCCTGCGTAATTTAAGTAAGTAGTAAAACATCCAGATGAAAAGATTATTCAGTATATTAAAACATAATTATGGCCAGTTAGGAAGTTAAAGCACAAGGATAATAATTTTAGATCTCCAGAAGACAGAGCAGTGGGTTTGACTCCCGGCACAGGATATGACTGTTGTCCATAAGAACGACAGCAGCTTATAAATGGATAGAGGAACATCCTAAGCTATTTGGCAGGGGTAACTCCTTCCAGTTATTTTGTTAAAACCTGCATAGTTCATGTCACCTCTGAGTGCAATTTTTAAGGTTGTTTTCCTCAGCCTTAAGAACAGCAGGAATCAAAAGCTTAAGGGAAAACAGATAACAGAAAACAACCCACGCCAGACCGGACCATTCACCACTGCACTGACTCATGCAAAGATGAGATACCAGGAGCAGTTTGCAACCCCAGTCAAGCAGAACACAAAGTCCTGCTGTTTCATGGGGGGAAAAAAAGCAAAATAAAATAATTACTTCTTAGGAATGACTCAAGTCTTCCCAACAAGCTCCCACCTCAACAACAATTTGGTTACTTCAGAAGAATCCGGAGAATGTCATCATGCTCACGGGTACTTCACTATCCCCAGACGCACAGTTATGCCCAAGGAGACAGCTTCCTACTGCACCTTCCCACAGAGTACCAGTTTCCACAGCACATTAAATTTTACCATGCTGCTGCCTTCAAAGCATCTCATTAGGACCATCATACTTCAGACACCCTTAGCCACCAACAAATAAAGCTTGAATCCATTGCTTTTAACAGGCAAGCCGCAGATCTAGTTACAGGGAAAAGCTTCCAAAGGAAATCAGCCTTATTTTTAAAAGCCCGTAAAGCGGGAAGAGGAGAGACATGCCACCACCTTTTTCACCTTCCCAACTCAAACCCACCAACACTGAGGCAGTCAGGGGATCCTGATGTTTTGTTTGGTTAATGAAATATCAGACACAAGACCTGCAGAGAAGCTTAGAGACAAACCTCAGACAAGCGCCTCACAACCCACTCTGCTCCCTCCTAGGGAGATTTGAAACTAAATAAAACAAATGACGAAAGGTTAATTAAGCCATAAAACAAATGAAGACTCCAGTCAGCATTACAATTACCTCGGAGTGCCCTCCACCGGAGGAAGGTCTGCAAGAAGTGCATGCTCTTTCTCCTCAGTCCCGGAGGAGGTGGCAGCATTAGCAGGACCGGGTCTGTTCCACAGCTCGCTCACAAGCACTCCAGCATTCCCAACCTCCTTCCACCCCCAGCACTATCCCGGTCCAGCCTGTGCGAAGTGCACCTGGTCTGCTCTGCTGATTACTGATGGGGAGTCCGGGGCTGCTCTCTCTCATGCTCTCTCCCTCTCCAAATAAGCAATTAGCATGAATAATTACAGCTCTGATAATAATACCCAGCCACCTTTGAGCAAGAGGGAAAAGACTGTAATTAACTCTTTCTCAGGGATCAGAGGAAGTTGAAATAGCACAAGCCTAATTACGTATCTTCTTCTGGGACGCCTCCTAGCTACTGAGAAGCTTTGGAGAGAGTGGGAGGCAGAGGTCAAGTACCATCCTTTTGGAAATTTCTCCATCCAACCCAATTTTACGTATCTGCTACCCAAGTGATCATTAGATGTGCAAATTTACACAAGAGGGAAAAAGCCCCACAGTTTCCCCATCGTGTGCTTAATGGGCAATAGCCTGTCCATTCAGAGATTGCCTGCAGTGTTACCCCATAATGAATCTTTGGCCACTGAGGACTTTGGAGCTGTTTCCCTGCCAGGCAATATGTTGTAGTGATGAGTGGATCCTCCTGTGCACGATCCAGAGCCACACTGGTACCACCAACCCTGCCCAGAGCTCAGGAGACCTGACCCCAGGCTGGAGAGGGCACCCATGTTCCCCCTGCAAGCACAAAGGTACTCCCACCTCAGAGCTTTCTTCCTGCTCCATCCCCTAGGTTGCAAAGCCAGGAGAAAAACATAAATGATGCAAGTAAAGCATTATTCAAGTCAGCTCATGACAGAAGCTGGGTTGAACATGTTTAATGTGCCTTTTCACTGAAATGGCTTTGCCCCCTTCCCAAAACCTCTCATGGCAGGCAGGCTGGACAGACACATGTGCATGTGCTGCTCTCAGTTCCTTCCAAGAAGCAAAACATTTTACATGCACCACCCCACAAAGGAATTGAGTTCAGAGACTAAAACCATGGATAGTGGTCCTCTTCAATAACTGCCCCAAGCTGCCCAAGGCACTGAAAGGGGGCACAGGTTAGATGGTTGCTGTAACATGCCCCCTTCATGTTACCAAAAAAAGTGATAGCATTATTACACAATCTTGTCATGCTTTATTGCTATTGCAGTGTCTGGAGATGTTATTAGAGTGCTGCAGCTGGGTACACTGCCCTCCAAACACTCCAGTCTCTTATTAAAAAAGCACAGGTTTTGTTAACATCTCCTCTTTCACTCCATTGACCTGAAATATTGAAGAGTGAAAAACTTAACGTGTTTATGAACCCTTATTATTAACCTTAGAAAATTTGCCAGAATTTTTATGTGTCTAAGTACTTAAGCATTAATTTTCATATTACAAAGACTCTATAAATCTCTTATTTATGAAGTCAAGGTGGTCAGGGAACTACAGAGTATAATAAAGCACTTTAAAATACAATACAATATAAAAAAACTTTCAGATATTTAATGATTTTGTAGGTGAGACTTTACCAAGATTTATATGATGTGTATTTTAAATTTCTTTATTTCATCTACTCTTTTATTACAGAACTACCTTTTTTCTTGCTAATTTCTTGGAAAATGACAAAGTAAACATATTCTCATAGACAGCCTAAATCCCACAAATTATTATGTGTATTGGTGTCCCTGTAACATGAATAGTTCCATGAGCATTAAGAAGACTAAGCAGCAGTATAAACTGAAGTTTATATATAAAGACCCTGCCCTTGAAATGGTGGCTGTTAATAAATAACACAACAAATATGGCTCAATGGTTATGATAGGGGCCTCCTAAAATACTGTTGGGCTATGAAAAAACTATCCTAGTGTACCCACACTTATGGTTGGTCCCAATGTAACTGCAAGAGTTGGTTAAGTTTGAAAAAGAAATGGGCATTTGGGGCTTGAGATTTATTTTTACTATGACCTAATTGCCAGAGCAGCCAGTTCACCCTCTGCTCTGGATTCTTTCCAGCTTACGTGTTACCCTCAGCATCTCTGACCCAATGGGCTCTTTATGTGCTATTAATGGACACTGGAGGTGGAGGCACACACTACAATTCTCCAGGTGGAAACGGGACGTCTTTCCCCCAAGCTGGATGAGGCCCCAGGGATGAGGGGAGACACTCAGCACCACAACGGTGACAGTCTCCATCACGCTGCGGTGGGCAGCCAGGGTTCACAGGGACCCACTGCTTCCCATCTGGCAGGTGGTTGAGGTCTTGGATCTGCGTGTTGAAAGCGTTACATTGAGGACATGTGGGCAGAGGGCACGAGTCCCCACTGTTCTGCACTTCACATCTGCATAGGCAGCCCCAGAGATGGTTTCACACAGATTTACACCAAAGTATAGCCTTGGGAGGTCAACCAAAATATCCCAAATGGATCTGGAAGGGATGAGACATTCCAAAATTATAACCTATAGGGAAACTTAAAGATGCTCTTTGATTAACCTCTTTTAGTTACTACTGATCTTCCTAAACAGGAGTGAGTGACGCAGCCCATTGTAGTCTGCTCTACACACTCTGTACTGGCTGCCTTCAGGTGCTACTTCGCTGAAACTTCCAATGCTTTCAATTAGCATGTAGCAAAACCATTAGTCATGTTGTCTTTCCGACAAATAATTGCTCTCCCTGGCTCCCTTCCACATCACTGTGAGTTTCCATTTTAATTTATGGACCCCGATAAAACATAAAGAAACACAGACTAATGCTTCATCAGCTTCCTAAGCATGAAGTAATCGGCTTTTCCAACACGTTTCGTGAGGAGGGGAGCTGGCACTTCACCGTTTTATAGATCTGAAGGAAGGGTGGCTCATCCAGCAACAGACAGGGAGTTTGCAGCAGGGCGAAGGACAGACTCGGACCCTCACAGTCACATCTGGCATATCTGCAGGGCTGGGGCATCAGCACCAGCTCCAGACCCTGATGCACTGGGTGCACTGGGATGCGCCTGCCTGCCCCTCGGCTGAGCCTCCCACACATCCCATGGCTGTGCAAGACACTTGCCACAGAGGCACAAGATGAAAGGAGAAGGATGCAAACATCAGAGGAAGCAGGGAGACTGTGTCATAAAGAAAACACAGCTAATTCCTTGCTAATTATTCAGACCCCAGGCCTCGCCTTATCCAGCAGCTCCACACAGGAAGCACAGCCAAAGATATTCGGTGGAGGAGGAAGGCGCTTTCCAGTGCTGGGGGATCCTGCCAGCTTTCCCCGGGCCATCAGTTGCACGAGGCCCAGGAGCCCTGACACCCCAGAGGACAAGCAATGCTTCAAGTGTTGGAAACTCTCAGCTCATCCATTTTGAAATACAACCCCAGTAACAACCACAGCACCCACTGAGCCCAAATTCACCCTACACCCTCCCACATTCAGTGGGCACACACACACTAGCATGCTCAGGGGACACCCAACAGCTGCCCCACCATGGGCACAAACCCTGTCTCTGTGCAGAGAACTGACAAACATCTCCACACAAATGCAAATCTCCACAGACAGCAAATCAAGGCAACAAGCAACATCCCCAAAAACAAAAGGCTGAAGAAGCAACGCTTGGGTGATTACAAAAACTTGAACTGAAAGCTGTTCAAAATGCATCCAAAAGAGAAAGGGAAGAGGGCTGCCGAGCCTGACTCCCCAAATAAAGTCTCTACTGACAAGTTCACCTCCGATTTGCAATTCTTGTGTCTGACTGCACCCGGAGTCGATGCCAGCCCCATCTGATGTCTCCCCTCACACAAGTAGCCACTGATGAGAGGCTGTATTTGGAGGGACACAGCATTAAAGAGCAGGTCTCCCACTGCTCCCCACTGAATTTAATACATGCAAGAGCTGGGACTGACGGCCATCCACAGGCAGAGCCTCTGTCCTCACCCGGCAGCCACAGCAGTGCCACGGGGCGAGCAGCAGCTCGGGGGACTGATGGGCTCTTTAAGTGCTGCAGCCTGGACTGCCTTGCTCTGTGCTTCGAGGTGGTGTGAAAGGCTTGCAGGGGAAAGCAAAGAACTGTGAATCTCAGCAAAAATGGGGGTTGTGCCATTATACTCCAGTACCGAGGGAGAAGACTAAATAATTAATCACAAAAGCAACTGAGTGTTAACGAGCTGAGCATGATCAAACCGCATGGAAGATGCAAAGCCTCCCCCAATCCTCTTCAGTGTGCTGACAAGCCTTATTTTAATAACTTGACTACCAAAGCCAAGAAGATACAACACAAATAAATAAATGTATCCTAGACCTTGATGACTTGGGCTTGTGCTGTGGTTCAGCTTAATACCTCCTTTGCCACCAAGTGTGGAACCAGTCCAGAGCTGTGTTTTGCATGGGGAACAATTGGGACAGCAAGGTGACCCAGGCTTTGGGTGGTCATTGCAGAAGACTTCTGCGCACATCGCCTCACTCGCTTTGTGGCTTTAAGGGAAGGGGGGAGATATGCATATGGAATGGGAAAAGCAAACAAATAATGCTGCTTCAGTGCCATCCCTAAATAGCAGAGTCTGACTGTGCAGAGCTGAGCAGCAGCATCCAGGAGCCCGCAGGGATAACAGCCTGTGCATGAGACGGGAAGGGAAATACATGAACATGCCTCTCTTGGATGCTCTATTGAGTCAGCCATACTCAGGACAGATCATTGAATCATTCAGATTCTGTATTTACCCTACACACAGTATATATTCCTGGGGAGGCTACAGGGCTATAATCTACTAAGACACAACTAGTAAAACACAATTTACACAGCACAGTATTAAATCACCTACCTCCCCAGCACACCACTTATTAGACCCAACACAGACCTCTGTTATTCCAGCTTGTGATGGATATCCTATGTACTAACATTTGCATCACAGTCCCTTGTGCTATTTTCATCAGGCTTTTTCCACACTACAGTGAGAAAGGCTTGTGCCAACTAGGGTGAAAAAGACCATTTGGACCCCATTGTACCAACAGCTACAGCAAAACAGACTCTAAATAATTATATATTCTGTTTATACTGCACCATGGCTTCCAAGAGGGCTTTGAGAGGTCAATCTGATAGGCAGGCAATAGGCAGAGTTCTGCAATCCATCACTCAGATGCTACAGTCTGAAGGGAAATACGGGTCCTGCTTAATGGCCCAGAAGAAATGTATAGACTTTAAGGGCATTTGCACACTCAGTGCAGGAGACATACACACACTCCCTTCAGGGATCATCTCCAGGAGTTTGTTTAGACTCTCGTATTTTTTCCTGTAAAGTCTGAATAGGGTGATTGCTATGCAGCTGAGTGTGGGAAGATGATTCAAGACAGTGAGATGGGCTTTTCTACATCATCTATGCGATTGCAGGGCAGCAACCTCATGAAAAGACCCATGTGCTGAAGTCAGAATGATACTTCTGAAAATTCACTGTAGTAAAACACAAAGTCCTCTCTCATTCACTGTGACATCAACATCACAACTCTGGTTAAATTAAGGAACATCATAACCTAAAATAGTATTCACACTCACTGTATTTCCAATATTCAAGTGTAATCCTATGGGCACCAAAAGATCTTTAATCCTGTGTATTTTATCAGAAAAACACAACAGACTATGAGATTACTTCCTGTGCGTGCATCTCATACTAAGACTGGAAAAGAACAGAGTGAATTTTGCAGGCTTGCTCATCAAGATATGAAACCCATGAGATACTAACAGGGTAAATATTTAGTTGGGACAAGAACCCTGCGAACAATGGGATGCTGCAGAACGTGTTTGTGATTGCAAGAGCCAATCTCATAACACAGGTGGGGACAGAGAGCTGAGCCATGGTCAGCAATTCAGAATTTACTCAGGCACTCATTGTCTTGGAGAGGCTTTTCTGCAAGACTTTAATGATACATGGGTTGAATATTTCGCATTTGTGTGCGTAAAACCTCACTCAGCTGGAATGAGGTTGTGTCCCTTGTGGGACATCACTGACATCAAAATCTCCCCCATTTCTCAACGTGACTTTCATGTCCCCCCACCATTTCAAAGACAGAAACATCTATGTGTGAGGATAGACGTATCATTTTTAGACATTCATTGAGCTGGAAGTATGGAAGATGCCAGCATACGAAGGGTTCAACTGATGTGTAAATGCAGCTCTTTGAAAAGAAGGAACTGAACTCCAAAACTGGTTCAGTGCAGCTAAATTGGTCCCCTAAGGGCCAGTGGTAACAGAAACCTTCAGCCCAAATAAGAACAAGTGAAATACTCAGCAAACAGCATTTGATGCTTATATGCAGGAGAAAAAAGTGGTGCAACTGTTGGAAAAAGAGAAAATACCATGTTACTCCAAGCTACAGTAGAAGTAGCAGATAAAGGGTTTTTCTGGAAAATACTCTGGGTGTGGCAGAGTTCTGGCAACCCAAGACCATGGCTAAAGACAGCGTAATGGAGGTTGTCCCACTGGTCCCCTTACACCAACCCACTGCTCAGACTGGGCTCCCTCCAGGCACTACAGCTGTAAATCACATTCCCTTGGGCAGTGATGGGGAGACACAGAATGGCCCTGAAACAGGTCCCCAAGGAATGAACACAGAGGATCCAGGCTGCAACCCATACATGAGTGAGACACCCATGAAAATCCTTCCTTCTATGATCCTTCCTCCTCTGGAGACCTTCAGCTTCGATGGGATTAAAGGCTGATGATATTCTGTCCCTGGGTTGAACATCACCTGATGCCTGTGAGAGGAAACAGGACCAACCTCTTGTTCTCTCGCTTGGCAACTCCCTATGGAGTATCAGGAGCATGAGCCCAAGACCACAGCTAATCCATTTGCATTAACCAGCAGGAATATGGATATGCTGCAGGGCCAGGGGTTGCGTGAGGCTTATGTCATCCCCCCCAAGTTTCCCAAAATCAAGATGCGCCTGGGTGTGGAGGCCTTAACCATCAGCACATCTCCTGTGTTGCTGGCAACCTGACACTAGCCTGCACCACTGTGCCAAATGATACCACCTCAGACAGACAGACACAGAGACAAAACTTGAACTTGCTACACAAGAGCTCAGCTCTTGACTGTTTTCCAATAAAAGTGTACCAGAAACACCACTATCATTTTAATTTCTGCGTGAGAGATGCTAGAATTGCTTTTTGTTCTTCAAACCTGGTTTATCCCCTCTCTATATTTCTTCATGTTTTCTTCCCAAAAAGGAATGTATAAATGCAGGTGCTCTAGTACCTGAATTTCTTGAGTCATTTTAATATCTATTATTATGTTCATTGCTTGAAGACAAAACTGTAAGCAGTAACTCCTTCTAGGGCAGGAAGGGAGTTCATCAGAAAACACAATAGATTCAAAGAAAGAAAATGCCTAAGCAATTAACTGCTCAGGGAAGCAACACTTTCTTTACAGGAGGAACACTGACAGTGTATTATTACTATTTAAATTCCTTGCTTTCTGAAAAGTGTCATCTTTATGACTGTTAAGCTACATATCATTGAAACAAAAAGGAGTTATTTCTTCCTGCTTAATCAGCTGGGGGTGATTTTGTCAAAGAAAGACCTTGCCAGTAATCTCTGGGATGTAAGACCACAGGTATTGCTAATATATGAACAGCAGCTGGTAAGCAAACTAAGTGGACACTATTACACTATTTTATTTTCCAGCTGGGATTACTGAACAGATATTGGATAAACTGATGTTCAGCCTTAGAGCCCTCACTCACAGGCAGAGGAAGAATTACTTCAGGAAGAGAAACCTGTGTTACTGGATTCGTATCTCTGGGCTTTTCTTGTTGCACTGGCAGTGGATCTGAGTGGGGTGGTATTTTTTTTTCTTGTAAAAAAGGAACAGGTTTTATTTGTTATTTCTGTGATGGTACAGAAGTTCTACATGTCATACTTGATAACCTAAAATAACCTGAGATGCCAATTCCAACTGCAGATCTAAATCAGGCACATCAGGGATCTAAGATGGGATCTCTGCTCAAATGAATGTTCTGACCACCCAGTCATTGCCTGTTTCTCAGAAAAATGTCTCTTTAGTCTGACTGTGGTGAGAAAATCATCCCGGACCCTGGAGAGGAGTTTCTAATGGTAAGAATATCAAAACTCTGCAGATTCTACAGATGTCTGGGTTCTGACTCTCCCAACAACCTTCATTTCTTAGACCACTCACATGGTTGCAATAGACCTGGGAAGAAATTACTAGATGGAAAGACTCTGCCTTCCTCACTGCCAGAGGTATCAGCTACATTCCTTATTTCCAAAAACGTTTAGAGATATGAAAATGTATTTTAAGCAAAACAAGATATAAGTGGGGTATGGGAGTGGAAACCCAAGAGTAATGAGGAAAGCCTTTGACTAAAAAAAGCTGGCTCTGACATGCCAACCAGCAGAGAAAAGGTGACATCTTCTCACAGAAAGAGCTGAGCCTCTGGTAACTTCATGTTTAGGTTGAGGTGCCTTGGTGAAAATTATGCTCACGCAAAGACACATCAGCAGGTGCTGGTTTATAATGACTTTCATTCTTTTAATTGGTGTTTGGCTCAGTTCAGTGGAGGCTGAACTATCCGAGCAGCACAGACACAGCAATAGTATGATGCAAATCACTGCAGGGCTCTGGACAAATGCCCAAAGCATTCGTTTTCTGCTCAGGCATGTTTTCTCAGTGGAAAAAAAAGTGTGTGTATGAGGAGAAAACATTATCTCATGACTGTTCCACTACACTCCAATGCACTCAGATGAGAAGGGGCATATAGGTTGCGAAGACAGACCATTTATTTGAAGAGGCACTAAGTTTCTTTTTGGTTTTGTGTTTCCTGAAATAGATTGTAAAAAAAAGAAATTCAGACATATATCTTGGGGATTGATACATCATGTGGGGATTTTGTAAGGAGCACAACCCTTCCCCTGTGCCCCCCCACAGTCAGTTATCAAGCCCTGAATTACACACTGCTGTTGATTTCCACGGCTTTGTATGATTAATCTGGCTACACTCTGTAAAGCAAAAAGAGCAATTGGAAGAGAGAGGAAAGGAAATCGCTCACAAAAAAACTAGGTTACAATAACCCTGGGGAACTGAGTGAAACCAAGGAGAGGAGAAGAGTTCAGCACTAGGCTGCCAGCCTGGGCAAGGACACAACCCTGACTCCAGTATGTCGGACCCAGTGAGCCTCAAATGCACAACACAGCACATTAACAGAAAAGTTTTTATAAAGCCATATTAAAAGAAAACAATGGATTTTTTTTCCCAAAGATTTAGACCCAAGGATGAGGCACACAGTGCTATTTTCCTTTCCCTGAGTTCAGCGGGATGTAACAAGCTCAGGCAACAGAGTCCAAAGTTAATAGGATGACCCTGTTCAGATCCCCTCCCAACACACTCTGCAAGGAGCCAGATCACTCCTTTTAGCGGAGCTACATGAGCCAGCAAAACATATCCAGGAGGGAATGGAAAGCTAGAGAAGCACTTCTTGTTATTAGCTAACAGTTGCATTAAGAGAGCAGCTGGTGGCCACCAGATTTGTTGAAAGTAATTGAAAAATTACTGTAATTTCAGCCTACAGCAAGAGCCAGTGTTGTTTAGCGTTTCTATCTGTAACTCATGGAAGCATCTTTTTTTTGACCAGACTACAAAAATAAAAAAATTAACATACAGACCTTTATACCTTGCCAATATGTGACCTTGCCATCATCTCAGGACTCCTCCAGAGCTAGAATGCTGAAACCTCACTGAAATTATTTTTGCCCTCTCACTTTTCTGCAATGTGTCGTTAAAATATTTTGCTAGTTTATAAAGCCATTTCATTTTATCCGTTACCATTCAACAAAACTCCAGGAAAATATGAAATAAAAACCTACTTCTTCCTTAGCAGATATTTACACTGAGACAGGATAGGAAACCTAGAACTGCTAGCAAGGATATAAAACATCCCATATCAGTAGCATCAGTCTCTGCATAACTTGAGTTCCTGCCTTCGTAGAACTTTTTAAAAGTATATTTTTGTAGGCAAATATAGACGAAAGAAATTAAAGAAAAAAATTCATTTTTACTGACGTGGGATTATACGTCTGTCTTGTTGCTCCACTTGTCACACCGGAGGCACAGAGCAGCCCAGTGGGACCCTGAATTTTAGGACTTTGACAGGAGCAAGAACAGCATTACACAAAATTTACTGGGGGTGCCCATGGGGCAATTTTAGACTCTCAATTATTTCAAATGTAGGTGGATCTTCGCAATTAAAACAAAAGTACTTACTGCTACACTGAGAGAGCAGAGCAACCGAGAAGCTAATACAATTTCCTTGACATGGCTCGGGGGTGTAGGAGCAGATTGGCCTCCAGACAGATCCACTGCAGATTCCCTGTCAGTTCCAAAGTAAATGAAGAATTGTGATTTGGCACATCCCCATGAGTATGCAAAGACATGAGGGAAGAGATGCTACATGTAAAAAGCTGCACATCTGAAGGGGATTAGGAGATCAAGATTCTTCCTCACCTGTTTTAAATGCTGCCTTCCAAGCTGCTTTATTTTATTCACTGACTCTAAGTCATTCCCATCTCCCAGTCTCCCAGAGCTGTATGTAAGGAATGGAGTCAGGAGGAAAGTAGCTCAGTGATAAAGAGGGAAAACAACTTTCTTTAGATCCATGGTTTTAACATCCAAACGCTCTCTGATGACACATATACAATGCAAACAGAGAAACTTCAGACATACCTTACAAAGAGCAAGATGCTAATTCTGAAATAATATTTTAAAATATTGTTTCTGTTGATCCTGAGCTTCACTGCATCTTAACAACTTTGGTGAACTGGGTTTTATATTAAAAATAGTTAAATGACAATTGACAAACAACAGTACCATGTGAATTTGCATTTCCTTCTCACATACACTCTTCAGATTGGCCAGTGGTGACCTCATGGACCTTCTACAACATTCCACATTCAGGGCCTAGGTTTTTTTCTTTATGATAAAGCAGATTAAATCACATCTCAGTCATGGAAATTTTTCTTCATTCTCCAAAAATGCCTGCCTGAGCCTGCAAGCCAGAGATGCAAATCAGCAGCACTTTCCAGTCTCAGGGACTGCCTGTGCCTCACTGTGACATGCTCTTGTGCCAGGGGACACATGAGGCAGAGGATGATCTTCAAGGCCCCACATCCAATGGGCAAACACATCCACATACAAACAAGCCTTGCTCAATAAAAGGTGCCTGCTCTTTCTACCCTGGGCTTTTCTTTTACCCACAGCAAGGCAGGGTGGGCTTTCACTCCTGTTGCAACCAGGTGGGATCTGGGCAGGATTTACCCTCAGGATACCAGCACATGCTGTACTTTTCCAGCAGGAAGGGTTAATGCCACCTCAGACAGAAGCTGTCTTGCACACTGGCTTCCCTGCAAGGATTTATCAACTGCCTCTGGGCTGCAAGAGGCCTTTTTCATTCAATTACCCCCCTGTGATATCAATATCCTCTCTGGTGCTGGAGCCTAAAGGAAGATGAGGGATGAGCTAGTGCTGAAGGAGACACCACTCAGAGCAGGTGACAGTCACCTGGGATGTTACAGCATCCGGCTAAAAAATGGGCTTCATTTGGAGACATAAATAAAATATGTCAAATCATGAGTTATTAATGGGATATGGAAAGGGCTGAAGCGTAGCCACGCTGACAGAAGAGGAATCACAGCCACTGCCAGCTCAGTGGTTTGGGTTTAGGGAGTTTCCTGTGTTCACCACTGGCTGGTTTTCATTGTGGCAGCAGGAACAGTCCCATAAACATTCACCACAGGAGCCTCCAAGATGCCTTCTGCTTTGAAACATGCAGGTAAGGATAAATCCTAGGAGGCAGCGATCATCCTAAGGAAAAGGTGGCCAAGTGGGGGCTATAACATTGCACTTGGCCTTAGGCTTCTGAGACCATGGGCTCGATGCACCAGAGCTGCATTCTGGGGAAAAGTCTGTTTTCTCTGTGTGCTGGTTTGCCCATCTTCTAAATAAAAACTGATTTGACTTACTAGCTAGTCTGGGCCTGGAGGATAAATACAGTAATGATGACGACTGTCTCCTCCAGGAATAGAAACTCCATAGGACTTTTCACTCCAATACGTCACTGTGCAGTGCTCTGGACTTGGCACCACACCACAGGATGGAAGCAGCTTACCTGCTTGCTCATTTTCTTTCTTTTTTTTTTTACCCTTGTCAAGTAGAGATATAAAACATCTCTTGTTTTCTGCAGTGAGCAAATCTTTTTGTGACAGAAACCCAATCACAGCAACACTCCCTGCTATGAAACACAGCCAGGATGCTTTACAGTGCCATACCACTGTACTGCAAGACAATGCTGCACAAGAGCATGTTCTCATGTTTCCATGACACTGTTCTCAACAAAAACATGGAAATAAACCAAAACATCTTTCTACATCAAGCAGAATGCAGTAACTTCTGTCTAAAGGACAAGTCAGGATGCCTCCATGCCCAAATGCAGTATCATTAGGGCTCAATATACAAGCTGCTGTTCTAAAATAATTAATTTCATGGCAAATCTCACTCTATTTGACAGGGGTTTTGAATATATTCTTGTTGTTTTTTCTGAGGTTTTCAGGATGGTTTTTCTTTGCTTGCTTATTTTCTTAGTTCCCTGCTAAACACAAGAGAGGAAGAACAAAATATGAGGAAGTGTCTAGTCAAAAGAAAATGGCAAACATGACTCAGTGAAGCTTAAAAAGCTGCAAAACACAGAAGTATGTAAAAGGAAAGGAGAACATGTATTTTATTTTACAAATTGTGATCCCTGGCTCAAGGGCTCAACAAGGAAAGGAAAGCAGGAATCCAAGAGGAGTCACAACAAGAATTTCTCTTCCAAGTGAGGGGATTAGCTGGGCAGGGACAGCCAGAGTTTGAGGGAGGGAAAAGAAACTAGGACAGAAGGCAGAGAGTGGAGGGGAAGCTTCCCTAAGAAGTGCCAGTCTGTGGGAAAAGGTTTGTTTTGAAGCTGAAAGTAGCCATTAGTACATGGAGATCACTGGTGCAATTCATACCAGCTTCCATCCTTGGTTGCTGCCCAGACAACGATGGGCTCGTTCTAGTACCAAAGTGCCTAGGCATCATTTATTTTTGCTCAATCTTTCAGGGATGGACTTCAAACACCAGCTGTCCCAAAATACTGAAGACAAGTAACTATGTCTCTCTCTGGTTGTTCATTTCAAAATTCTAGTCCCAAAAGCCAATTCCAGCTCAGTTTAATCCTTGATCAAAGCAGTACAATTTAGCACTGGATTAGCGATTCTCTCATTTAAATCTGTCACTAAGAAATGCAGGTGATTTAAGTCAATTCTAACTATTTCAGCCAAGCCACTAAAACTTTATCAGGTAGTACAGGGATAACACTTTTTTTTACCTTCATTACAATCCCAGGCTGCATTTTTACAGTGTTTTGCAGGCACAAATACACTTATTCTGTGTCAGAACAGTCGTTCCTAACTTCCCTGGAAAACTACAGAAGGAAAACCCCTCATGTTACAACACACCACTGCCAATTCCTTGAGGATGTTTAGCAAAAGAGTATTCCAGGAAAAAAAGAACTGGAAAAACTTACTACAGGACCAAGCCTTCTCCTGGCATTTGCCCACTAAAAATGGACCCCAGAGCTACGTTTGTTACAAGCACTTCCAGGCATCACTCTAGCAGGTGGAAATCCTGCCTGTGCCACCCTGTGTGATTGAGAGGGGCAATCACAACCCCCGTGCTCCCTTGCTCTCTTAGCACCCCAATAACGGGTCTGGCCCCTGGAATTGCAACCTTGACCTGAGCAAATCCTTTTTTTTTACTTCTAGGCAAGTCACATACAGGAATTGCACCCCGAATTTAAGGTCTAGTCAGCCTCAGAAGCTTATTCGATGTGTTCAGGCCCTTCCCTTTGCTACCAAAGTTTTTGCACCTGCTGGTCCGGACAGAGCTCCCGTGTGTCAGCACACAGACCCCTGCATCAGCAACTTCCTCTCTCTCCCCTTAGGTGAGGCTAACAGCTGCGTTTATGCACTCAGTGAAGCCTGGAATCAATAGTATCCGACTTACATCAAGCCCCTAAAAGCTGTTTTGCTTTAGAGGTCCCTATAAAAATGCAGGTCAACTTCCCTTACAGCAAAGGACTTTGATCTGCCGCAGGAGTGCCGCCGGCTGGAAGGGCTTGCGCAGGAGAGCAGAGCTCCCAGCGGTGAGATACGCTCCAGGCTCCATGAAAATGCAAACCTTCCACAAATCAAAGGCAACAGCGACGGGAGCGAGCACCGGCTGCAGCGCGCCCTGTGAGCCGGGAGTGCAGAGACCATCGCACACAACTGGGGGCGAGCAACCCTGGCACCACAGTCCGGCACAGAAAACTTCTTCACTTCGTATCACATGCAATGCTGCAGGATGGTGAGTACAGAAACTGTCCTAATTTACTCTGAAATAAAATATTACTGTTCCTCGAACCTTCTCAAAGTTGATTTTCTCCACGTTATCCTGCCAAGTTTCTCATCCTTTCAACTCACTCCCCTCCTGGATGGAGTGCAGGGGGAGACATGCACCAGGACTCCCTAACAGTGTGATGGAGTCCGACAAACACCCAAGTGCTTCTCCTCGCAAAGTAACAGCTCCCACACGGGAGAAGCAAAACCTTGTGAGACTCTGAAGCACACACCTAAATCTACTTTATTGCATTAATCACCATGGCAGATGAATAGAATAAAAATCCAGAGAGTCAACAGGGGAAAAAAAAAATCCAACATCTGAAAATATAGGACATGCAGAAAATTAAAATAATCCTACTCCCGCCTGCCAATGCAGAGAGGGTGAAAATCAACCACAGACCATGTAGGTTTTTTTCCTCCTGCTCAGCTAAGGAAAAGTATATGTTGGAATGAGTCCCCTCCAAGTCCCTCTCGCAGGCAGGAGCGAGGAGCTCCGCTCGGACCGTACCTTTGCTCCTCCGTCTCACCACCCCGAGTCGGCACTTGAGCGACACAGCGAACATCCTCTCGCCCGCAGCCTCCAGCGCTCCGCTCACATGGCTCTGTGCCGCTGCTCCCTCCGCACCTCTGCCTGCTCTGCCAGGGGCTGCCGGCTCCAAATTAATGTATGATTACTGTGAAATGGAGTCGTGCTTTAGGCAGTGGCAGCGGGAGTGAGAGGGAAGGATTTGGGGGGAGAAGGATGGCGAAGACTCAGCTAGAGGGGGCACAGAGTCTTTTCGGGCTGTTCTGTTATCCTGTCCAGATGAATAAAATCACACATTGATGTTTTTAAACCTATCACCAGTCTCCTGCTGCTAAGGGCTGGGAATCTGGTACTACATTAACATATTAATTTGCAAAGTAATTCTTTAGTACACATGGGTGCATGCTTGCACTTCACTAGAAAACTAATCCAGAGATTACCAGAGCAAAGGAGATAAAAACCCTCGATTTTACAGGAGCAGTTCACCAGAAGCACTGGCACAAATGCCACGGGACTATGTGCTGGTAATGGCTTCAACAGGGCTAGTCCTGCTAGAGAAACTTCTCTGCAAAAGAA
Organism: Pitta sordida; assembly: GCA_013390025.1. Taxonomy (NCBI): domain Eukaryota; kingdom Metazoa; phylum Chordata; class Aves; order Passeriformes; family Pittidae; genus Pitta; species Pitta sordida. The sequence continues at coordinate 175,851 of WEKX01024441.1, forward strand.
CTTTCTGTATCTACAGAAATCATCAACAATGTCTCACAGACCTAAGAGCAAAGCCCTTGCCCCAGGGATGCACAAACCACCTGTTGAACATCAACTTCCCAACAAGACACATGATGACATGGTCTGCACAGCCGTGTCTGGTGACTAACAGGGTGTGAAAAACCCAAAGCCTTTGGGTCATACAGTGAGAAGACACAGTTCATAGAGCCCAGGTTCCAGGCAGCACAATGAGGTGACATACATTTACTGTATGTTAAAGTCACCAGCTGAGAAGATACAGCTCTACCTGTTCTTTTATTCAACTTACTGTTCTGATATCAATGTCATTTCTCTCACATGCTGTCACCAAAAATCAGTTTTCCAAAGGAATAATGTTCTGGACTTTTGTATGCCTGGGAAAGAAAAACAGCAGAGGTTTACCAGTAAGTCTTTATAAAGCTTAATTACATTTGTGTTTTCAAGTCAGGGTAAACATGGACTGGCATATCCCCAAAAAGTTAATCTCAGGGTTTCCACAGGTAGAGTTTAGGACTGTGGTTTGTGTGCCCCTGGTTCCACAAACCATTCTCTGACCACACAGACTCCCCTCAATTACATTCCCAGGCCAGAGAGGCATTAGTAGTAACAGGATAGACTTTGCCCCTCCATGACAGCACTTTGGAGGTCTGAGCTCCACATGTTAGTGATCATACACCCATACTCTGCCTCAACACCCGTCTTGCTCTTCTCCATCTCCTCATAGCACACTTCCCAAATTAGGGAAGATCACATAGCAGAACACCAACTATTTCTGCATGGAAGGTTCACATTGGCACATAAGGTCTTGCTGCCCTCCCTGCCCAACCCTGCTCATCCCCACACACTCTTCTGGGAGAACAACACCTGCTGAGGCCTCTGCCTGACCAACATGTTACTACTCCCTTTCATCTGACTTTTAGCAGCTGAATAAGCCAAATATTCTTTACTGTTTCTGAGAGAACTCAGAATACAACAGCAGCAATCCTCAAGTGTTCCTTACTGTACTCCCAGGGGAGCTCAAAAGGTGTCTTCCAGAAACCCACGGGGACACTCCAGATCTATAGAAGAAAGCTTCATTACTAAGTCAATACCTGAGGGCTAAAGGCTCTCAATAGATGGACATCTAGGAATTTACCAACACAAAGTCTCTGAGCTCCTTCCCCAGTCAACATTTCTGCGGATCCCACAGATGACTCTGGAGATTACAATTCACTGCCTGCAGCCATTGGTCTGCGGAGACAACACACCAGGACTTTCCAGGAGTCTCCTTAGAGACATGACACAGAATACACCTAATTCACTTTTGATGCCTGATCTAAGCAATGCCCTGTCACTGAGATTTTGGAACTCAGTCACCAGGCTCACCCTCACACTTTTCAGACTGGAAGGACACATGCAGTTTGGCAAATTCAAACTCAGAGATGTAAGTCTGGAACCAAAGGAAAATGTAACACAGACTGACCCCAGAACCTTTCCAGCAAGGAAAAGTCTGTAAGAGACCCGCTCTGAATGCATAGAAGCATTAGTGACACACACAAATGGCAATCCCAAAGGAGCTAACACTGAATTCCAGAGTCAAGAATTACAGTTACAGACCCTCAAAGCTCAATAAACTCTTAGTCCTTTGGAGATCAATCTTTACATAACAACATGAGAGATTTTCCTCCTGCTTCAATCTTGTTTTCTGAATGCAGAGTTAAAAGCACTGACAGCTGTGTACATGCATATTAACTATAGATAAATTTAGATGTAATGTATGTATTTAAAGCCTTGTACAGAATACGAAAAGCCTGAGAGTGTTTGTGTTCCATGAGAAACATGCACCTGGGGCTGATGAAGAGTTGAGGGATGGGATGAGGCAATGGGGCTTCTCCTCCTGCTTCTACCACAGCTGTGAGAGTCCAAAGGGGCTGATCAGATCACACAGACCCCAAATGTTCAATTTCTGAGACAGCCTGAGAGCTGACCCCCAGCTCCCCATGCACAGCTGCTTTATCTGTTCAGGGCGCGTTTTCTTCTCTGCCCTTTACTGAGCACAGGCATCTCCAATTAATTTCATTGGAGCTGTAGCAGAGGATCTGAGACAGTTTTTCCAATAAAAATATATGTAATTTTACACCAGATTTTGTCCAGTTTTCATGATACTGAAGTATTAGTCTGCAAATAGAGGGGCCATGCCATTTAGTCTTCCCAGGTTCATTACTGGGATTTAAGCATATTCAGACATAAACCTGAATACATATTAAGATCCGATTTACTGTCCTTTGATAGTCTCCAAGAAGTTCTTTAGCCAGGAGAATTGTCTGGATGTCCCAAGACAATTGGTTTTACCACAGAGGAAATTCCAGTTGAAAACAAAACTCAGCTGTTTCTCTTTGATACTGAAACTAATGTATTTTCTGCTCTCCCATATAAATCTAATCCTCATTTCAGCTCAGGAAATGACTGTGGGGACATTGGTCATCAAGAGTGCACAACAGAAGGAGTGAGAAATGCAGCAATTAAACTAAGAGGATAAAAAAGCATTTGTATAATGGGAAATCTATTACCATTTATCATGTCTGGTATTTGAAATGGCTTTGCCAAGCCATAGAATCCACTGCAAATAATGCAAGAGGATAATGAAAATAGATATATACCAAGTTTCAGAATAAATAAAGCAAAATACTGTGTGATTAATGAATATACATTACTCTGAATGTATGTATGTACTGCTGCATTTCTGTCTGGTAATGATTACGCTTTTTCTATAACAGCAAACTGTGGAGAAATTGTAAAGAAAAAAGTCTTCTATTCATGTAAACATTTAAAAATATGTATCAGAACAAAATTAAAGTAGGAGAAACTATTCAAAGTGGAGTTCACATTAAATTAGTTCATTTTTTCCTTGTAGTTGCCGTATAGTTTGTTTCCTTCCTCGGGAATAATAATGCAAAATCCCATGTGTCTAATACACATCCTGAATTACACACTGTACTAAAATGTATTTTAGAAGGCAGTACTTCCTTACTAACAGGTGCAGTTACGACTGAATGTATTAATGTTTCAAATACTGATAATACTGCCTTTGTGAATTTGTTCAGAGTATTTTCATCTTCACTAGTTTAAAGGATGTTCCTACATTACTTTTTACGTGCTTCAATTCTGTCTATGACTATTGGCAGAGTCAGCAGGCAGACCCATAAAATGGGTTTGATGGGAAAAAAAAGCAGATTTCGATGGAAAGGCAGCCTTTTACTTTCTTCTCTTCTTTCGGTATTTCCACATGATCTGCAAAAAATAAAACCAGATATTGCCAGACACTGGGCTAACAGTTGTTTTATCATCACTATAGATCAGAATGTGTTAAACTGGCTAAACAGTGTCCATCTTTCATTTAAAAAGAAAGTATAATAAACAAAGACCACTACACATGATTTTGCTCTGTAAATAGCATACGAGTTAAGTTCTCATTGGAATAATTTCAGGTATCACTAACAAGAGGTATGAAATAACTGCCTTCTTACTCCAGCACTTTGTAAAATCTTGCCCTTGGGATATAGATTTTCTTGGATAACTCTACCCACTAAAGTACATCAAATAGACTTGCCAACGACAGACTGAAGGTCTCTCTCAGAAACACTCATGCATAGTGAATGTTAAGGTAAGCTATTGCAATTAATAGACAACAGATCTCCCCCTAAGAGTTTAGGAGCTCTTTGAGAGCCACAGAAGCAAGTAACATTGACCAAAAGCAGCACTGAAGCATTTGGAGACAAAAAGCCTGCCTTAGGAAAGGAAGTCAGATCAATGCTGAAACAACAAATCCAATACAGCAGTGCCTTGAATCAAACTCAGGATGAGCTGATCTATAAAAATCAGGTATTCCACAGACTCATGGACTGCTCTGTGTTGGCAAGAAGTTCTCCTTCCTGATGTGTGAATTCCCACAGCAACACTCGCATCTGCTGTGTAAAGCAGGGCAGAACCAGGGTAGCCAGAAGGGGCTCCCCCCTCCACAAAGTGACTGAGCAGACCCCAGCCCCCAGGTTTATTACCTCTTGGAGCCTGTTAAATCAAATACGCCGCTAACAAATGCTGTTGGTTCAGGGTGAGCAGTCAAAGCTGAACTTGTTTCTCTTCATCTATTGATATTGTCAATAACAAAGATCTGGGAGATGTTCTGCCCACACTGACACCTGCACTGCTTTAACTGATTACCCTTAATAAATTATCTCTGTGACAGCGTGAGCGTTGAACAGTTTCATTTGAACCAGAATTAGTACACAATTCCCCAAAGGAAACGATCTAAATTATGCTTTACAAGTACCTCGCCTGATCCTAATTAGCATAGCTACGGCTTTCCCTGTGCCATGCCACAGCCTCCGACAGAGGAACATGGGGGAGGGGGAAGTTTGATGTGGCATTATTAGGTTTAATTACCCTGACAATAACTTATGCAGGTGACAGTCTGTCACGAAACTGTGTTCAGCAAAAAGACAAATAGGCTTCAGTCATTAACTCTCACACTTGATAGTTCTTTTGAAAGTTCTTATTGTCTGCATCCGGGACTGCCTTCTCCAACACATTCTCTGAACATCCTGCGCAATATTTTACAAACTCACCAGAAGGAAACCTCATGAGAAATGCCATATTTAATTTTCAGCTACATGCAATTATTTCCCTGAATTAGAACTTCTCCAGACCCTCAACCCTCTGTAGCACCAACTGAGAAGAAACCAGCAAGAGGCTCTTCGGAGAAATTTCTAATTTTAACCATTGCACTTGCTGAGACCATGAATGCAGCCATGTCTTAGAACCACAGTCCCACAGTTTCAAAAGTAGCACTTACTGGGACTGCACCTCCAACCCAAGCCACTGGGATGTTAATGGTTTGTATCTACATTAGACTGAGACTAGAATTCAAGGAAGATGAGTTAAAGATGTGTGAAAGCTAGGCGTGAAAGCTCTGTGTCGAGGATGTCATTCCCAGTTGCCCTTTCCATAATTCACACCCCAGACTGGCAGGAAGACTGAACATACAGGATTTTATGGCACTTTTCTGCAATTCAAGTGGGTGAATGGCATTTGGATTGTGTCCCAAAGCTTAGAAGGCAGTAATTTAAACATTCATATCTATATTCCTTTCTTGAGCTTCCAACTTGTGGCCTATCAGTATTACTTGTAGACATCTCCTCTTACTGTAATTAATTTGTCAGTTGACAAGAACATCTGAACAATTCATGTGTAAAAGTACTCCTGTGGACTTCCCTAGTAGTATTTCAATGGGGCTGCTTCAGTCTAGTCAACCTAAACAGCATCCACAGCAATCCAAAAGCTCAGGTGCTTGATGCTCAGCCCATCTTTTTCCCTGCTACTGCACAATGCAGAGCACAGGAGAAGCCAGGCCCCTACTTGGAAATGCTGCTGCAAAAGCCATAAGTAACAGCAGCAATCTAACAGCAAGAATATATTGTACACATTTGGAAATGGGGTTAGGAAAGCTGTATTATCCCAAAGAGGAGTGACCAATGTGGTACTGCCTGTGGCCCACAGAAGTGTGGTCTTCCAGGTGGAACACTGTTGCTGGGATTCAGCCTAAAAACCATAGTTTATTTTGCCAGGAAATGCTGAAGCCATCCTTGAATAATTAAATGATACAGTGTGTTTGTTCAACCTGCGAATCCACGGACAAGGCATCAGTCTTTCCAAGGAGGCATCTGAGTCTCCTGAAGCAAGAAATTAAAATAGTCTTATCTCCATGTGCTCTACTGCCACTCGCTCCGACTGCCAATTTACTTGGGAGAATGAAAGGCTCTTGCAAATGCTGACTGCAGATGCCAGCCTAGACAGGGGTCACGCTACGCCTCCAAGTGTGTACTCCCCACAGTCTTCTCACTATATTTCACATTGTTGTTGTGCTAATGAAGCAATTAGCTCGTAACAGCCCAGACGAGTTAGTGAGCCAAAGGCCAAAAGGCATTTCCCTTTTAAGCAGGTTCTCGTGTCCCAGTTTAAGGGCCAGCTGCAGTCCTTTACTGTGAACACAGTTCAAGATAACACACAAATCTGTTACTTACAGAGCACCATCAGTCCCTGAAAGGATGGTAGCAAAGCTGCAGTCACTGCAGCCCGCAACTTAGCTTTGAAATTAGACATGTTATATGTATTGGGTAAAATTTAAACAGCCATGCAGAATCAGTACTGTTTATGCCAGGAAATATATGTACCTATTAAAGCAGCATGTTTGTGCTGGTAGACTTATTGTTACTAATATTTAGCACCCAGTAAAAAACTGTTTTGTTTTAAACAAGATTGGAAGCTCCAAGTTTTGAAATTATCAATCAGTAGCAGAATGTTCAAGAGGTCTTAAAATCCCATGAAATTTAATTTTATTATTATCATTAAACACATAGCACCGATATTATCTTTGTTTATAGAAATCTCATCTGGGGGCTCATTTTGCCTACATTATACTGATGTTCCAATATCACACTGAGTGAGGTTTGAGTAGAAGAGAGAAAAAAAGAATGGGCCAATAGAAGCACAATTATCTCAACTTTAAACTGTTTCAGACAGCTCCCTTTGCCAAAATAATACCAGTAAAGGTGTTTTGCTCAGAAGAACAAATTAATTAGGGAAAGACCACATTATCTGTATTTTGGTCTTCTTAAATCAGAATCAGAAGTTTGCCTAACAGAAAACCAACCAGGTTTGCCTTGGTCTTGTCCAAGTTGCTGGGGAGACATGGATGATGGGTTTGGCCTGTGCTTTTACAGGACTATTATCCTTGTCCACCATCAAATCTAATGACTGCTGCACATAACTGGCATTGTTTTTTCGTTTGCAAAACAGCCGTACCAGTTTACTCTGGCAGAAAACTTGCCCATCAGGGGCTTGCCCAGTACTGCACTGGGAGCCAACAGCAGAGTAGGGAACTGAGCCCAGCTGTGAGTAAATCCATACGTCCCTCTGAAAAATCATCATTAATTTTTCCTGCTTTAAGCATTTTTCCATTCACATAAGGCTAGAAATGTTTCCCCTGTTTGAAAGTAGGTGCAGATTTGCCAGCTCCCGTGGTTATCAGACCCAGAGCTGCACCTTCACAGAGGTGGCCCAAGGCTCACTTTTCCAAGAACTGACTGCACCCATCATTAACTAGAGACTTATCTGAGAAGTGCTTAAATTGTAGTAATTACCATCATGATAACATAATTAATTATGGAGTAAATCTGACCAACAGCTGGTATTTTGAAAGGCACCTACCATCGATTTCGTATTTCCCACTGAGGGAGATAGTGTTGTCATCCAAGGGAGACTTTGAGAACTCTAGCTCCCATGTCTGCTCTCTTCAGACTTCATTTATTATCCCTGTTTCTGAAATATTTTTCTACATTTCCTTCATCCAGGAATTGCCGCATTTATTTCTCTAAGCAATACCAAACTCAGCCCTTCACAAAGGCTGTGATTAAGTCTATCTTTTTTATTGATGTCTAAAAACAATGTCAAAGCTGCGTTTTACAGCCATGGAGCCTGAAACTCTTCTTGTCTATTTGCATTCCCTTATTAGTGGGTTGGTCCCATCATAGGTGAACGACTAGGAAAACACCTTTCTCCAAATGTTTCCTACAGGTGGGGGCTTCAGATGCATCAGCAGAAAGAGGGTGCCTAGATTTTTCTAAAACTCTTACGCTGACTGGCTCTGCTTATTTATTTCTATTCTTCAATTGCAAAGAAGCTGTCAAAGCAAGTGCTGCAAGAGCATTCTGAGGAGCTAATTTAGCACGTGTCTCTGCTTCCCTAGGAAATCAAGCTGTTGGCCTCCAGGCTCACCTGTGCTTGTCTCAGCCGCAGACTAATTCAAGATCTGGCTGCAAAAAGGACTAAACTACACAGCTTCTGCACCTGCTTGGTAAGCAAGCAAGGTGTGGATGTTATCACATGAACATTCATGTGCTTGTTCTTGAGGAAAAAAAGGTCTGTCCCATTAGACATTTTCACTCATTTCTGTGATGTTTATTACAGGTGATCCCAAGATGGAAGGACTGGATTGAATCTGCTCAGTCCTCTGAAAGCTGAAACCCGCAGGTTTGATTTACTCCATCTCTAGCACTTGGCATGTGTATGAAACATGAGAAAGAGGCACACACAAATTCAAAGAAAGCTTAACAGTAAGGAAGTATATTTAGTGGGACAAGATTAAAGAGATTTAAGTAACTCATCTACTTTTTCTTTTTGCAAATATTGGCCTTCAGCAAAGACATGAAAACATTTGTCTTCATTCCAAAGAGGATATTATCCACTAATTAATTTCTAGCACCAAATAGTCCAAATTAAGAAGGTTTTAATTGCTGAAAACGTTGACACAGAATATTTTCACAGCAAAATTTATGTTTGGTTACAATGGACTGATTCTGTTTGATTAAAAGCTTTCTCTGTACAATTGTCTTTGCTGTGAGTTAGAGATCTCATAACCATTTGTGAGCTTTTAGTCACCTCTGAATCTCCAGTGAATGCCAGCAATCCCTTTTCCACAGCTACTGCAGGACATGCAAGTGGGGTGCTCAGCAGGAGCTATAAATAATGCAACTCCACAACCCCATTGACAAAGAGGCAGATCAGAGATGCTGGGGCTTCAGAAGGGCACCTGGCTCCACTTAGGAAGCAGAGCTTTCTCCTTCTGCTGGTCCCCACAAGGGAAATCACCTTGAAAGGCTGAAAAAGGGCAACTCCTTCTTGTTCAACAGACCAGTTTGTATCTTGTGATATGAACATAACTGCTAATAACTGCTCCATTTACAGTATGCTCACTACCAGAGGGTACAGAGAGAGAGAGGATTATTAGGGTCTCCAGCCTGTTGGCTTTCTCAGGATCCATTGCCTTTATGCACAAATATCCCTGCCTCAATGCTATTAACTGTAACTTCTTCAGAACCACACATTAATTCCCACTCCTAGGTTTTCTTTCTTTCTGCTGCTCCTGCTAGCAGAACATGTGGTGCCAGGTCTCAGAGCTGTCCCAGAACCTTCAGAGGTTAAACCTGAACTGCTTGACTGCTGCCTGCCGTAATCCAGCACCATCCCCAGACCATGACCACAACCACGTGGTGTAGCATATACACCCAGCCTGGTGCCAATGCTCTACCCAAAGGATCTTTTGCCCTTTCCTATTTTTCCCCCTTCCTTGATGTAGAGCTTTGTCCAAATCACTTCACCTCCTGCATTCCCATATAAAAAATTCAAGCATTTATTTAGAGGTTCCTCAGACTACGTATTTCAATCACCACTGCTTTAAAAAAACATGTTCACACCTGGGAGCATACAGAGCTCTATGAACAGCCACAGAAGAGAGGCATAGGAATACACGAAACTCTCTCTCCAGCACTTGAATTTATGGCTGGAAACTAAACTCTCAGCTTTGCAATGATTTACTGCTGTACAATGAGACCCATGAGACATAAACAAAGAAGACAACCCTGCAGGATGACAAACTGCCACAAACCAAACTGTCATCACAAAATGCATAAAAGCTGTGTGAAAACCACCCTGCTGATGGGACACAGAGGACTTTATGGCAGCTGCTCTTCTGCAGGCATGAGATACAGGGGCCTCTTCCAAATCAAGCAAGCCTGGCCTCCACCACAACCTGCAGCTCTTCCCATCTCCTCTCCTGCTAAACGTTTGGGACACCCCACTGGACTCTCATGAGCTTTACCCCATGATTTCCAGAGCACCTGGCTCCAAATCTTGATGATGAAACACTCATGAAAGGTGATCAAGTTTCATCAGGCCCAAAGGTACATAAAGCACACAAACCTTTGAACAGCCCAGCCATGCAGTTTTGGACTCTTGTCGGTGCAGTCCCACTCTGAAGGAGACTCACTCTGATAGGCACCGATCTGATGATGTTTGTCTTCACCCCAGGGATCAAGTGGGGACTCAAAGCAGCACACCAGAGATCACTGCAGCTCCTGATCTCCTTTGCCTGCCAGGGCTGCATCTCTGTGGGTCCTCACATCCTTCCACACTCCAGTATTTGTGAACTTCAAAGCCACAAAAAATGCACAAACAACTCTGGCGAGCTCAGTCAGTGGCTTTACAAGGATGGCTTGGTTTTAATTATGTGCCTGGGGGATTTCTTGTGGGAGGATGAAGCAACTAGGTCTGGCATCACTTAGGAATGGAAGGGTATGAGTTTAACATGAATGATCTCAAAGGCTGAGCAACACCCTTTTGAATGTATTTATTTAACCTAGAAGTTCAGTAGCTCTGTATTTTTAAGGTAGCCAATACTGAGTGGGGAAATCATAAGAATAAATGAATCTCAGCTTTCAGAGGGACCAGAGCAGAAAAAAAATGTACCATCTCCAGTGTAAATTTTAATTCCCTATAGCATTATATATGATTGGGATGTGGGTTTATATTCAGAGCCCTAGCCCAGTGCAAAGAGAGCTGGGATACAAGGGACACGTGTTCAGGCCACTGACAATCCCCTCTGCCATACCAAATTTCTCCCTCTGTTGAGGATAATGTGAGATTTTCCAAACAGCCCCTTTGCTGAATCTGTCTTTCTGTTTAGACACCACAAAGCCAGGAAACTCAGCACTGCTTTGAAATGGGAAAGAGGGGGGTGTGGAGGGGAGCACACAAAACGAAGAAATCAAGAGAGACTGTCCGCCGGGAAATCCAAGGAGCTACAAGAAGATAAAATGAGAGGCAAAGAGGAACCCTTATGAAAATGCATGAGATGTGAAAAACTGACAGGCCAATTAAACATGCCTAAATAGGATCAGAGATTATCCCAATGCCACTGTGGTGTCCTATTGTTCTTCATCCTCCCTTTGTTCCCCTCCTCGGCCTCCAGAGATGCAGCTCCCTGGTATCTCCCAACCCCTCCTGTTCATCCCTCTGACTAGAGACAACTGCACATGTTACAGGTCCATCACTCCTATGCCTTATGTCTTTGCTTTTCTCCAGGTCCTTGGCCAGCACTGGTATTCCTGCTCTCTGCACAGCTCCTGAAGAAGGAACACAAATGCCAAGAGCCTGCAGGGAGTAGGGGCTGGCTGTCGCTTCTGTAAACACCGTGCTAATCCTTTTAAGATATTAGACTCCCATATATGTGTTTTTAATAATAAAGGCAACATTCAGATGCTGCCAAGGTATCAGAGGAACAGCAGCAGACACAGAAGAGCCACCTCCACCACATAAACAATGGAAAATGCTTGCTTATCTTTTCATAGCACTAGGCCTCCAGGCTGCAGAATAAATGATTGCATTCATTTACATTTTATTGTGGAGGTACAACTGGCTGGAATAACTGCCAGCACAGAACTCGACTGCAGGAATGCACTATTTTTCTCCCCATTTGCCTTAACAGATTTTCTTTTTTTTTTTTTTTTTCTTCTGTCAATCCATTTCTCACTGTTATCTGGACGGCAGAAGTGCATTAACCCACTACCCATCTTGCATTTAGGGAAAAAAAGCCATCAGTTCAGCTTTCTAAAAGCCTCAGGGTAACAAACTGTTGCAGAGTAGCAGAGACTGTGAAAGAGGGGATTCTTTGCCTAAAGCACATCCAGGCAGTAAAGTAAAAACGTTCTTAAGACAGTCACACGTTCATGTCCCAAAAACCCTGCAAGCCACATAGAAATCAGCCCACAAGAGACATCTCATCTTAACCTTCAGTGACACTTCCCTTAGAATCAACTGAGAGGAACAGACCCTCCAGAGAATTCCTTCCACACATTTGAGATGTTTTGGGTCAAGAAGCACTAGTTCCTCTCCTTTCCCTGCTAAGCAGCCTGAACCCATAGCTTGGAGGGAGAGCTCCACTGCATACGTTCAGCTGAGATGGACCCAGCCCAACTAACCAGCATTGCCCATACAAGTTGGCATTAACTACAGGTTCAAAATACATGTCATTCTTTTTATCAAAAGAATAATCAAATAAATGAGAAATAACCAAAGAATTTCATCTCCCAGGTCAGCACCCAAAAGCTTAGACGGAATTAGACTGAATATAAAACTGATGAACCTCGATGGGACCACATTCCCAGGCAGCTGAAAAGTTGAGGGCTTGAGCTTCTCAGCTGACAACTTCCTCTTAAAAAGATAAACACTCAGGGCTAACAATAGAAACAACTGTCAGTTTAGGGCTAGGTAACGTTTTCCACTGCCTTGTTTTCTGATACTTAAATGTTTTCAGGTTTTCATTTCCTTTCTTGTCTGTTGATCAATTTCTAACTGAAGATAAGGTAAGAAATATAAGGAAATGCTTAAGCAAAAGTATTTGAGTATATTTCACTGAATAAAATGTTGGCCAAAACTCTTGAACTACCTGGGGAGGTGAGAGAGGCAAAAGTCTGGCCAATTGCATGCTGAAGCTGAAAGCAGGTCAGACACCAGTGATGCTTATCATGGCAGTGGCTCAGGCCTAAAACTCAGAGGCCAGTGCCCACCCCTGCCCAAATGTGTGTGACCCTGAGCAAGCTCAGGAATATCTCTCTGCCCTGGGTCTCCAGCTGTAAATGAAGCCACCCAGCTGCCCAGAGTCCTGCAAGAATGGGGCCATGAGATGCTCCAAAACAGGGTCAGAAAAGCAGCTCGACAGGATTAGGAGGGCGAGAAAGAAAAAGAGCAAGCCTGTAAAATGTTCAAAAGCTACAACACCACTCTTGCAAACAAACTAGCAAATGTGACAGCAAAAAGAACAGTGACCTACATTAGACATGAATGGGGCTTTGTCCTGAGTATATTTTCATAAGCACTTCATATCCCTTGGACACTGGTGATGCAGAATGAAAGAAGCTGAGCCTGATGGCCAAGTACACAGACCTAGATATTTTTCTGAGTCACAGCCCCCAGCAGAGAGTTCAAATGTGTTGGAGACAAGTCAGTGAATGCTGTAAATGACCCTTTTTCAGTGTCTCTTATTTTGCTGTTTTATAGACGAAGGAAACCCAGAATTATTTTTAATGATATTACAGCCAGAGCATTGTTTGCTTAGAAGATAAGGATGGATATAATGGACCTAGGTCCAGACCAACTTTGGCCATAGCATACTTCTGCAAACAAAAGCATCACTCAGAAGAACAGTAACATAAATTTGTCCATTTCCCATTGCTTTTCTGTTGCACAAATATACAGAATAAACATCCAGGCTTAAATATCTCAAAACACAACCATACAGTATATCAAGCAAAATTTTCAATGAGCTACACATTCTCCTTATGCTTTCAGGAACACCATCTCTCCAGAAAGAAGACTCCCTACTTTCCCCACTCCACAAATGCGCAAAATGTCACCCTCGCAAGCAAGGGAAGGTTTATAGAAAGAGATCCAGGAGTCTCAGTTCCCTGCTCTTACTATTTCCCCCACCAATATTTTTCAGCCCCTGAACAGCACAACAGCAGCAGCTGGCAGTAGGAAGCTCTCCTGTCACACGTAAGCAATGGCAATCAAACAGGCACCTTATCCCTTGGTGAGCAGGAGCATCCCCGTTTCCTTACCACTGGTACAGAGGTGCAGGTGGCACAAACCACCTGGGTCACAGAGTTCCTGGCTCTCCCCTTCCTCCTCCACCCTCAGCTCCTCTCTCCATCTCTTCCTTCTCCTTGATGACTTCTTAAGGATCTTCAAAACCTTGTTCACTTTATTCATTTGGTATCAGGGGTGCAGAGGATCTCCCCTACTGCAGTGTCTCAGCTCCAGCTCCCCAGGAAGGAGGGACAGCTGGAAGCAGGCAGGTCACAGGGAGGCACGAAAGCGCTCGCATGTGTGTGTGTGCATGTCTCTGTTTCAAAAGCTTCTTTCCACCCAAAGAGAGGGGTTTGGGTGGTGATGGGAGAGGGGGGAGGAGAGAGGGATTTCTTTTGCCTCTGTCCATCCACAGCTCTTGCAAACAGGAGTAGGCATTTCTTCTTTCTGATGACTTGGGAAAGCTCATAACTCACAGGGGCAGCAGATCCTGTATAGGGTTTTCAATTTCTGTTTTTGACAATACATGCATTCTGGCAGATTTCAAATACTCCTCAGGCAAAAGAGCCAGCATCAGCTCAGAAAAAGCAGTGACTCTTAAAGAATTCTGGCTTCCTTTCAAAGACTAGAAATAGCTAACACAGACAGCAAATAATATCTGCATCTACAAGAAATGTTAAATAACTGTGTGGTCTTGTAGGAAAGAACCTTGACTTTCCTGTACTCAAACAATTGCTCGCATTTATCCAGCACTTTTCAGCACTCACGTTCTCACCATCGTCTTTGGAAAGAGGCAAATAATTTCTCCAGTTTCCTGCAGACAGTGAGGCAATGTGAGGTGAAGTGGCTTGTCAAGACATTTTTAGCTGAACCACTGAGTACATCATTACAAATAGCTTTTCTTCCTGTTCAAAAGCTTAGACTGTCTGAAGCTTTCAAATAATTCAGGGCCATTAAATGTTTCTTAATGACTCCCTAGTATTTTTACACAGACTTTAATGGGCAATAACATGCATCCTGTAACGTCCATCCAAGGCCATAGCTGCCCTCAGACACCAGCCAAGCCATTGAGAAGGATGCAAGGACCCTGTGTGGGAAGCTCTGACGTGATCCCCTGTCCAGGGCAATCTGCAAAGACTGAGAGTTCAGAGTCCCTTCCACTATCACCAACCTGGCACTGCAAACCAAGGTAGGAGTAGGCAGTAAGAGGAGGATTCACCTTGAAAGACTCATTTTGTTTGGTAAATGACAATTTTCCGAGTCAGGAGACTAAGTGGAAAATAACCCTGCTTAGGAAAGGCTGCCTAGGAGTCAGGTGGATCACAGAATGGGGCCCGGAGCAACCCAATCTCATGGATGGCATCCATGGAGTCAGAACCATATGATCTTTAAGGTCCCTTCCAACCCAAACCATTCCATGGTTCTTTGACAAACACACACCTTTACTGCTGACTTCTCGGATGTAAACCAGACCATGAGACATGACTTTAGACAGATGCCCACTCACCCCCATGGCAATCAATTGCAGAGACAGACCATCAGATCACTAAGTTAGGTCAACCCTGCCCCAACCTACAAAGGTATTTGGATGCTTGGTTCCTATTTGCAGGAAGAGGTTCCCTTGGAAAACTTTGGGATCTGTGGTCGCTCCTGGCCTTGGGGATACTGGGCCCATAGGCCACCAATGTGATCAGCTCCTGGCCACTTCAGGGAGGAAAGGTGATTTCAGGGCAGTGACTTCCAGCTTGAGAAGAGCCTCTCCAAGCAGGGCAGTAGGGTTAGTGGGACAGAAAGCACCTTCTCCAAGCAACCATGTGCAGGCTGGACACAGCTATGCCAGGCAGCAGGACTGAGAGCCTGTTAATACACCTAAAATTCCATTTAGAGTGATATAATTAAGAACAAGCCCTGCAGTAGACTGTATTAATGGATGTACAAATTAAATTATCATGCACTTCATTTAAGGCATTATAAATAGAGCCATTACTCTCACCACTCAGCAAGATACAACCCCTGCCCACCACCCCTGTGAAGGCCAGCACAGGGCAGAGCATGGCCATGAGCCACAGCCACTGCCAGCCTTGTTAACCCTTTGAGGCTGGAACTATCAGCACCCAGACCTGGCCATGTCAGCAGTGCCACAGAGCAGACCCAAACAGCAAGATTTGGCAGGTACTGCTCAGCTCATTAAGATCCAGATTTTAACATGTAAAGGCTCCAGACTAGCAGCACCACCCCAGGAAAGTTTGCCATTCCCTTGCATCCCTTTGAGGCATAATTCTTCTCCTTCCACCTTTCTCCAGGGCAGGAGGTAATTTGTGCTGTCTCCTCTCAGCAGTTTACCACTGTCAGAGTTGGCTTAGTACCCAGGAGCAAAGGCAGCTCTTCTGCTGAGCAAGGATCTCACCTGCCTCCTCTCCAGGGCAATACAGATATGCTGGTTCCCTTTCCTCCTGTCCATGGGCAGCACTCAAATCAGAGCCTGCTCCTGGCAAGCACTTGTCCCAGTTTGCATTGAACTGCTCTTCCCAGGCAATAAGGTTCTCACAAATGTCCTGGGAGATGGTTGGATGTTTGTCCCAGCCTCATACAATGGATAAAACCTTTGCAGTGGTTCCCAGACTAGACATCAAGCTGGCAGCAGAGTCCCAAGGGGACGAGGGAAGCACTAGGCAGTGCATCAGGCTCAAGGGCAATGGGATCCGTAACTCCCACCAACATGCAGGAGAACCCAACCTTAGCCCCCCAGGCAGGGGCAGACTAGCCCTAGTCCTGCTGCCCTTTGCTCAGGTTCCTTCTTTGCACAACTTGCAGAATACTGGTATCATTCCCACCTCCATCTCACCGCTACTCCAGACTCACTCCATTTCCCCTCTTTTCCTTTGGAGAATGGATATAATCCTTCAAGTACTCCTAATCAGTGAGATTTATGAGCACAATTTCCTTTTATTTTGATGGTTAATACTAGCACTAATGCTGCTGTCATGTCTACATAATTAATAACGTGACTAATAATGCCAAACCAATCTAAGAGTCACTTTATTGGTCTTCAATGTCATTAGTTAGAGCTGACATAACCAATTCAAGTTATCATCCATACTGAGCCACCACTACCTCTTCTATAAAAAAACACCAGTTTTGGGGCTGTACTGCAGCCCAGACTCCCAGACCAGCAAGGAATGCTATCGAGGGTCATCTGAGGGCGATCTCCTTCTCACCTCATTAATATTTTAGAGAGCTGCAGCAATACAGCAAGCAGCAGGAAAGCAAGACAGCATGGAGCAACACAGAGCATTTTGCTGAGATGAGCTCTCAGAGACCAAAGATACAACCTGCATGGCCCCTGAGACTGCAGTTGCTGATTGCACTCAGCGCATTCTGCTTTTCCCACCCGCCATTATAAAAGGTGATAAGCCACCATGAACCACCCTGGCCTAGGAGGCTACTTTTTCATGATCAAGTGATCATAAGATCTCTTAATAACCTGTTTTGGAAAGACTCCTGCTTTATGGCCAGCCTCGCTGTTAATCCTGTACATTGCACTCACACTGCTTTCAAAATTTATTCTGCAGTCAGGCCAGCAAGTTGCTGTAGTCATTTGAAGGCCAAAAATCACTGCCTCAAAGCACTAAGGATTTAAGAGGTGGAAAAACCTTCAAAGCATCTCACTAACTGCAGTGAGTACTGGGAACACTTTGGTTTCCATTCAGGTAATCACGTTCTTTTTATGTCCTACTCCTACTTAGTTTCACCTTCCACTTCTCACAAATTATCAGAAGCTGTTTGATTTGAGCCAAGATTTGGGCAGAATACAGGAAAGTTCAATAATAACAGAGTAATATTGCTAAATTAATGAAAACTATTTACTTCTCCCTCCTTTCCCAATCATAGTCCTAAAGTGTAGCTGCTATTAAGTGTTTTCCAAAGCAAACCACACGTTTCAAATCGGTCTCAAATTAGCAGTTTTATTTTTATGTTAAATGATAGAGAACAGCATTAGCACAAGGGTCATTACGTGAGTCAGCAGCATGCAGTGGCTGCCTCTTGCCCAGCAAGACTGAGATCAGCCTCTTGCTCCACTTCAGCCTGGGCAATCCTGCTCTTCTTCCTGCTCCTGTTTAATCCCACCCTCGCAGTGGAGCCCTATGGAAGAGGCTGCTACCTAACCAGCAGTATTATTAGGTATTTCTCAGCACTGGAACATGACAAGTGATTTCAAACAGGAAGGCAGCCAGTACTATTGACTTGGGTTTTTTTAGAACATAGGTATGGTGCATCTGCCAGAAACTCAACAGGGAAGAAGGTTTTCAGCAGGAAGCCCCCAAGGAGCAGGGGATGCAGAAACACAGCCCTAATTGCCTGTGCCAGGCCACCCAAGTCACAGCTGACAGATTTAACCATACCCAAAGCTCTGGCCCATGTTTTGACAAGCAATGCTCAGGCAACACTGAAGGCATTGTTTTCCAGAGGCAGAGCTTCGAACCAAGTTCTCAAAGCCATCAGCAAGTGCTGCAGCACAGTTCTGGGACATCACATACAACACACAGGTCTGCCACAGCACTGAGGCACACCAGACACACCATGTCCTTGTTCAGTCCTGAGCAAATGCCTCCAAACAAGGAGATGCATCCTATTCCAAGTACTATTTCACAGGTAAGCCCCTACCTGATCCTTCCCTACCACTTATATTTTGCTTGCTGCATAATTGAGTTTCTGTGAGGCATAGTGAGGCCGGAGACAACACAACATGCCACCTCACTGCAGTTATGCATCACACCATGCAGCACAGCTGCTGGGCTTCATGTCACAAAATCTTGATCTGTTTTAGCTCTGGTCTGTGGCACTGACCCCTATGCGAGTTCCTGCTGATGACTTGCCCTTTCATTCCCTTCCCTTTTTTCCAGCTGCTTCAGAGACCATGAAAAGCTTCTGAGAAGACAACAGCTCCGTGTCTTGAAACTGCTGCATTTCAAGTGATTTAGTTTGGGCTTTTGGCTTTATTACAAAATAATAAACATGACAATAAATCAAGGCAACAGAGAAAGAGGATAATGTTGGAGGTTTGCCACCTGTGTGCAGCATCTTACCAGCTTGACTGCAGCTACAGAAACGGAAGTTGGGGATTTCAGAATCTTCAAGCAATGAAAGAGCACAGGCCTGGCAAAGCAATTAAGGATTTACACAGCTACTTCCAACCACTCATGCTAAGCTCATGCTTATTTCAAGGGAACGTGGTCTCTGAATTAAACTTGAGGAAGAAAAAGAAAAAAAAGACTCAGATGGTTTTTAAAATACTCCAAATTTTAAAAGTATCAAGTGCATACTTGTTTTTTTGTTTGTTTATTTTCCTGAGGCAGGAGAACACTATCTGTCCAAAACTATCTGTGAAAGAACAAAGAGCTGTAATTGCTGTAGGGACAACAAAATCTACACCAACCACATAAATAAATTTCAGTGCCTGACAGTGGCCACAGTATTTTCACTGTAACAATAACCATGTAACAATAACTGAAGAAACAGACAGTGGCCATTTATCATGGGAAATGATTAAACATGCCTGGGTAAAATAGGAACTTATCTGACTCACACATTTCGTTTTGCGGATCTTTTCCTGCAATTACTTTCTCTTGCTTGTTTGGTAGGAGTTCACAGGATTTTCCAGCACTTGCCATGCTTTTCTGGCCTCTGTGTGATCATAACAGCACCATTAAATAGTCTTTGTCAAACCTCACAAGGCAGGGTGAGAGCCCCAGTGCTGGAAAAGTGGGGTGAGATGACATTTGGTGTCTGACACATCTATCAGGTGCTCCTGGGATTCCCAGGGACCCACAACATATGATGCAGTCAAGGCCAGGAACACAGAGGTAGACACTTTTTGACTAGAAGCAGAAATGGAGAGACCAACAAAATTGTTAAAACTCTGGGTCCTGTTTTGTGAAATGGACATGCATGTCAAGACACAGCTTGTTTAATTTCAGCTCCATAATGCCAAACCTTCATGGTTTCAGGTACTGCTTCCCAACACTCCCATGCTATAGCCCTTCTGAAATTTTATTCTGGTTCAATAAAGAAATCTGGAGAGGTGGCAACTCTGATCCTGTGCCAAATGTAGGTTGGCAGATGGCTGCTACAGGAAGCAAGCCTAAAGAAAAATAGAGTTTTTCAGTGGCATAAAGTATCACAACTGGCACAGTACTACCTGAGTCTAAATGTACTGATCCTTTAACTATGGTTTTTTAGTGGAGGATGATCTCTACTCCTTCACAGAGGCAACAAAACTCCACATGAACACCTAAGGCTGGTAAGTGAAGGACGAGAAAGAAGAAACAGTACTGAGAGAGATAACTTGGAAAGAACAGAGTCAAGTTACATCCATGGCTTTTAAAACAGAATCGCTGGAAAACCATTGGTGGAATTAAACTGGAAGCTGCTCTGCCAATCTGAAATCAGCCCAAAGGTGCTATGCAGAACAGGCATTAACTGCCAAGGAGTTTGATTATAAGATGTGGAACACAGTCCAAACCCTGGTGAAATATGGCCTATGCTCAGAGGGTGGTTCAGATGAAGGCATGGGAGACTGCATCTTGGAAAAACTAGGAAGGCATTAACTCTGCATCAGACCAAAGATGTACTGACAAATTATGTGTTTCAGTGGGCACAGTTTGCTCTCCCAGCTCCCAAAATGTACCTCTGCAGGCAAACAGACACCACTGCACCTCACAGTAGCTCTGAGCTCACTGCCTCACAGGGGATTTACACGAACAAATGTTGTTATTATTTTGCAGATCAGAAAGCTGTAAAGGAACAAACCCTACCCTATTCTCCAGCAGTGTCAGGCATGACTGCAAATAATCAGCTTCTCAAAGCCTACTCCCAAGCATTTCAATTGCTCTGGCTGCCTTGCTGTAATCAAGAAATGGAGGCCAGCAGCAGCTTCCTGCAAGCAGGACATGGCTCAGGCTGTAAGGACCTCTGGCCAGATTATGGGGAGATCTCAGAGCTACCAACTAGCCCCAAAACACCCTTCTTTTTCTTGGCAGAGGAGTCCATGACTTACCAATAGAGGAGGTGAACTTGCTCACTTCAGGACCTGTGCAAGGTGATGGGCCACATCACATAGTGCCAAGTCAACCCTGTGCGATCAGCAGGACTTAAGCCTTAACTACCCAGCTAAAAACAGGGATAAGGGCACATTCCACAACTGAGATGCCCTGAGAACACCAACATGTTCAAGACCTCAAAGCAATCAGACAACAGTGATCAGGGCTGTAATACAGGGATTTGAGCTTATTAGAAGGAAGACCAATTTCATTTGCTCCTTGAAATGAGGGATTTCTGTGGCCAAGATTCAGTCTCGATGAGAGTTACAAGAGAAAGGCTGTTCCCCACGTTTCTCACCATCTTTTTCCTCTTCATCAGCTTCCACCCAGGATCTCAGCTTATGTGCCAGAGCTTCCCAGATAAGGATTCACATTTCCACTACCGCTTGCATTTTCCCAAAACGTGCCAATTCTGGCAGGAGGAGCTGCTTCCTTTTCAAGAGAATCTGAAGAATGCCCTTGTCCTGATGAAGGAGAAATCTCTAAACTTATGAAAAAAAGAATAAAGCCTGTATCAGTTGAGATGCATTATCAACAACAGCCCCAAATGGCACATTTCAAGGTTTCTGGCTGACTCAGCTGTCAAAACCTGCCATCCTAATCAATGCATGTAGGAGCACTTACACACACTGGGGCTTCATCCAAGTCAACAGTCCAGTTCATGACAATTAAACAGAACCACCCATGATGTAAAAAACACCAGTATCATCTTATTTAAAGAAAAATGTGCTGGGTGAGTCAGACCTACACATGGAATGTTGCTTACAAAAAACATTAATCCACAAACTATTCTGGAAGAGGATAAGGAGGAAGAGGGACAAAGAAATATTCATAAGCCTGGGATGAATCCAAAACTAATTTAACAGCAGGGAGATTCCAAGGGGGAAATTGAAAAGGCAAAAGGAATAGTATTCAAAATGGCTTTTTCTTTTATTACAGGGTTTGGGAAACAAATGCAGCATAATGATTTACCTGAGGGCTGGGGGTTTTTCTTCTCCTTTTTTGATGACCAAAAGTCTTCTTTAACAGTTTGAAACCTACAAACCTCATCTGTCACAGAAAGAGGAGAATGTTCTTGTATTTCTCCATTACACAATCCACCAACACGTGCCAGGAAATGAGCGAGCTCCTGTTCCCTTGTGGCTGGAGCAGCAAAGCCAGCCCCTGCTGCCAAACCACCTTGCTTTGCCTTGGACACAACATCCCCATTTGTTATATCCCTCTCCAAAACAGAGGTGCACCGTGGTGGGGCCTCCTCAAGCCATGTTTATTAAACACCAGTCAAATAATTTAAAGTTCCTCAGTTATTCTTAGATGAAAATTAGTCTGTGGGTTGCAGGGAATGGCTGTGCTGTTATAGGCTGCAATCCCTGGATAACGGCTGATGGACAGAGCCCAGGGAGCCCTGGAAGGCACCAGGAGAAATCTTTGAGCCCAACACTCGCCTCCCCCTGCACAACAGTTTGACAGCCCCACGCCTCCTTCCTCCGCTACCAGCAACGCATTAATTCCTAGTGGAACAACAAGCTCATCAAGTAAGTGATCATGACAAAAAGCATTAATGACCTTGCCTTTTCTCATGCCAAGGCTTTCTTAATGCCTATAAACACTGTGAGCGATCAACACGGCTACAACACAGACAAGAAAACCCCAGTCAAGTGAATATCACTCTGTTATTCCAGAACTTCTGACAGCATCCCATTATGTCAGACTGCATTGGATAAGGTCATATAATCCATCATAACCTAACTTAATGAGGCAATTAAAAACAAATGCATTTCATGGACAAACTGCTTGCTAGGCAGCCCTTCCCTGATTCCGCTTGACTTCACAATTCCTTAAGGGTGAAGAGTCCAAGACAAACTAAAAGGAGTAAAGGAGTTATTTATTTAACCTCTTTTCAAGTACATGAAGCTTAAAACCACAGGTAAACAGCAATGTACCTGAGGTAGGTACAGGTTTCCTCAGGGCTGAATAGATCAAAACCACACCAGGGCATTTTGATCCCTTATTTCAATTTATTTATTTTTTTAAGTAACATAAAAGCAGGATGACAGCTAGGCTTTGCAGAAGGATTGAAATAAAACAACAAATTCCAAATGCATCAGAGTTCTCAGTCACCACAGCAGGACTGCCCCAATCTGAAGCAACAGCACGTCTGGAAATAAAATGCTTTGGGGATCTTTATCCCAGTAAGAACAGTGCAGGAGGCTCCGAAGTTCAAAGTTTTTTCCTCCTGCACCAACCTGTCACATAAGACACAGCTCCAAGCTAGAAGCAGTTGGGCTACTTGGATACAGAGAACCTCTCCCCCTCATGTACCAACCCTGAGTGTCAGCACATCAGCAGGTAACCTATTTTTCCTGTAAAGAATGGATCATTAGTCATAGCAAGAGAAAAGGCATCAAGCTAGTTGGGTTGGCCTCCTGGGATTGTGTTTTTTCTTTCTTTTAATTTCTCCCTTAAAAAGGGGGGTGGAAAAAAGGCATGTGTGATCTGACTTCTTTGCTTTACGCTGGACTCAAAGCAACCTTCACGGCCTGGGCCATCTGGAGAAGCACAAGCAGCAGCACAACTGCTCAACTTGTCCAACATACCACAAGTCATGTTTCAGGCAATTGCTAGGGGAAGATGCACCTTGTCATTGAGAAAGATGCAGCCCCCAGAGTTTAACTATCACTTCAGTGTGGCACACCAGCAGGAAAGCTCCTGGGGGCACATGCACCTCTTGCAGCATCATTGCCCATTTCTACACTGTCCTGTAATCTCTGGTGAGAGCTCCCAGCTGTCTCAGGCTAATTTTTCTGGGTCATTGACTAATATCAAAGATGACACTAATGCACTGCTCTTGCTGGTGAAATTTGATAGCAAAGCTCATTGGAGAGATGCCCACCTTCTTCCTCATCCTGAGCAGCTTGAAAGGAGCAAACCCAACACTTCCATCAGCCAGAGCAACATAGGCACAGACTCCAAAGCACGCACAGCATTTATACACGTACAATATGGGCACCACAAACAGGGTCTCTGTGCAGCCACAACTAAGAGCCACTCTCCAAAACATGAATCGGACAATTCTGTGCTGATACAGACTGAGAACAAATTGGTTTGCTTTTTTTGAAGATAAGGCATCTTCTAACAGTTGCTTCTAGCACTGATCATTTTTCTTTTGGAATCTGAGGCCTCCAAGACAGCAGCTGCTCAAACCCAAGTTCAATGCAAGGGTCCACTTTAGCGTCCTGCAAATTACTTTGCAGGCACCCACTGCTTCGAAACACATGGAGGATACTTCTGGTGGGAGGAGAGATGGATTTGCTCATCCTGCAGAAATAAGAAGCACTATGTAACAATTAAAAAAAACCTTTTTTTCACCAAGCTCATGAGAAGGAAGAGAGAAAATGGAAGCCTCACTCCCCTCCTGCAACCCAGCCAAAGCTAACTCCCCACTGTGAACCACAGAGGAGGGAGGAATGCGAGTCTGGGCATTGCAAAGAGCAGGAGGAGCTGCAGCTCTGCACAGAGCACTGTATGTTCCATGGATGTACAACTGTTAGGCTGGGGCAGTTGCACATGCAGTGCATGGAGACTATTAGCAGAACAAACCATGGAAGAAATATATGTTTTCTCTTCCTGAGAAAAGTAGCTACTGCATTTATTTTGCCCAAGAAAAAGAAAACTCTAGGACTTCAGATAAGCAGAAGGACTGAGACCCCAAATATCTTCATAGCTATTGAAATGGGTGACCTGAAAACCACCACTCAACTCTGTGGAGAAATGAGATTTTTATAAATACATGTATCAGCAAATGAATATTTCATGTTTTCTGTACATATCGGCATTCAGGGCCTGCAATATTTAAGCTATACGACTTGTCAGAAAATGTAGTAGCCATGAGATAATTACATCTCTGGGGTATTTTGATGCACAAAGGGCAGACAAGTGCTTGTATTATCTCAAGATTGTGATTGTCATAATTACAACATCGCGTAGAAATAGGTTATCGCCAGTAAAAAAAATCCCTACATGATGACCACTCCACAGCTTTCTTGGTTCAAAGTAATAGCATGTTCTTTCATTATCATAAATAATTACACCACTGCACTAGCAACGTTGTCATCACAACTGACAAAATATTTGCATTAGAAGGTTTCTGCAGTAACTATTTAACATACAAGAAATTCTCAGCATAAAAGATGTTTTCTCTTGTTTATCCCCCAAATTTAGAGACAATTATACCTCTACGCAGTCAGAAGGAAGCAATTTCTAAAGCCTTCCTTTTAGTCCTTTCTAATATTTCTGAATAAAAATAAATGTCCCCTGTCAGCAAAATGCTAACATGAAGGCTTTACAAAGAATTCATCCATTCTTAACTGCTTTGATGAATCAGGACCTAAAACATTTTTTAGATACCGTAAGCCTAATTCTGCCCTCCCCTTTTATGCCAGTGCCAATCTAGACTAACCTCATTCCCTTCAACACAGCTAAATCCAGACTGACATCGGCACGGTCAGACCCAGCCTGCTGCTCTTTTAAAGGCCTTCTCACTGCAAAACCCAAATGAAATTTGTTGCCAGGGCAAATATCTTCCTTGAAACTTCTTGTCCAGCAATGTCCAAGGCCTGACTGGCACTCCCTGCGGGAATACACTAAACTCCCAGTAATTCATGGTTCTGCTTTTTGCAGATTCAATCCATCACGGTTCATTTTCCAGCGAAAAGTGAGGTCTGGACAGGCACAGAAAGCCACGAAGGCAGGCAGCGCATTAATATGTAAATGATCTCATTAATGTGCAAATACACCACCCTCCAAACCCCTGAGCCCTGGGGGAGGTGTTCCCAGGGTGGCCACCGTGGAGGCAGCAGGGACCCAGAGCGCTAAAACACTTGGACTTGACCACTTCCAGGGGTGGGGCACAGTGGAATAAAACGTCATACGGGGATGGCAGTGGGGGCAGGACAGGACAGACCTGCCATGCGTGCTCCAGAGAATGTCAACACAGCGCCCTGGCTCTCCTGCCAGCTCCATGTCAGGCCCGGAGTATTCCCATAGCCCAAGCTCCCACCGTTTTCAGGGGGGCAACGGAGAGCCGGATTCCCCCCTCAAGCCCCAAGCACCCCGAACCCCGCACCCCTCAGGTTCAAAAACAGTTTGACTTTTTTGCCAACCCCCTCATCGGCTGCCGTTCTGGGGTGAGGAAATCTGCAAATCTGCCTGATACGAAATGTGAAAACAGTCCATGATTTCGCCTGGTTGCCCCCAGAGTTATGCACAGCCCCACAGTGGGTCCTCAGCCCACCGCCACAGCGCAGAGGTTCGGCAGAGCCTTGCGGTCAGTCAGAAGCCTGGTCCTGTTGCTGCCACTGAGGCAGCAGAAGCCCAGGACTCCCCACAGCGACAGCGGGGCTGCAGGAAATACCCCCATCCCCCCACCATTCCCTGGGACTCCCCAGCCGGGAAGTGCCAAAAGGCATTCCCTGCACTCTCCTGAGCCAGAACAGGGCACAAGGCGGTCCCAGGAATGCTCTTACATGCTCAGAAGCTGAGGGGGGCAGAAGAGCATAACTGCATATTCATAAGCTCATTATCTTCATGGATCACAGGCTTCGCAGAGCGGAGCCAGACCCGAAGACTCACGTAACTCAAGGGATCACTGGACTTCAGAAGACATCACCCATGTGTAGGTTTGCCAGTGCTATGGACTATTGAAAAATGGCCAACACCGATGTCAAAGATTTGCCAAGCCTTCTTTCCCTTGTGGATCTAGAGGGAATCAGCACACAGAGGGACAATGTAGCCCTGCTCCTCCCTTTACTAGCCCAGGGATTTGCAGGCACACAATGGGCTATCCCATCAGAGGAGAGCAATACAATCCACACAGTTCCTATGACACCAGCAGTCGGGACAACTGTTAAGAAGCACATTGCTGTGATTTCCATGAGTGTCTCACCCAGCCCTTATAAATAAATGACTTACAGGCTGTTAGACCAGGAAATTAGTACTTCCCATTCCTTTCAGGGTGATTTTCATCATCCTCTGGTAAGTCATAAATCACAGTCTGGGAAAGGGAGAAGACATTTACAGAGCTGCATAGAAAAAAGGGTAAAAACAAACAAGAGAAACCATTTGCAGCTTCCTATAGCAGCAGAACAGATTGCAAGCAGCAAAAGGGAACAGCCAGAGTGTCAGCCCTGAGATGATCTGGAGACTGTTTTTCAAAGCCAAGAGACAAATCATCCTGGAAAATGAGATTGTAATCTCAATGGGTTTCTAGCTAGATAAATAAAGCTAATAAAGAGGATCAGTCAGAATTCAGGAATTTTGCAGATAGACAAAAAAACTTACTGCTCACTGCCTCTCAGTTCTGCCTTGTTCCTTTGCCTTTGATTCAGGATCAAATTCCAAGAGCATCTTGGACAAAGAAGAATTATTAAAAAATACCCTTCCACAACAATGAACAGGACTTGCAGCAACACATCTTTTGCACGAGAAAGCACCACAGAAGAATAATCAGTGTTATTGAAAAAATCCTCCCTCTATTAGAATTATTTTGCATGGGGAAGGTATAAGATGACTTGGTTTCTCAAAAAGTGGGTGGGGGGGGGGAAGGAAAGTAAAACCTTCCTATTGCCTCTCCATTTACAGTTTGCTGAAGCTGATCAAACAAGTTTGGGGCTAATCCTGTAACACTCCAGGTGTTTCATGTTAAGACCTTACACCCCTAATTAATGACTAATTAGAACAGTAAAGCATTCTGTCCTGGCCAATGAAGTGAAGAGTCCAGCAGAGATGCAAATAAACAACTGATATATACTCCATTTGCTGGAAAAACATGCGCAGGGAGGAGTGGGCTCAGATCATAATCAAGCAAGGCACCACCCTGCCAGGACACAGGAACCTGATCTGCTGGCAGACAGGCTGGCCCCAGGCAGCTCCAGGGCTGCCAGCTCCCACTTCTCTGTGCTCAGAAATCCATGTGCAAACACTGTCACTGCCTTCACCCAGCCCTGACCACTCCAGACAGATTGTTCATAAAAACCACATAGAAAAACAGAACCAAGTGCAAGAATATTAAAACTATGAACGGTATGATGAAAGTCTTTTGAAATACACACTTAAATGTTTTTATTAGTTTAATTCAGCCTCTGAGTATGTAAATGTGAAAGTACACGTTTTCAATTATAGGATATGTACTGTTTTTAACTCAGAATCCTGTCTCCTTTCTCTTCAGCAGTTTAATGGTGATAACCAAAAAGGCAGCCCTTCCACACAGAGATAAATCTACAGAGCCAGGGACCTCTCAGTACCCAATTCACCTCACCCCAAGCAAAGGCTGCTCTGAATCCAAGGCCCCATGTTTCCATGGCCATGCCTCCTCTATAGCACCAATCACTGCAGCATCCAAGTACTTCATGACTATTATGAAATGCAATGCCCTCCTCAGAAGTGAGGGGGTTTCTGCTCTCCAGCAAGGTCCTACTGCACACAGCCACAGATATCCAGAGGAGGTGTTTTTTCGCCAAAATCCCATTTCACTTTTTAAGGAAAGAAAT
Organism: Pitta sordida; assembly: GCA_013390025.1. Classification (NCBI taxonomy): domain Eukaryota; kingdom Metazoa; phylum Chordata; class Aves; order Passeriformes; family Pittidae; genus Pitta; species Pitta sordida. The sequence goes on from WEKX01024441.1 coordinate 203,974, forward strand.
ACAAGGAAGTTTCACTTTGCCTTTGTTTTGGCCACCAGCTTATAAATCAGCAAAAAGCTGCTGCATGGGAAACAGAGCAGGTTTAGAGATCCTGTGTTTGAGAAACACAGATACCATACACTAAAATATCTTGGTTCTGTGCATGAAACTAAACAAGTTTTTTCCTCTGATGAAATATAGGCCAACACATTCCCCTTGCTCTCTTCCCCAAGAGGCACAAAACATTAATTCAGTCATTTCATTAATTCAGACTTCACACATCAAAGCGAATTGCTCTGGGTTTGCTTCTGGATGGGACTGAAGATGTTCCAAACACCAGAGCCTGGTGGGAAAGGGCATCTGAGAGCTGGTGTGAGTCTGAACACCCGTGTGGTCCTGTAGATTCTGTCTAGTTTCTCATCTCTACAGAAGCACCACAACAGTAAGTGCACACAACACTATCCCTTTCCCTCCACCCAAATCATGGTTCCTTGTGTGCTGGGAGATGCTGTGTCAGGTGGAGCTCTACTCCTGCGGTGCTGGCCAAGTAGGACAGGAAAGACTCAAAGGGAAGTGTTAGAGGAAGACACACAGGCACCTCTGGAAAGCGGTGAAATCCAAGCACAGAAAATTAATTTGTAACAGAAAATACTTCAAGTACAAAAAAATGCAAGATACCATTTCTGTTCTGTCAACAGGTTGTACATCCTAGTCTGTACACCCTCTGCAGCAACAGCACTGCTCGGGTGGGACAAGAAATAGGAAAGGCTAAAGACTTCGAAACAGAGAAGTTTCTTTGAAAGAGAGAAAATCTCACTTGTTCCAGGAGACCCCTGAACTCAATTTCTTTCTTCACAGCAAAGACTTCCAAGCTCCCTCATCCGAATTTCCCAGCTTCTTGCAGGGAGCAAGAAGCCCCGTTCTGGAGACCTGAACTGAGGGTTGAATCAGGGAAGGCATTTCACACTGCAGAAGAGGCATTTTCAGAAAACACAGGAGGAAGGGAAAAAAAACCCACGTAGGCTTGGGAGAAGTAATTAAGCATTTTCCATCAAACTTGACATTTGGCATCTGCTCAGGTGTCTGCTGAGACTCGCTTTGTTTCCAGTTAATATGTATGACATAATGTGATTTAGCCTTTAGCTAAATAACTCTCAAGAGCCCAAATTCAGGGGAGGCAGGCAAGCAGGCTCAGGGGTGGGAGGGAGGAGATGGACAGCATCTTACTTGTTTTGCTTTTAACAGCACTGCAGGGTATCTGGTTGCGTAGCACCATGTGCCAGATAAACATGCCAGAAAAGCAGTACAGCCACATCTGAACTGGATTAGGCCCTGACTAAACAGCATGGCTACAAGTGAGGGCAGCACTGATGAGATTATTCTGTGTACTAGGCTTAGCAAACCTTGCTGTTACAGAGGATGTTTGTGCTTCTACAAGGTGGCTGAAACGAAAGAATTGGTCCCACTCACTATATACATCTTTACTCAAGTGTACAGTCCTCTTTGCTGTGTAAAGCCCAACCTTTTCTGGATTCTAGCACTGAGCTTGGTGAAGCCAAAGAAACACAAACCAAGGCCCCACCATAGTTGGGGAAAGGTGAAAAGGAAGGATGCTAGTCAATTCCAAGGCCCCTAGTCAAGCATAGAAGTGCTGTGCCCCACTCCATAGCTCACAACCTACCCTGTGTTCCCAGTTGAGGTGGTGGATCTGACCCTGCCACGTCAACACCAAGCACTGCCTGTTTGCTGGAGTGGTCCCAAACCTCTCCCAGCAGGTAATTCCACAGGTCATGGCTTCCTACAAGACGATGAACAGGTGTTTTTGGGTGCAAAAGCAGTGATCATAGTCATGTTTTGACCTCAGAAGGTACCCAGATAAAGAATAATTATCAGTCAAGGGAACTGTAATTAAGGCTCATGGCGTGAGGAATAGAGGTGAACCCTTGGAAGTCACCTTCCTCAGTGATTCCAGGAGACACATCCAGAGCAGAGCCTGGTGGTTGGCTAATTTTCCTGAGGTGTAAATTGGCTGCCAGTCCCTAAGCTCCCAATTTATGCAGTGAAGATGCAAGATTTTGCAGGTCTTCACACCCCCATCTGTACTCACAACCCCTGTTCCTTTTACTCCATCTCCTGTCTGTGCCCTGCCCACACTGGGCTTTGCAGGTGGCTATTCCTTATTAGCTATATACTCACAGCAGGGAGGGAATGAATATCCCACATTCCCCTCTCTGAGCAGCCAAAGTGTGGGGTGAATGTCCCACAAGTGCCCCAAACAAATAAGCATCTTGGAACAACAGCATTCACCAGTGGCTGAGATGCAAACAAGAAAGGAGAAAGGAATAAATCACGATAAAAGGCAGAAGTGGAGGATTTGCTCCACGGTGCTGACTGCAGGCTAAACTGACAGCATCTGCCCAGAGCTCTCCTAAAAGTGTCTTTCATCTGGGTTTCTGCTAAATGCGTGATTCTATTTACATACATCCAACTAATTCAATCAAAACTGAACTCTAAATTGGTCCTCAAGGGAATCCTCGAAAACACTTTTTATCTTCATGCAGAAATGAAGATTAACAGAAAAACTGGGTTGAAGAACTGTCTTCCCAGCAGCTCAGAAATACTCGTAAAGGTTGCAAGCAGCAGAACCCACCTCAACTTCAGGAAGGGATACGGCTCAGGACATGAATCACTGAGCAAGGGAAGGAAAAGAGCTTTGACTTATGAAGATCTACAGATGTGATAAACAGGAATGGCCACTTTCGTACTCATGAGGTCCTGCTGCAGAGGGGCCCAGGCAAACACCTCTCCTGACTTTGAAAGTATCTTTGTCTCTTGCCTGACGGAGCTTGAAGGATTTGAAAAGCCAGAGAACTAGAAAAATATCAACTCATGAGTTAAGTCCCACCTCTTATGCTTCATGAAGCTTTGCTCTTCCTAAGTATGTAGTGCTAAGCTCCCCCAACCCTTCTCAAAGCCAAAGTGCAGAGCATGGTATTTTCCCTTCATCCACAGCACTCTAAGAAACACAAGAATCACCCTCCCTTGACTGTTCTTTTCTCATCCTTTCAACGCCGAACTAAAGTTCAGCATGCAATAACTCTACTGGGCTGGTGATGTGGAGAGAGAAACTTCATACTGTGGCAGGTGTGGCAAAGGCAGCAGCAGGGCAAACTCTTGGCGCCTCACCTGCCATAGCCAAGGTTTGTCTCCAGCACCAGAATCCTGTTTGCTCCTAGTCCTTTGCCTCTCCTATCAGAATATTGAGTTATCACATATTGATTTGTTCCATATGTGAACAAATGGAGACCAGCAGGACATTTCATACAAACCACCAACAGCCAAGTAAGCAAATAAGCTGGTGATCTAGACTGAAAAGGAACATCCCTTGAGACTGTTGTATGTATTATTATATTCAATTAAATCCATGTGCTAGAACATTGCATTTTTTTATGTAGATTTCCCATTCTTGTATACATTTATCCTTAGCAGCACAGTTTGCTTTCACAAAGGACAACCTCTGGGTTACAGGATAATTTTTGGGCAATTTTGTATAGCAACACATTTTCAATGAAAAGAATACAGGGGTATTAATGCTAGAAAAACCTCAGTTACAAAGAGGTTGCTATGCTAAGCAGTGCTGTATTTGGGCCAGCTGGAACACAACAGAGAGAAAACTTCATAACAGAAAGAAAAAACAATACTGGGTGAAAATAATTCATACAGGGGAAAATATATCTGCTTTTTTCAAACAGGCTTAGTGTAGGTTTTTAAGGTGTTGATGAAAACTGCTAAGAACTGACACAAATTCCCCCTTTTTCACACTTCTTCCCAATAACAACCAACTAAAAAGAACTTGACATCCAAACAGCAGTTTTACATTAACCTTAATCCTCTATTGAATAAATCAGCAAATCCCCAACACTTTGAGTTTAACTGAACTTTGCTGTCTTCAGCAGTGGGCAAAAAGAGGATAACAAGTGAAGGACAGGGTGGGGCAAGTGTATATGACACATGCAAGAAGTCCCCCAAGTTTTAAAGTACCTTTGTCTGTGTTCTTCTCAGCCTGATCTAGATGAACACATCTCTCTGTCAGGCACTTCTTGTAGGTATTTGGAGACAAGGTCTGTGAAGGTCTACAGAAACCTCATGCATTTACAGCATTCTTTGGAAAGGAATTCTACAAGCTTACTGTGAACCACTGCTATCATAAAGCACACATGAGATGAGATGCAATATTCTGTAATGGTCTTAAGCAAGAGTGGTTATGAAACAGAAGTCAAGTAAAATTTGCAATGCTGAAATTCTGAAGTAAAAGACAAATGCATTTAATTGAGTACAACTGTATTACCATTACTATTAAATTTTATTGTATTTCTTTGAAAGTTAGACTGACACAAAGCAGCTGACTGCTGCAGAAAAAAAAAAGTATTATATGATGGAATTTGGGGACTGAAACCTTATAATGCACAATTTCTGGTCATTAGCTAAATAAAAGCAGATTGAATTTCTTAATCGCTACAAAGAAGTGCAATAAAGACAACAAATTGTGACAAATCTTGTCAGTTGGATCCAAACAAACTACAGTAAACTAAACCCAGCAACTCTGCAGTGGCAGCTCCTATAGGGAGCTAAATAAATCCCTGTGTTACCTTGGGATTCAAAGGGAAAACAGAACTTAGCAGGATCACAGGAAGAATAAAGCACTTTACTACTGTATGGCCAAGGTTGAAACACCCCAAAAAGCCTCAGTTTCTCAGAAGAGTAACATTTCAAATCAATAAAAAGAAATTATGCTGGTCAGTGCCTGTTTCAGAACTGTAGCAGCCATTGAAGTGGAACACAAGTCACATGCACAGCCCCAGCACAGTGAATCATACAGAATCATACAGAATATTATGAGTTGGAAGGGACCCACAAGGATCATCTAGTCCAACTCACCACCTAACACCCGTACAGAGACCGAGAGCACATCCCAGAGCGTAACACCAACCGAGATCCCTCACAGTCTAGCAGGCCACTCCGAGCCGGAAGGGGCCCAGGGTCATCCAGCCCTAAGGAATGTCCAGTAGCAGACTGCTGGGCAGCTGAGCATGTCAGCCTCTCCAGACGGAAAGTACCACTGGAGCACATCAATGCACTTCATTGTTTTCACACTGCAAAAACACAAACAAGCACTCACGTCTTTAGTGCCAAAAACCTTTGGAAGACAAGAAACTGTCTTCTTAATTTGTTGCTGTGTTCAAGGAAAAGTTGACAAGTCCAGATACTGATCACAGCATTCCCAGCATAACTTCCCCAGCACTATGGCACCAGCTTGCCTTTGTGCCTCTGCGTGTCCTGGAAGAGCCTCATCTAGGTGCAAGAAGGCAGCTTATGCTCCACACAGAGTTTGTCATGCTCAGCCTGCTTAGACTTAAGGGTGTTGGTTGATGAGAAGCTCAACATGACCCGGCAATGTGCACTTGCAGGCCAGGAAGCCAACAGCATCCTGGGCTGTATACAAAGCAGCATGACCAACAGGTTGAGGGAGGGGATTCTCCCCCTATACTCTGTCCTTGTGAGATCCCACCTGGGGTCTCGGGGTCCAGCTCTGGGACCCACAAAATGAGAAGGACGTGGATGTCTTGGAGCAGGTCCTGAGGAGGCCATGAAGATGGTCAGAGGGCAGGAGCACCTCTCCTGTGAAGACAAGAGAGTTGGGGTTGTTCAGCCTGGAGAAGATAAGGCTCTGGGGAGACCTTATAGCACTTTCTAGTACTTAAAGGGAGCTTACAGTAAAGCCAAGGAGGGACCTTACAAGAGCATGAAGTGACAGGACAGGAGGTAATGGCTTTAAACTCTTAAACTGCAAGAGGACAGGTGTCAATTAAATATTGGGAAGAAATTCTTTACTGTGAGGGTCTTGAGGCACTGGAACAGGTTGCCCAGAGAAACTGTGGATGCCCCATCCCTGAAGTGTTCAAGGTCAGGCTGGATGAGGCTTTAAGCAACCTGGTCTAGTGAATGGCATCTCTGCCCATGGCAGGAGGTTGGAACTAGATGGTCTTTAAAATCCCATCCAACCCAAAACATTTCCTGATTAAGATGTCCTCATCACCGGTTGAGAAAGAGGACCTCTGTTACCTCTTGCAATAGACTTGTCCTCAAGTCTGCCTCATTTCTGCAGCTACTGATATGTTGAGGACTAGACCCAACCAGTGCAATCAATATATAAGCACCTCGTGTCATTCCAAAAACCTTGGTTTCAACCAACATAAACAATGATTATGGGGACCTGTCAGACACTGTAACTCATGTCTAACACCATCTGGTAAATCTGTCCACTGGTGGTGTTATATTGGCTGAGAGATAGTGCAGAGTGCTCACCATGGTGATTTTTGAATGAAGCAGAGCAGAACATGAGTCCTTCAGCTGGCCTGAAGGAAACAGATGAATAATGTAGCTGACATCTCTCCATGCTCAGCATCACTTCCCTCCCCCCTCTCCTTCCTGTTGGCCTTTCCTTCTACCTGTAGGGCTTCTTGCTACCCATACCCAGCCCAGCAGCATGCTACCCTATTGCTTCCCAGTCACTTCAAATCAGGAAAGGCTCCCAGGCTGAACTTTAATAGAGGGAAATATGCATTCCTAATGATACACCCTCCCAAAGAAGCTTTCTTCAGGGAATAGTGTACATCCTTTCTCCTGGAAGTGGGAAGCTTCAGGCAGAAAATCTACGTATCTTATTTGATCTTTGCACTGTATCCCTGCACCCTGTAGGAATTGAACACTGAGCCCAAGGGTTCACTGATCATCTTGGTTGCAGAGTAAAGGATATCCTTAGCACATTCAGGTAAGGCAGCCAGACACTGCAGTTCACCTCGGTAATGGAGATCATTCTTAGATTTCCAGTGAGCCATAAATACAATGGTCCCCTGGACAACCACCTGTCTGCTCCAAGCACCAATTCCTGCAGAGCTTGGCATGCACACAGCTGTCACCGCACCAAGGTCAAAGGAAAACCAAGCTAATCATTATGTATTTATACAACACTTCCAAGCAGATATCAAAGAATCTATTTTGCTCACTGTTTCTAAAAATCAGAACTGATCAGAGCACATTCTCAGAAACAAAGCAGGTGATGTGCCAGCCTCAGAAACACCTCACCTTGAACTTTGTAGCATTCCAGTGCTAACCTACAACATGTCTTCCCAAGCATTTAACTCCAGGTTTTGAAAATCAACATATTCCGAACAATTAATGAAAAAATTAACTCTAAACCCCCACTTTAAAACTCAGTTTCCTGACTTAAACAATAACAATGACCAGCACTGTGTAGAAGCTTTAAACAGATTCTATTTTAAAACTAAGTTGTTCCCCTTCCACTGTCAAACACACATCTTAAGAGATATATAAAGCCCATGTGAAGGTCTAGAGGAGACAGCAATCACATTATTTTACCCAATTCAATTTCTATCCTAACACAGCTCAGAGAACACAGCACCAGTCTCAATATAATGTGGCAAGCAATGGGAAAGTGGATTGTTTCTGCTGCCTCTTCAGACAGGTTTGTTGCTGAATAGCTGTATACAAATAAACATTAAGGGGCAATGAATTTTATTTCTCTTTTTATTTTTATAAAGCACAGTAATAGAAAACTAAAACCATCTCTATTTAGAAGGTCAATTAGACCAACTCGGAAAAAAGAAAAATACATCATAAGGAGACATAATTTCAACAGTTTCCCTTTATTGTCTGCTGTTTGTCATTGCACAAATTGCTCCTTTTTAGTCTCTCTTCTCTCCCATGACCTCTTTCCAGCACAAGTTACTAATCCTGTACCCAGCATATGCAGTGTGATGCTGTTGCTCTGCAGCTGGATGGGCCCACCACCATTTCATGTGTTTGAAAACTTTTCCCCTTGGAGAACGTCTGGTTTCAACGCCAAACTATGTTCTGAAAAATATATTAAATCGAATTCCTGGGGAAGCGAGCAGAAGCCAAATCCACTGCAATTCTCCATCCATCACCCTACTAAAACACAACTCTCCCTCCCAGTGCTCTACTTCCTGGGAACAGCTCCCTCCACAGCTAATTGCCCATCCTTAAACTTTCAACTGGAAACGTCGCTCCAGCCATATGCAGATGACCTCCTGTTACTGGGAGTTCTGTATGACAGCTGTAACTCTCCAAGCTACCCTCTCCCACCGCTGCAGTTAGGCTGTAGCTGTTACTCAGACAGTTATGTTCCTCTCCTCTGAGCCAAGTTACCCAACAGCTATTATATCAATATTGAGACCCTCTGACTTCTATATTATACTTGCATTGTGGCTATTATTTGGATGTTTATGCTTTCCTGTGGGTATACTTACCTGATACTATTATCTGTATAGTTAGTTATACCTTCCTCAGGGTGTACTTACTTCCACTGGCTGTATTTAAATTGTCTTTCACGGCTGTAGTTATATTGCCAGATTTATATAAATAGCGTGGTTATGCCATACAGTCAGCAGGCAACGTTTGCAGTGCTGCCATTATTTATACAGCACCAGGATCCCACTGGTACAAATACCTCACCTGACTTCCACTGCTCTGTGTATAGATAGTTGGTGAGAAGCTGGCTCTGGATCACACAGCTCCTACTTCAGAAACTCCTACTCCTGGAGACACAAGGTAGGGAGCCCTGTGCACACATATCCACAAGGGATGTGTTGGCTTTAGAACTCCAAATTTCTTTTCCCAGACAAAATTTCTTGCCTTGTTCAGTATCATTATTTTCCAGGTGAACTGCTGTACTTCTCCTGTTTCCATCACTCCGATATCTCAATGCCAGGACTCATAAGACAAAGTCCACTAACCCACAGGCTTAACTAGGAGCAATGAGGTATGGTGTGACAGCCAGCCAACACCACACACACAGGGAACAGAAAACTGATTACCTGCTCCTGAAGGATGAGGAGTTTCACTGCTGCTGTGCCACCAATTCATCAACAGAAATTATTATGTTAATGGTTAAAACACAGCAGATCAGACCAGAAGTTCACCTCAGCTCATCATTCCTCTTTACACAGCAACTGCACATTGCAGCATGAGAAAAAAGATGAAAACTGGACAAATCTATATGGAAACTAGTCCTCTCCATCTCTGCCTTCAGATGCAGTCATTCCTGCACAGCATATATTCATGTATATGCACCTCAATTAACATCTGCTGTGCAAGACTACGAGCTGTACTTGCAGAGATGTCTGAGATAGGACTCCACCAATCACTGCTGTCCCCTCCCTTTCTGCAGGCACCAAACTCTCCTTGGCTTCCACGGGGAAGATTACATTGAGCAACACCTGCTGCTCTGTCAGAAGCATTTTCCACTAATACAAATCACTGTCCTTCCTGACAATATTCAGATCCACATGTGTCCCAAGATTTGGCAGAAGAGATTACTACAGCAAGCAAAGCCCATAGCTCTGCAGAGACTTGATAGTTTGACAGGGAAAGCTCCTCAAGGGAGCATCTTAGTGAAAAAAGTGCAGGAGTTCGATGTGATAGGTCTCATGAGACAGAGACTTAAACATCCCACTTTAAAATTGCACCTGAAACAGTTTGGAAATTACATCCTTGGAGCAGAAGTAGCAAGAGACTCTTTACCAGCCTACAGAAGGGTTCACCTCCACCCGAGTGATGCCACCAGTGGGGTCAATAGCACCAGGAAGGAATATTTGCAGCTCACCAGTGCAATGCTGAAATAAGAATTCTTCTTCAAATAGTGATGAGAAAAACCCATCACATCTGTTCAAGTGTAAAATTCAGGTAATAGTCCTGACATATCCAATACCTTCTTACTTTGTCTATACCTTCTTACTATGAAGTATATGAAGGTATACTATGAAGGTATATGTCTATACCTTCTTATTTGTCAATACCTTCTTACTATGTCTATATGACATATAGACATATCCAATACCTTTTTACTTTTAGTTTCACTGCATCTTTCCATTGAAACATCTCCAGGGACACGTACTACATGTTGTGGCAGACAGGGTTTGTTTACTGTGTAGGATTTCACCTTCTGCCAATATGAGTTTTCCCTATTAGAGGGCCTCAAAGCAAAGCAGCAAAGCTTTATAATATTAAATAAAGTTGCAGGATTAAATCTTTACAAATTAGATGCTATCAAGAAAGTGTCATCCAATTACAAAGTAGTCATGAATTATGATATAATTTATACTTGAAGTGACACATCAGCATAAGCGATTAGTCCTGGCTCATCAGATTGAATTGACATCTCAGTATACACCTCCAGTATTTAATTTGAAGCACTGAGGAAGGGACTTTTTTGTGATATTAGCAGAAGATAAACTGTTCCTGGGGAGTCAGACAAGTATTCCTTTTCACCTGTCACACTGACCCTCAAACTGACCAAGGAAAAACTGAATGGAAATTCCATTCACTCCACACCCCCACCCCGCTTCATTGCCTCCCTTATCTCAATGATTATTTAATATTACTTTTTAAAACATCCACTGTTCTGCTGCACATTCCTCTGGCTCCATCCTTCAGCCATTAGTTCTTGGTATGCATTTCTCTTCTAGATCCAAGAACTTCTGAATACCCAGTGTTTTCCCATAGTAGGAATATTTATCATCTGTAACTAACCACAGCAAAATCATGTTGATAAGCCAACCAAACTGACTCAGATAAATACTTCAATGTATACTGAAGCATCTAGATTTTTTGCCTTTGGTAAAAAAGTTTGATGCTCAACCATCACTAGAGGGAAAAAAGGTCTTTTCTCGTACATCTGCTGCAGGCTAAGCTACTGGCTAACATAACCCATCTAAAATTTAAATTAGAAAACCTTGCTTAATGTCTCCCTCTCTCTTATATGTTCATGACAAATGGCCAGATGACAGATTTATCTCTATATGAAGGAAGAGTTAGTCCGGATTCCTTTACAGAGTGACCTTCTGCTCTTTTACAGAGGCACACATGACATTCTCTTGTCTGATCAAGAGACTCCATTAGACATGGATCCCCTTGAATACCCTTGGATTCAAACTGAGTGCTGCCCAAAGGTGTTAGATCACATCCATCAGATAAGTGGGCTCCACACATATAGATTTTTTTTTTCTTAGAGAATTTGATGAATCACTAGACCCATGACTTTTAGGACAAAATATTCAGTGTATTTGAGGCATAATAAATACAGGGACTGACCAGAACTTCACTATTAAATACTAGTCTGACCTTTGATGCATAGAATGTGTCAATCGACTTTTCACAGCCAAAACTTGCTTGATGACCTTTGTAAAATAAGTGCTCTGTCCTCTTCTTACAGAGTTTCCATGCCCTGATTTATCCAACCATGAGTAACAGACATGGGTCAACAGCCAGGCTGAGCATGGCTGGTAGAGGAAAACTGAGCAGCAAGTGTTTTGACTCCCAGCTTTTTGGTCGGTTTGGGTGAGTAAAAGACTTTGCACCATCCACAGAAGAGTCAGTATTGCAAACTGAGTTGGAAACTTCAGGGCAACCACAGGTTGGAGAGGGCCCTGTGCCCTCTCCAACTCACATCTGCATTCCTCATCACCAGCAAATAGGACAAAAACAATTACACCTGGCCAATCACCCACCCTTCCTATCAAATATCAAAGTCCTTTCCAGGCCATAGAAAAATAGCTGCAGCCTCTTCAGCTGACCAGTTAAATATGCTTACCTGCCAGCAGAGAATTTAATCATTCTGAAAATACTGGAAGGGTTGGTCCACAAGCCCAGTACAGCACAGAGCAATGCAGGACTGGCAAGATTCTCCCAGGAGCCCCAGGGTTGCCTCTTGCAGTGTCAATCACCAGTGTCCACATATTGCTAAAATCAGCAGGACTGCCCTCAGCACAAAGCAGCTGATTTTGCACAAATTAAATTTGGCAAAGATGTTAAATGTCATGGAGTGAGAAACTGGAATGGCAGATTGAGCAAAATGGGGGAATAAAGCTCTTTCCATCTCACTAGCAAGTAGGATTTGTGGAACAATAGTTCTGAGATACATACACAGGCATAATATTTGTGGCACAGTTCACAATATGTTCATTAGCATCTCAGCTAACTCTTCCTGGGAGTCTCACTGCAGTAAATGTGCTTTTCTTTCACTGCATCCAAAATCTAGAAAATACTTCCATCTCTGCATGCCTGCAGAGAGATTTCTCATAGAAATTATGAAAAAGAAAAAAGAAACCTAAGGGACAGTCTCATGCTTCCATGTCTGTAGAAATGACCCAATGGGCTGGTGCACAGCACAGTTCAGGTTAATGGTCAAATGGTTAGGAACATAATGAAATTTATGTTCTCTATTCCATCTCTCATAAAGGAAGGAGAAGTACTCTAAGGCTTAAGAATAGAATTCTCATAAATAAAAGTTTCTTAAAGCTTCTGGAGCCTGGAACTGACAAACATATGGCTCATACAGAAATGAGACTGCCATTATTGAGATCCAAAGGTCCAGACATGAGATCAGTACCACTGTGGGCCATGCTCTGCTGCACAAAGGCTGTTTGGTGAATGGGACAGAAGTCTTGGACGAATCCCAAAGCACACAGATTTCCCAGAGGGGATGAAGAGATCCTTACTTAAACAACAGCGTTTTGATCACACACTGATGGTTCAGTTCAAACAGACCAAGGCTGCTGACCTGCTCTCAGCACAGCCACCACCACCTCTGATAGCACGTGACAGCGGGAGAAATGCCATGTCATGTGTTGAAGGCAGTAGATGCTGACAAATGACCTACCAGACAAAGTAAACAAGCACAGGGGAATCCATCAACACAGCCTCTGTATTTATGTCCTCCCTATACAAACCTTGTGATTGAACCTAGTTATCTAAGAGGAGGAGAGGGAAGCAACTAATTTTACAAAGCCCTTGAGAAGGGGTCTGGTTTTGATCTTTGTTCAACACCAAGGAAAACAGTTGCTGACTGCAGAGCTTGAACACTCTTACATAAGAAATGCTGAGGCGGCAGACGAGGCTGACGTTTGTGCTCCAGTGATGCCCAAAGGGATCCTGACAGTGACTAACACAGAACAACGATCGCCCCCTATAGTAATAATTCTTGCAAGGAGCAACTTCTCAATATTCAGACTGTGCAGGCACCTCTGAGTGAATTCATAGGTTGCTTCCCAGCTTGGCTTTGTTTCTCTCTCTGTTGCTGACTGGACATGTATTTCCCATGTGAGAGCTTATATTTTGCCAAGCTTGAGTGCTCAGTTTTGGGGAAAAATTCACCAGAAGCCTCTTAAAATTGATTCTTGTTGGATGAAATGCACCACTCAAAAGACGGTTGGCATTTAACCTGTCAAATTAAAAATCTGAGGGTATTCCCAGAGCGGCCAAGCCTTAAGATTTTACAGTGAGTCCCACAACATTTTGTGTTTCTTTTAAAACTGCAGTTCCTGAAGGCAAATAATTATGTGAGAATCTGTTTTCATTTTTGAAAAAAACCCACACTCTTAAACTTCACAATTACCAACAAAAAGGCTCTGAAAACATAAACTGACTGTGGCTTAAAGGCTAAAGAATGGTAACGCACATCAAGCACTCTAAATGTATTATTTATAAAGAAAAATAATAATTCAACATCTAAACTCATATTTTGAGGCATTAGGGACAGCAGATCTGGCTGGAGAGAATTAAATCAGGAGAATATTTCAGTACTAGAAAATGAAAGGTGGAAGAAGAGCCAAAACCAACTCAATTTTGCATGCGACTGAACAGCCTCAAAAAAGCATAATGCAAAGTATTCTTCCAAGTTCTAAAGGTAATAATAAACAGAAAAATACCAGGGAGACACAAGACAAAACAGGTGTTAGTGAGGGAAGAGAAAAGACACTGACACACACCACATGTCTCTAACTCAGGACAGTGCAACCCATGAGAATTGTTGTTCAAGGCAAAGGTGAACACAGAGATGTTTGTAAAGCATTTATACATCAACATGGGAGCTACCTGAGCCAGGCCGGGTTCAGCAACTACACCTCCAGAACACTGACACGATCTAATTCACTATTGGTCCCTTTAGTGTTCTTGTAAACAAGGGGCTGACTGGCACTGACCAAAGATGAGGTGTTTTCTCACCAGTGAGCACATGACATCATCACTGCCTATGAAACAGCTCCCCAGTTTGGCTGGCACTGCTGTGGCACAGCTCCATGCTGCTTGCAGGTCCTGCAGTGCAGGAAAGCCTTCAGAGCCACTGCTGACTTCGGCCCATTGAACTGGGGATCCAGAAACGAGCAGCGTCCAAAGACCCAATTCCTGCAACGCAGCACTTCTCACAAAGCATCTGCAGCTAATCTACACGCCCAAAAGCCCTCTCCCTGTCTGCAAATATTGCAGAGATCCTCAGGTTCATGTTCACTTACAGCTGGAGTACAAAACATGTCAAAAGCTATAAATAACTTTGGTGCCTGAAGCTGTTTGCCACTCCATGCCACCTAAGTTCACAGCTCACTTCTGCAAATGTTGCTTTTAAACTGGGATTTGAGGTGAGGTTGCAAACACAGCAGTAACCCTTCAAATCACCTATTTCTTCTCCAGCTCCTACAGAGATTTGCAGGAGAACCAGCAAGATGCTCACCCCATGGCCAGTTACAATGCCAATTCATCAGCAAGAAGTTCTTCAAGTGTCCAGCCTCTTCTGACAGCACAAGGAGGGTATTCTCAGCTTTAAAAGACGCTACTGCCAGCACAGGCTACCACCTTGTCAGCCTGAAAGGAGCTCTTAAAGTAATGAATGACTCCTGTTGTTCCTACCAAAACAGGGTATCACTCATCCTGACAGCATAATGTATGGGTTCCCCACAGCTATGCAATGCATGGAGGCACCCATGCAATTCATAGTACCCTACTGTAAAATGGCTAAGATGTTCATATATTTATGCAGTTAAGCAAATTCTTTATTTCCTCATTGTTCATTCAACACAAAAACATTTAGCTGTTTACCCAGGCCTCCCTTGAGTGCCACAAAAATATTAGATTTAGCCTCCCAGGCTCCCTTCCCTCCTGAAGGATTTGAAATGCACAGAAGCCAATAGCGCAGTAGAAGGAAAGCTGCTTCATTAGTTACTTCTCAAGGTGAAAAGTCAAGGGCAAAATTAAGGAATTGAGTCTCATGCAGATCTGAGGCCCCTCCACACTTGATCCAACTACATATACTAATTAGCAGATTTCTACCTGCAAGCCCCCATTTTACACTTTGAGTTTACAGAAAGCCAGAGATGGCAACATAAAAAAGTCTGCTTGGTGGTGTAGGTTATCTTCTCTAGGACCCAAAACCCCAGGAGTTTCCATAACCCCCAGGGTCAGTTTTCCCAGGCAAGGGCTTGAAACAGTACTCACCAACCTGAATATTACAGGGTTGGGTGCCAAGTAAATAAAGAATAATTAATTCGTAATAGCCTCTCTATAACAGGGTAAAAGCAGCAGCTGAGAGCACAGACACCATCTCCTGAGCTGCAAAAACTTGCCCAGAGATGGACTGCCCAGGAACATGGAATTTGGTCAAGCCTCATTTTCCATGTTCCTTGGCCAGCCTTTGGTCATATTTTCTGGAATAATGGCAGGAACAGGCCAAGGGAGTATGGGAGGCATGAAAAATCTCACTGAAACCCAGCTGATTTAGTTGCTTTATCTTCTTTTTCACCGTTTCTGTTGCTTCTGCTTGGCCTTCAGCAAATGCTGTGACTGATAGGCACACATCAGCTTTCCCACTACCCTATCCAGGACCATGAAATTGTGAAAAAGTTGCAAAGAGAATGATGAAATAAATACCCTATCTGATCCACCACAGCCCTCACATGGCAGCTGCTGCTTCCCAGGCTCCTCGTTGTCCTTCTGGCAACAAATACATATTAAAGAAATGTCCTGGAAATTAAGGCAGCTGAGAAAGACTTTGCACAGCTGGGAAGGAGCCTATGGCAAACACAATCCCAAGGAAGCCAGAGAGCAATGGTAACACAGAAATCTGGCTGGTACAGCCAGTTGACCCCTTCTAATCCCATTGCTTTGGTCCTTTGGTGAGCAAAGCCAACTCCCATAGCATGTTTGTTTAGCAAAGAAATTTTAAAAATGTGTCATTTACTATTACTGCTCCCTTTACACCACATTCAGAACATTAGGCCCTTTTGTTTATTCAGCACCATATGATTATGTGATTGCTCCAACCGAGGTGGGTGGAGGGAGCCGGAGCGTGGGGAAGAGAGCAAGGGAGGCGGAATTGCATTTATTCTCACAATTCCTCTTGGACAGAAACTCATTAAAGTTTAACTCGCATCCTTCCAAGCAATCATAACATATAAACAGAATAAACAGAATGCAATATACAGTGCAAAGGAAGTTGTTCAGAGGAAAATGGCCCAGATTTAGTACCAAGCGAGTGGCACACTGCCCACGGTTCCCATGCACCTGTGGTGCTGCTCCACACCTCCCTCCTCCCAGTAACCATGAGGTCAGAGACTGTCTTGAACAAAGCATTATTTTAACCTTGCCCTTGATCATTTTATATTGTCTGAGTAGGCGACCCTCCACACTTCACAGGATAAAGTCTTTGCTGATAAAAGCAGCACATCTCTGCAGTCGGCATGTGAGGAGGAAAAGGGGACCCAGACAAAACTGAGCACAGAACATACACTGCATTGCTTGATGGATCAGCATGAAAACCTACCTCTGAAATGACTCTAGTTTATATGTAAAACCAGATGCAATGCAAGTTTGCCCCAGGCTCAGTGAGACATTAACATGCTGAAGGATGGAGGCAGAAGGGGAATTCACACCTGGGTGTTTTTAGTTATTACACAGGGAAAGGACAAAAGAACAGGAAAGGAAAGCAGTCATAGGGAACTCTGCCTGCCAAGGGAAAGTTTGGGCATTCCAATCAAAACCAACAATTCCCCAGAAGTGCCATTCCACTTTCTTCTGACTTTGGGGAAGTCTTAGGACATCATTTTTGACACTAAAGGGAACAGGTGCAGAACAAAGGTACACACTATTTTCTTTCATTCTTACAGCTGACACCGGAGGAATGCAAAGCAAAACCTCAGTAAAGCAGACTCACAAACCTGGGGTTGTACCATCTAAATTGTGCACAGGTAACTGTGACAATAGAATAGAAATGAGAGCACTTAAGCTCCCAGTGCTGCTGCCAGCATTTTGAATGTATCTTTACTAGAACTGCTGTCAAAGAGGGTAAAACAGTGGCAAAGCCCTTCCTCATCACAGCACACTGTTCCTCCACCCAAGGCAGGAATGGCCAGGTGACATACTCAGAGACATCTCCACACCTGAGCCCAGAAGAATGGGATCCTAATTCTTGCTACTTATACTTGTGTATATCTTAAAACCATTGGAAAATTGATTCAATTTTCATCCTATTGAAGTTGATGGCGTTTTGAAATTTATTTATTCCTCCCTGTTACTAAACTACTCATTAAAAAATCCACTTCAGTACAGTAGTGAGTGTCCCTGCCTCTCATATGGGAGACCCGAGGTTCAATTCCCGCCAGGGAGGCAGTGGTGCTGTTTAAGAGTTGGACTCGATGATCCTTGTGGGTCCCTTCCAACTCAGGATATTCTGTGAATCTAAACCCAAGGCTTGGAGGGCACAATTTTAATTAACCCTTTGATATCTTGGTGTAAAGGGATCCCTCAGAAGCTGGCAGGGACAGTTGCTTGGCCCTGTGCATATTGGATCATGGAATAATTGATGTTGAAAACTGGCACAGTTGTTCTTCTCCCTCTCTAACCTCAGGCCATGTAGGGCCCTTTTAGGAGTGAGTCTTCTGGGGATGACGGAACACTCAACAATGAGCATCACAAAAAAAGTGTCCTTTACCTCTCTTGCTGGAGCCAACCTGCCCTGTCTGCCACAGGGGTAAAGCAAACCAACTACCTCCACTGATGAAGCTTTGGCTTCTTACCTAACCCTAAAGCTCTTCCCTGACAGCCCCATTTGCTATTTTAAGCCAGTTCCTTCTTGACATTGGGGATATCCAGAGCCACTCATTTGATGTGCCTGAAAGATGATGCAACTGCAAACAGGAGGCAATTTCAAAACTTAACGGGAAAATTTCATTTTGCATATGCTTACAGCAGCAGTGTTCCACTCTAGAAACGCATACAAAGGCAAACATCATCATATAGTGAATATGGACATCTTATCCATTACTAAGTAAAACTATCAAAGAGTATACGGAGAAAAGCAAACAATCTGTTTCCCTTCAAACTGTAATGAGCATTCTTTCCTGCCTAGAGAGTGTGCCTGCCACGATCACACCAAACAGAAACATCACCAGGGAAACAGCCATAAAACTGCACCTTTGTAAGTATTACTCATTAACACAGAACAGAATAAAACATTAGAAGCCTTTCATTTAATCCTTATCTATTATAGATGTAAAATCTGCATCTCTTAGTACTCAGATCATTCCCAAAGGCATTTCCCAAACAGACAGTCGAGGTCCAGCCGCTCTGGAGAAGAAACAGCCTTAACTGCTTATTGCTCTGCTGAGTTTCACACACTGCTCTTAAATCTCTCCCAATTTCAGCCTGGTGACACTTAGCGTTTCTTCAACACTGTCTTTAAAGCATTTCAGCTTGCTGGACAGGACAAAGAACTGGGAAAACAATTACCTTCAAGGTTTAAAGAAGAGAGAGAATTGAACTACCACAGTGCAAAAGCACTTGTTAAGCTATACGTAAATTTTGCTGCCAATCCAGCTCAGATTTTCTTTTTTGTATTCCAAATCTTTCATTTCAAACAGCCAAACCTGAATGCCTTGGTCTCAAACTCCTTGCAGAAGAACAGTGACCTCCTCCCTGCATGCCTGATAATATCTTTTCTCCTCTTCCTTCTCATCTTGAAGCATAAGCATCTGTCATTATACAGAAATCAGCAGCACGAAAAAATCAGGCAGCCTTTCAAGTCAGGCAGTCGGCTGCTACTCACGTCCTTCCATGAACTCAGCCTACTTTCACCTCTTTAATTGCCTGCAAAGAGTGAAACACGTTTGCTGTGCGCTGACTTTGCAAACCACTGAAATGGGAACGCTTCAGAACAAATTACTCTGAAAACTAACAGGTAGGCAAAGAACTCAAGGAACAATCTACAAGGATATGAATGAACAGATTTGCTGTGCCAGGATGCTGTAATCTCGTAACTTAAAGAGACACAATGCACCTAGAGCATCCCAGTGCTGGGCTGCGACTCTTTGTCATTTGCGAGTCAGGAAGTGCTTTTCCTGTGAAAAATGCCACACACAATAGCAAGATAGCAAGTTGTGTCACGGTTATACCCAGGAGACAGATGCCACCAGAGGGGAAAAAGCAAAAATACTGTAATCACTCTGTTGGCAACAAGAAAACAAAACAAAACAAACAAACAAACAAAATCAATGTTCTCCTATTGTCTTCCACACTGAAATGGATTATTGGCAATTCTCAGAGTCCATGTTCTATGATTTCTGCTTCATTCCCCAAAAGCAACAACTACGAAAACACTAGCCTATTAGTTGAATCAAGGTTTTTAGAGACTCAAAGGCCAAGCAGGGAGCACAAGTCCAAGAAGTTTCAACTCATTACTCTTACCACTGAACTAATAAAAAGTGAACCATGAAAAGTCAGGTGCAGATGCCCAAACAGCTCCCCAAACCCAGCTAGTGACTGGGGCTCTTTTACGCAAAGAGAACACACACATA
The DNA here is from genome assembly GCA_013390025.1 of Pitta sordida. Classification (NCBI taxonomy): domain Eukaryota; kingdom Metazoa; phylum Chordata; class Aves; order Passeriformes; family Pittidae; genus Pitta; species Pitta sordida. Next base: position 223,671 of record WEKX01024441.1, read on the forward strand.
CAAAGAGCATGTTGGTGAAACAGAATTGTCCTTGACTTGATTTGTGGTTAGCTTATGAACAGACTCTGTTTTTCCAGGCTCCTAGTCCGACTTTGAGTTGCCTGGACAGAAGGAAAAATCTGCTCCCACAAACACTCAGCAGATGGCTTTTGATTTTTCCCAGGTGCTAAGCACACACGGTTCACATTAAAGGCTGCTCAAAGTGTAGGAGTGCAGAGCTGAACCGTAAATTCTCCCTCCCAGGTTCCTTCATGCCTATCTCAGTTATGCTGCAGCTTATTTTGTCACAATATTGACCTTAAACAATAATTGAATGTACATCTCAGACATACTGATTTATTTTTTCAGTCTTATTCCTGTTCCATGTGCAGACCAACCAGACCAGCTGCTGAGCTCTGCTTCATGGGAACCCTTGAACTGCACTATTTTATTAGATGGGCTTGAAAAATTCTCAACCCTCTGCTCTTATTGCCTCAGCAGAGTTGATTTTTGCTCTGGAAAGGTGTGCTGCTCTGCCCTTCAATTACAGGAGAAACTTGAATCAATAGAGTTAACCCAGGCCTGGAGGAAGCCTGGAGATGTTCTAAGAACACCAAGAGCAAAGGGACTGGGGGAGATGCCAGGAGGAGGGACCAGGCAGGTTATTTATAACCTGCAAGGAATCTCCTCTGCCCAAAAGAGGATGTTGAACCAACTAAGAAGAGATTTGATTGCTAGTGTTTGACCCCAAACCAGTCTTCTGTAGATATGGGACTCAACCTGTGGCACCAGGAAAAGCCCTTCTAAGGGATTATGCAGAGAGAAGCATCAGCCACCTCTCACACCACCACATGGAAGAACCAACCCCTCTCATTCCTACAGCAGGCAGGGGCTTCAGGGAACACATTGCACTAGATCAGTTTGCATAAGTCTGGAGTTTTTACCCCTCCCATATCTTGATCTGAAAACAAGAGTATATTGAAATGTACACACGATATGGGCACAGCTGTAGCCACTGCAGATGTGCAGCCAAATAGGGCTCTGCTCACCTCAGTTGCTCTCTGCAGCTTTGGAAATCCATTTGTCAGTGCCATTCCTCTGCTATTAACATGCACCCCGGAGAGGTACATGGGCAATTTAGCAGAGCAACAAAGTGTTGCAGAGATATAACATAGGAAGCAAAAAAAAAAAACAAAAAACACCACATCAAACCTTCAAAGTATTAAATAATGAAGTATTTGTTACGTTAACAAAATCATTACAATACTCAGAACATGCCTGGACAATTGCATTCACATTACACTTAGAGGCACACATAACACAGCTGAGGGATTTAATCAGACATAGTCAAACATCAGATAATTTCCATTTCCAAACACAAACTACTGTCTCCTGTGGTATCTGGAAGATCTCATTTGTCCTTGCTGCAGGAAACACCACTCTGACACACTCCATCCACTCAGCTGTCCTACTGTCTGGCCTGACTGCCCATGATTGTCCCAAAAGCCAGACTGCAAATGTAGAAGGGGAAAAAACATTAAATCAAATTCATAATTGGTGGAGATGTGATTTACCACCACCAAAAGCTACCAGAGTGGAATGGTATAATGCCTACCCTCAGTTAAGGATAAGGAAGAAATTTGCTTGAAGTAGGAACAGTCAGAAATAGCTTTACCCATGCCCCCTTTTTCTCATTACACACTTTAATGAAAGTTTTAGGAGTCTGTGATGCCTTTGACATGGAATGAAAGCAGTAATAGCCCCCAAGAGTTTCACAATTTTCTGCCAAGTTAATGGGTTTCATGTGGAATATTTCTTTGAAATACTTAATTTCCATTCTAGTTTTCAAAAAGCATGTTAAACACAATGACCCTTTAAAACTTACAGATTCCCACTCTAAAAAGTCCTGATACTCTCCTTCCTGAAAAACAAATACATGTCTATCAGAACAGTGCACTTCTTGTTGCACTAGTTGCTTTTATTAAAATTGGTGCCTGAGGCATGAAAGTTAGTCATTCCCCAAGCACATATTTCTCTGCATGTGGGTTCCAAGCAGAAAGCTACTGACTTCATGGTAATAGTCCAAAAGCCAGAGCACCTTAAGACTTGTCCACCTCAGGATCACTGACATGAAAGAGCATACACCAATACGTATTCCCATCAGCAGGTTCAGTGCCTTCAACACCTTCATGCAAATTCACTTGCACCCAGGCTGCTCCTGGATTCTTCACCTTTGGTCTCTCCTCTAGTGTTTAACCCAATCTGCTGCTGCCTGCCTTATACACAGTGTTTGGACCGGAAGAGATGCAAACATAAATCCTCCAAGACACTACAGGAATTTGGGTCTGCAGAGATGAGCTTTTGGGACCCCCTAGTAACCCTGAAGGACATGCTCCAGTATCACACAGACAACCCCCAGTCCATGCACACCTCACCCAGGGTCGAGCTGGGCCACACTTGCCACAGCTTAACTCCTTGACAACCATTTTCTGGGTGCACAGAAGTAGTACAAGTCCATAAACACTTGCCCTCTGCAACCTGAAACCAAGATTGGTTTGCCAAAGGTTGACTCAAACTAATTTTCAAAACTGTTTTTGGCAGAGGGAAGCAATCAGATTTTTCATTCTCAGCAGGGAGAAAAGGGCACTCCCCAGCCCACGACTCCTGGGCCATCAGCTCTTACCTGTGGGTACTGTCAGACACAGCCCAAGAGCTGTTACTCATTCAGATACACCAAGCACTTGCTTTGCAGTTTCCTGCTTGTTGCTTCTTCTTCAACCACTGCTCTTAAGAGATTTCTCAAAAGCTGCCAACTTGCCAAGGAACACAGGCTGCAAAAAGACTCAGCGGGACTTCAGCATTTTAGAGGTGTCATCTAAAACATGCAACATATTAGATCTGAACAAGCAATTGATGTGATGTCTTCTAATAGCTGCCTGCACAAAAAAGGGACACAAAGACCAAGAATGGGCTTTGGAGTTAAATACAGCACTTTCATGAACTGCTCAAGCATCCCAGAAGAGGACCCACTTTAAAATGTGAGTACAGTCTTTCAAATGCCCCTGTCACCTCAGAGTACAAGTCAGACAGGGAACCATTTGGAATACATCTTCTCATGTATTGTACCCAAAACAAGAAACTGAAGCAGGAGAAAAAAAAAAATCAGGTGTTTGTTCAGCATGGTCTAAAATGAGAAAGAAACAACCACTCAGATGCATCTCATCTGCTTTTCTGTGGTTGCTGCTGAAAGACAGCAGAGTCTCACATATCTCAGTGTGTGCAATGGATGTCCATCTCTATTTATCCTGATTTTTGCTGCTGCAGGCACAGTGCTTTGGAGCCTTTGAGCTCTCAACAAGACACACAGAAATGAGCAGACCTTAATGAATTATTTACCTTTGATCTGCCAGCCTGGTCTGCCCTTCCCATCACAGCCCAGCCTGGTTTGCTCCACAGAACGGGAAGGACCCCGTGCCCTCAGAGATGCCATGTCACTCCCAAATCAGCTGTAGCATGAAAGCAGACCTCAACCAAGGCCAAGCACTCCTTAATATCAGCTCCTGGCACAATTTGCATGGAAATAGACATCCTTGCATGACTCTTCTGGCCTCAGTCAAACATTGGCAAAGACCATCTACAGGTGCCTTTGGTTGCTGTTGCTTTCCAAGCAGTAACTGGAAATCCCAGAGCAAAATTTACACTAATTCAGTAATCGTACCGTATTTATTGAAAGGCTTATAATCCCATGAGCAAAGACATTCAAGAGGCTTAAGGAAGGGGAAAGCTGCTAACAGGAGAGCATGCAAAGAGTCACTCATAACAGCATCTTAAGAGGGTCTGTAATCAACAAGATACACATGGCACAGGGAGTCAGATTAAGCACAGCCATTTTGCTAAAGTGATTTGAACTGTGATGTGGAGCATGAAAATAAGGCAGGGAAATAAAAGCCTGGAAAAAACAGGGATAAAGATGGAGACAGGTCTGCATTACGATATTAGTCAGGTCACTAATGAACACTTCAAGGCTGAGAGTCAAGCTGTCAGTGTCACAGAGGTTCTTCAGATGTTTCAGCTAAATGGGAATTTTCTTGTCACCTGTCAACATTTTGATGTGACTCATTCTTTTTCTCCTCATGTGCACTGTGCACACTTCCATGTGTATAAGCATGTGCATGGGTGCATTTACATAAAGGTACCTGTGTGTTCATGACATATCCTGATTATTCCAGGCCAAGAAAAGAGCATTTTGGCCACAAAGTAGCTTCAGACTGTGCCCTAGCACTATCATCTTTTTCCCTCCCTATCCTATCAAGGTGCCTTATATTTGATATCCTGAAATCACAAGACATCATTGCCTCTAGAACTGACAGGAGAGTAGTCTTCACAGTCCATTTAACCTCTCTATTCAAATGGCAAATTGATTTCTTGTGATCCAGACATCTGTCCCAGTAGAGACTAAACCAACACTCACCAAATTATTCTTCCCAGATTACAGTGGAGCTATCAGATAGTAAAGACTTCTCTGCCAGTGACTCAAGCTTTATCTGAGTCACTGCTGGAAAGATGAAAGCCTTTGCACCTTGTGAGATAAATATGAGAAAAATCATCCCCTTGTGAAGAGAAGAGCACACAAAATGTCTCTGCTGGTTCCCAGGGCACAGGCAACATCTGTGATCCTTCTGGGAGCTGAAGTGCTGCTCAGGCACTTACATCACTCCTGAAGTTACTCCCAGCCTTCGAAGATCTGGGACTATCAGAGTGTTGAAATCATGTGGGAGGTTCACTCAGGCTTGCAGAGCTCAGCATAGAATGGAATTTTATCTTTGCTACACCTGGAGAAGGAAAACCAAAAAATATTTTCTCCTTTTTTTTTTTTTTAAATCAGCCTACATTTAAAACTTTGCTATTTAGAGAGCAAAGCCACATTGTCTCTTGCCCGTTGGCTGAACATGCACATTTCCTACATGGTAATACTCTGTCACAGCCAACACAAAGGCAATCAGGTCTGCCTCGGAGAAGCTTGTCCAGGACTCTTCAGTATTCAGACCTTCCCAGTTACCAAAAGCCAAATCTCAGAATGACCTTCTCCAACCAGTACCTGCACCAATAGCAAGGCACATGGGTGAGCATCAACTGCACGTTGAACACATTGGAGATTTTCTGAATTCCCTATCCCATGTGGCACATAGTCAGGATGACCAGAAAAAGTCAGCCCAAGGTAAAACCTTGTCTTCCAGGACCTCAAATACTTCATCAATGCCTGGGGAAGACACAGCACATTGCAGCCACGGACTGCTTGCAGGAAAATCCTCTTACCCTGAAAGGCATCTCAGCTGGACTTTTTAACTGTGACGAGTCCAGATTTATCTAAACTATTGCTCTTACTTTAAAAAAACAAAACGAAAGAGCACTTGTGCATTGGAAGGATTACAATAAAATTTGCCCTTTTCACAACAGGAAGAACTTCATAGCACATAAATTACTTAAATCATCAACCACCTACCAAAGAGAAACATCTTCAGTCTCATTTAGACAGAAGACAAAGGCATAACTGCATGTCACAGCACGGAAGAGAGTGCCAGTCCTTTAACAGACATTACTGAAAGCAGAAGACTATCATTATCCATCAGTGTCCTCTGATTACGTGATTTTAGAGCAGCCTCCAAAGCCATGCAAAGCACACCCATTAAAGTAAAGGAGCTTGGCATGGCCCAGGTAGGAAGGAAAGGCTGTTCAAGTAGATTGGATACCTTTTTGGCCATTTATGTCCTTTGTGCTTTTGATTAGGATTTAAAAATGACGAAAGGGAGGGTATGAGGGCAGAAATGGTTGCAGGAGCTTGAACCTAAGTAGAGATGACTCAGACTTGCATTTCAGCAGCCAGCACTCCCAGCCCCACACACCTCACCAGCCCCACGACACTGATTGCTCACCCAAGGCTAAAAGTATCTCCAGCACTTTCCTACAGTCACTTCCCTGCCTCAGAATCAGAAATTACCACTGAGTCACTCTGTGTGCAGTGACTGAACGAGATAATTCTGCAGTTATGAGCAAAAGGAGACTGGTCTGTCTGCTCACAGAGCAGAGATAATCTACAAGCAAATGTCTGCATTAATATGTGTCCCATACTTTTAACTTCTGTCTTAATTCTAAAACTGGTTTTCTGTCATTCCTCTAGCTCTACCCTACTAATTCCGTATTCTCTGCAGCATCACCTCACTCCACTCACCATCTCTAATTTATCCTCACAGCATTCCCAAGGGAGTGCTGTTAGCTGTCATCCTTACGTTGCAAAAAAGTAATCGAAGCGCAGAGGCTAAGACAGTTTCAGGTCTACAAGTTCCCACATCTGTGGGCTGTACATCCCCAGAGATGTAGCCCCAGTCAGGAACCACCTCTGGATGCAAAAACCTCAAATGGGACTGAGGCTCTTCTTGGTGACTTTTTCAAAAGTTCTCTCAGATCTTGGAAAAGACGAGAATTAAACCAACATCTCTCAAATACCAATCAAGAAACCTCTCTCACAGACCCATCTTCCTATTATACATATTTCACAGTTCTGCTTCTTCAATGGAACAGTGACCACTAGTGTCCTTGTGTCTCCTGACACCACAGGATGCACTGATGGATCCTGGACCCAGCTTTGTCCTCCGTTACCACTCAGAAATCAAACGTTTCCTGGTGGAACATCTCATGTTTCAGCACTGCACGCAGCTGTGCTGGCACTAGAACCTCCTGGGAAGGTTTCTGTAGTTTCAGGTGACGTTCATTTTGCTCAGGGCCTGCTTGCAAAGGGAAAGTGGAGCCAAACACCTCAAGCACCACTTTCCTGAGAAAGCCTGCGTGGAATCAGGAAATCATAGGTTTCATTTCTGAGAGGATGCAGCCAAAATCAGTCAGTAGCACCATGACCGTTGAGCCACACAGTCATTTGTCACTCAACAGACGCACACTTACATGGGCTACTTTTTTCATTTTATTTAATCCTAATTTAAGTTTTTGAATAATAGAATGTTAGTACCAGCTAACACAGACTGAGAAAACACGTGGCAACAGAAGTTCACTAAGGGGCAAAGAGCAATTACAAATAAGAACCGAAACTGTCCCTCCCGTCTCTGAAAGCAATTAGTCTGTCATTAGGAAGGCATAACCAATGTTTTCATTATCTCTTGAAAGAAAGTGTCAGATTCAGTCAAACGACAAAGGGGTCCAGGTCAAAAGAGGTAATGACAGTAATTCAAGAAGCTCTGAAAGCAACAGATCCCCAAAAGCTATTATTTTGACTTTCTTTTGCCTCCCCCTGAAGCTTAAATATCTCAAGTAGAGGTGATCTTGGAAGCCTACAGCATCTATTTTGAGCTGAAAGCAGTGGCACAGGATTTGTTGAAATAATCTGCAGACAAAGGTATTACTTGCTTTTTGCTGCAGTTTCTGATCATAAGTACTTGAAGGAAAGAAAAATATAACTAGATGTAAGGACAAAAATTACACCGATACTTTCAGCACTGAGTCAAACACTTCCCTCCAGTGGAGCAATTCAGGATTGCTCTTGTTTTTTGTCATATAGCCTTTGCTGGCTGCTTTAGCCATGAGAAAATGCAGGGCTCTCCTTGGGTCAGACAGCCCTACAGAACAAGAGGATAATGATTTCCATTTCCACTAAGAACACAATTACCAGCTGTCATCCTCCACCCAAAGGCCTCTGCGGAACTGGGCTGATTTCAGTGGACCATGTTGTGCTGGCAGCCCATGTCTGTATCACCTCTCCTGGACACTGCATGATGGGTCTCACGAGAGGCTGAATGTCCAGACACTTCTAGAAACCTGCTCTGCAAAGGAGATTCCGGCTGCAGCAGTACTGCCTGATGCAGGTTATGCCACAGCCTCACAGTTAAATCATTATGGATTTTGCCATCAGGATGGCCCTCAAGCAAAGGTGCTCTGTTATCTGCCCTTTGCTTGTACAAACTAATACAGCATGTGTGTGTTTGACATTTCACATGGCATTACCACCCTATTCCCCATTCCCAGTGACAGTGTCAAAAGGACAACTGATGCAGGCAAGGAGTGGGAAGCACTGCATCCAGTAGGTTAGGTCTTCCAGCTGCCAAAATGTGCTTTGCCATATAAAGTGAGAGTGAATTAAACCAAGTTAATGAACTGAAAGAAAGAACTCTGTGGCCCATGTCCTTCTGAATTTTTTTTAAAGTCTCCTAAGTCAGAAAACACTAAATGATGACATTTCACTTGAATTACAGGTATGACAAAAATTCTTAACACCTCCTACAAGTTCTTAGCAGCCACAGAGTGTGACTGGGAACAAAGTCATTCATTTCACCAATTAATGATCTCACAATAAGTGGAACTGTGATTTATTTGGATTAGTGGCTTCTCACATACTGCTGACCACACCTGAAAGAGTAATCAGTTTGGCCAAAGCTGGTTCCTGTGTACTTCTGCTCACAGCAACATGAAGACTCTGGGCAAGAAAAAAACCTGCTAGCCATAGTGCCCACTATATCAAGCATTTAACTGATCCCCCAGGACAGCTTTCAGAGCCACAGTTTCCAGGCATTTCATTTCTGACTGAGCTTCACCACCTGTTTGCCTCAAACCCTTCAGAACTCAGCCCCTTGCTCCACAAGGACTGCTTTTCTCTTGGATAATAACCAACCTTTCAAGACTGGTTTGAGATCTGACTATCTCCTTAAACAGTTCAGGAGGTACTGGGAGATATAACAGCGCCACAAAGTCATCTTTGCTCGTCTCCTCCAGCTCTTACAGTGTTTCTCATCCAGTGCTGACCACATCTGATAAGCCACCACCCCTGTACAAAGCTAAAAACAAACTCAAACAGCTACAGAATTTCTTTTTTTTTCCCATTTTCTAATGATTCTCTCATCCTATTTGCCCCATTTAAAGTCTCAACGTGATTTTTCCTGATCTGACAGCATGCAAAAAAAGCCAAGGCTGGTTATTGGGGTGGAGGGGAAAAGGGAAATCAAACAGCTTCCTTTCTGCTTCATTCATCATTACCAAACATCATGTTAAAAAAAAAAAAAAAAAAA